>CM031866.1:15884182-15908136 GCA_018697195.1 Certhia americana | reverse complement strand
TCCATGCAGGGAGATGTCTGAGCACCCACAGCGCTCCCTGGTAACTTCACTGTAAGGATTGCAGCCTCTCTGCTGCACAATCTCACTCTTTTCCTTGCTGCACATGCACTGTCGAACCTCCCATCTGCTCAGAGCCCTCTCAAAATATGTCCGGCAAGGGCTGAGATGCGCCTGGCATCACATCCTGGGCTGTCCTGTCCTGGCTCGTCCTTGTCCTTCCCTGGAAACCATGGACATGTGGTGACTGGGGTTAAGTCCTGCAGAGGTATGTAGTGTCGTCGGCTGCAAGACCCAGGATTCCTACTCAGTGTCATTTAAAGCCAAGTCCCAGGTGCCACACAGACTGCAGCTCCATAACTGAGGCGCTTCTCGGGAAGTTTTATGGTACCCAGGACTTCCTCTACTGATCTGTTGGTTGGGAGAGCAAAAGGGAGGAACTGAGATAACAGAGCCCCCAGAAATGCCTTCAGAGAAAACCTTTGAAGGCCAGAGAGAGGCTGTCACTCAATCCAAGTTTCAGACTAGTACGCATCCAGGCTTACACCAAGAAACGTTGGAAGGTGGTGACACAGCCGTACCTATGATGAAGCGTGGGGGGGACAGGGACCTGTCCTTTGCCTGGAAAGGGCTCCAGCCTTTGTGATGCGGGTGACCACAGCATGGCGGGAGACGGTACAGCTGGAACAGACTGGGGTGCGAAGGAGGGAGGTACAAGCTGAGATTGCTGAAGTTTTTTTACAGAGGCGGTTCCTGGTTTTCATCTTTTTTTTTTTTTCTCCAGAAAGGGCTGACCAAAAAGCATATTTGCTCTGTTCTGCGAGAGTTGTGCTGGAGCTCTCACATCCACAGGCTGGGAGAGTCCATGTGGGACAAGTCTGGAGACTGCATCAAACCTACACAATGAGGCTTTTGCATTTGCACTCGATTCCAGCTGTCCCAAAGGAAGCAGCACATCATATACCAGAGAGAGCAGCAAGAGAGAAAGCACAGGGGTGTTTTTCAGTCCCCTGCATCACATGACCCTGCCCTCCTAAATTCCCTGCTCAGCCAGGTCCCTCTGAAAGTCCGCTTTTGTGACAGCCTCAGCCCTTTGCCTTGCACAGACAGCCCCACAGACAGAACAGTAATTCTGCTGGCAGCAGCTGCTCACTCGAAACACAGCCATAATTGGTTCTGCTGGGCTGGTCCTCTTGGGGTCTAAAGAGCAAGATAAATGCTTTGATACATCATCCATCTCTTGCCTGTCTTGGCATCTGCAGTTAAATGTCTGTCTGTCAGCAGGCCGTTGGGCACACGTTGGTGTCACCTTTTGACATACTCCAGGTTTGCTTTGGGATATGGATGGAGCACCTGTCTCCTGTGGCTTGGTTGTAGGATGGATGGGTCCCCATGGCAATGCTGGGGACAGGACACAGTCACCCCTTCCTCTGCGCTCCATAACCTGCACTCCAGGCCTGTGTGTGCTGACCAGAGGCCGCAGAGAGACGGACCATGCCTCTGTGATGGCAACGCTCATTTCATTTAATCGAGGAATTTCATCTAAGTTTTGTCCAGCTCTTCGCCACGGCCGTGACTCAAACCCAAATTTCTCAGTTTTCCCACATGGCACGCCAGATGCCTCTGGGCTCGGGGACTGCAGGTGTTAGGGGAGCTGCCGCCCGGCCCAGGGTACAGTTGGAGTGAGAACACGGGGTTCTCTGAGCTCCGCGGGTCCCCACCGCATCACCACAGCCTAAACTGCCCTCTCTGCCCTTTTATATGCGCTCACCCTGCTCAGGGTCCTGCCCCGCTCTGAGCAGAAGCGCCGTGGAGGGGCCGCGCGTGAGAGCGGGGGGCAGCGTGTCGGATACGGGACACCGCACACACGACACTGCACACCGGACACTTGCACACCGGACACTGCAGACCGCAACACCTCACACTGCACCCGGACACGTGCACACCGGTAACACTGCATCACCGCACACTGCACCGCAACCCGTACCTGCACCCGACCTGCCACACGACACTGCAACCGCACACAGCACACCGCACCCGGTACACTGCACACCGCCACACCGCACACTGAAACAAACCGGACACTGCCACACGCACCACTGTACCGCAGCACCGTACACTGCACACCGACACTGCACCCCGGAACCTGCCACCGCACACCGCACACCGCACACTGCACTGGCACACCGGAACGACTGCCCGCACACCGCCACCGGACACTGCACCCCTCCACCCCTCACCCCCTCACCCCTCACCCCTCACCCCTCAACCCACACCCCTCACACCCTCACGAAACCAGTCACCCCTCGGCTTGCGCCGGCAGGTCCCGCGTACGGGGGCACGGCTGCCGCCTGCCGGCCGGGCGGGTGACAGCAGGGCCGGACCGGCGGGGGCGGGCCATTGAGTGTCTTGGCGTCATGTAGGCGGGTCGAGGCCAGAGCGAGGGGGCGGGGGCCCGGCGGGGGCGGGGCCGCGCCAGCCATTGTCGAGGGGGCGGCGGATGGCGGCAGCGTGCCGATGGCGGAGACGCGGCTGCGGCGAAGCAGCTGCTGAGCGCGGAGGAGGCGGAGCTGTTCGAACTGGCGCACAGGCGGCGGGCAGCGGGCTGGACCCAGGTGTTCCGGTGAGCGGCGGGCGGAGCAACCCCGCGGGAGCCGCCGGTGACGCCGGAGTCCCCTCTGACGGTGCTCCCGGTGCCGGGTGTCTCCCCCGCCTTGTCTGCTGGCCTCCTGCGCATGAACGTGCGCCCGCCTCGCCGTCTTCACGTGCTGAAGTCGAATGTGCTCCGGCAGGCTCCCCGCCGGGACCAGGGCGTCCCCGCTGCGACCGTCTCCAATCGCCGTGCCGACATCCGAGGTACCGCCGGGCGGGGGCGAGCGGTGCGCGGTGCCGGCCCTTCCCCGTGCCTTCCCGCGCTGAGCCCCCCGAGAGCGTCCCGCACCCGCTGCCCACCGTCCCCGTGCTGCGGCCTCCTGCGGCCCTCCGGGCCGCGCCTTGCCGCTGCACCTGCCCGGGCTGCCGCGGGAGGGGGCCCGCGTGTCGCTCGGCGGCCCGGGGGGCGGCTCGTCCCGGGGGGGCCCGCTCGGGTAGCCCCATCCGACCTGCTGCCCGCGCCCCCTTTTGTCTTAGTGCTCCATGTCCTTTAGCAGCGAAGGACCGGCGGTAGGTTGCTGCATTAACTTTAGCTGCGCTTTGTAGCCCCCTGGCTCCTGCTCGCCAAGCCCTTAACAGAAAAAAAAAAACCTTCATCTACAATATTAGTCAGTAGTTAACTTTGTTTGTAATAACTCAAGCTTTTGGCCATGAGGAGTCCTGCAAACGGAGGAGAGTTGTGGTGCTTCCTTTATCGCCACGTGCGTGGTGCGTCTAAAATGTCACACCAGCATATCTATCCTTTGGAGATGGTGTATTTGTGTGGGAAGATGAAGTAGATATGCTGGGGAACTGTCAGCTAAAATAGTTTGTAATGCTTTTGAGTGCTTTATCTGTAATATCCAAGACAGTACACCATAGCCCTGAACTTGTTGCATAATCATATATATTCTATATATAATATAATTTTATTCCTAATTACAGTTTGTAATCCAAATTTCTATTTACATCCTGAAGTGAGTCTCGGCTTGCCAACTCTGTGATTACTTTGGAAGTTTAAAAAATAACTAACCAAATATTCTGCTGTCCTAGCCTGGATCCAAAGTGGAAAAGTTCATTTCTCCTGTGCTCAAAAGTGTGTCCAGAAGGGGCAGGGGTAGTGCTTGGGCATGTCCTATTTCTTTTGGCCATACTTGCAAGTCACTGTTGAGAGTGAGTTGAGAGGGGGGATTTAATTTGAAAGGCAGTCAGGTTTGGGATAAAGGAGTTACCACAATCTGGCGACTCTTACTAATGGCAGAGCTCAGGAGAATCCCCTCTTTGAGCAGCTGAGAGAACTCAGGAAGTTTACTGAAGCCAAATGTAATGTTTGAGTAAAGTTCCAGGAGTCCTTGAAACTCACCATGAACAGGTTTCCCTTTCTCAGGAGATGCTCTTGGTTAAGAATTCCCTATAGAGAAGATGGTTGTGGTGAAGAGAACACCCTCACATGTGACTGAGAAATGACTCTGAATATGCACAGGGGCAAGGGATGATACCTGTCTGACTACTTTTTCCTAAACAAAATGGGAGAGGTGCAGCACTTAGATTTTTTTTCAAGTGTGAAGCAGTGAGCTATTCTGGTACCACATTAAGAGGAAACATCCCAAAAGAGCAGAGATTTTGAACAAAGGATGCTGTGATAGGATGCTCTCTTTTCTCTGTCAGTGCTCCAGCTGTTACAGCCTGCCCAAACTATGATGGAACGTTGCTGAGGTTTTTGTTCCTGTCTGTCTGTAATGTGGAGCAGCTCTTGTTCCCTCATGTATGCTCTTTGAGTACTTTCTGGACAAGTGAGGCTTTTTTTTCTAGCATTGGGCTACTGCTATCAGCTAATTTTAGCTAGTAGTGGTCTCACTCAGGCCTGAGACAGGCTAAAGGCCACTTGTTTTTTAATAAGCATTACATTTCTCAAGAGGAAAAGCCAGAAGCCCTAAGGTAGAGTTGGTGTGCTCTTAACTGTTGCATTTTAACACCCTGCTGCAGGTACCTTAGAGATGCTGAAGTTGCAGGAGTTAGTAGTCTTGAGAGCTTAATTTGGTGCTCATTCTACATCTTTAGTAGACCATCTCCTGGTCAGAGTCAGATTTCAGTCCTAGTGTGTCCAGCCATGCTTTCTCTTTGTAGTATTCCTTTAAAATTGACATGTTGATATCCTGGAGTGCTCGGAGACAGGCCCTTGGAACCAAAGGCAAATTGTAGTGAAGTTTAGGGAAAGATGGCATTGCTTGTGGTAAATATTTCCAGTATTAGTTTGGCTTTCAGTGGCCAGTTTGGCCAATTGCTGCCTTATTTCCCAAGGTTAAAATATGTCATTGGTGCAAATTAATGCACTGGAATTCTAAAACAGGAAGATTGTGGCCATCAAGCCACAGTTTTGCTGCAGATATGGTCAAACATTAAATGCTAAGCTTGGATTTGCCCCTGTGCAAGCTGTTGCTTGGTAATGGCGATGAAGAGGCACTTGGGCCTCCTCTTTCTTTTCACATTTATCCTTGACCAAATTCCAATGGACAGAACTTCTATACGTTGTCAGAAGGCTTGGTCTTCACAGCTGTGTCAGGTTTTTTGTTTTCTGTAAGCTTATGTTAAATTAGAGCCCTGACTCACTTTGAACAAAAGCTTCTCTTTTTAGTTTCTGCCAGTCCAGGTGACTGCTGTCACACAGCACCCACTGACATCAGCTAATTCTTTTGTGAATAAAATTATAATTGAAAAGCTAATGCTCAGAAAATGGTTTAGGCAGAATTTAAGCTCAGCAGCGGCTTATCAAAACCTGTGTTTTCATTTCTGTGAGTATAAGAAGTGTTGGTAAGATCTTGTTATTATGAAGAATGTATTTTGTCCAGTCCTTCTTGTAAGGATCACAGAATCAGAGAATGATCTGGCTTGGGAAGGACCTTAAAGCTCATTCCATTCCACTCCCTGCCATGGTCAGGGACACCTTCCACTATCCCAGGCTATCCTAGCCCCATCCAGCCTGGCTTTGGACACTTCCAGGGATGGCAGCTACAGCTTCTCTGGGCAGTCTGTTCCAGGGCCTCACAACCCTCACAAGAATTTCTTCCCAATACCTGACCTAAACTTACCATCCTTCAACTTGAAAAAGAATCACTTCTCTTTCTCTGAGCTTTCTCATTCTGGGCACAGTCCAAGTCCATCCTTCAGGAGTTGGGTAAGTGTTAATAGGGTGTCTGGGGGTGGCCTCTGGGCTGGATCTGTTCTGCAGGGGTGTTTGCCTTGCTTTGCCTCCTTTCCCTTTACAGGCTGCTATAAAGAAGGGCTCTAAGCCCTACCTAAGCGACAGCTGCTGTTGGCTCTGCAATCTCTTGTTGCAAGATGCTGCTTCCATTTAAGAAGAGGATGGTGCAGCTTCCATGCAGGACCAGGCATCTGGCTAGGGGAGATGCCTCTTCTGCATTGCTGGGACTTGTTTGGGTGGTTACAGCCCAAGTTCTGTGCTTGTAACAAGAACAGCGATTGTCCTGCGCAAGCTTCTCAGGCTGCTTCGTGCCTCTCAGCTCAGCCCCTGCACTCCCTCCCCTGTCAGAAGGCTGAAGGAATCCTGCTCAAGGATCACCCAAGCCTGCTCTGCTCCACTTGTATCAATAATGAGATCCTGGCTGAGGCTTCCCAGCACATTGTGGTGTAGGGAGGCTTTTAAAAACAGCTAAAATAAGGCTGATGCAGCAGTTCTGAGCAGCACTATTGGGGGATGTTCTGTAGTTATTTCAGCTTTTGTGCTGATGAAGCATCAGGGAGTCTGAAATTAGTAGATTTTCTGTATTTTCCCACAGAACACAGCCATGGCATTCTGTGTTGGCTGGTAACTGAATCCATGACAGCTGCCTGCAAATTGCTGTGTGTGGGTATTGGAGCATCCATCTGGAATATTTAGCTGGATGCAGCTTAATTCGAGCTAAGTTCAAAATGGTCCCTCAGCATTTCATTTGAGAAGGAAAGTGCTGGTTTGAAATAAGAGTTTCCCAGGTATCCTTTCTGTGTGTGTGAGGGGGAGGGTTCTGTTAAGGACAGTGGTGTTGAGTTTGGCCTAGACTAGACATACATGCAATTAAGTATCCCTTTTCTCATGTACTGTTTCTGTGCTTCCTGTTTCCATCAGCCAGCCCTCAAGTCCCTGCTGGTTCCCCTGCAGTTTTCCACCTCTCTATACACATGCATATGTCAATGCCCTGCTCTTTTTTTAGGCTGGTGAATGGTCTTTGATGCTTCTCTCACTCTTTGCACTCCAACCTCTCTTCTCATATTCCCCACTTTACCAGAAGGAGTGTTTTCCCATAAAATTACTTCCTGAAGCTTTACCTTAGCTAATTTCTCTTCTGAATGTGTTGTTAACATGAGCTTGCCTTTTAAAACTTGTCTCCTTTGTGGGCCTATCATTTGGTGTGTGGACTTTAGGGCCGCAAGGAACTACCTGACAGGGGAAGAAAGGAGTGGTACATAGCAGGGGTCAGAATGCTCTCTAGCACAGGGAAACTCTCACAAACTCCAGTGCCTGTTGGAAAAAACATTGAGCCCATCACCAGCCATGGGTTCTGTCAAAGGTTCACAAGGGTGAGTTTTTATGGTCTGTGGAAAATATGCTGTGAACAATCACAAGTCCTTTTCTGCCCCTGCATTTTTCACTACTTTCTTCCTGTGTGAACACTTAGATACAGTCAAGGCCTCAGATAAGTGTTGCTGTTCAGTTGTTTTCTAAATACTCCTTGGTGTATTACACAGCTTGTTGCCAACTTTGTCCTGCTTGTGTGTTCTTCTTGCCATCTTTGTGGTTTTTTATCCTTCCCTGTCTATCCCTTTTTCTCACTTGTTTCTTTCCCTTTGTGCAGTCTGTCTTTAGCAGTCTTGGGTGCTGCTGGCTGTTAATGCCAGCTGCTTTGCATTACTCTTCCACTCAGCCTTGAGTGATCACAGGGTTCAACTTGATGTGGGATTTGTAGTGTAGACTTCTGTATTAAGGAGATAAGGATAATGCTGACAAGAAGAATTCTGTGTAAGCTCTGATATGGCAGAGGGAATCCCCTTGGAGATGCAAAGGATTTATCTTATATTTATTTAATCTGGGGTTTATGCATCATACGGTGAATTTTCCTGCAGGTTATACTGACTATTATGCTTTAATTGTAAATTAAATACCTCCATTGGATCTGAGTGGTGGCAATCTGTGCCTTGCACCTGAAAATACTTTCAAACACTTCGTGGTCTGCATGTCTTCGCTGAAAAAAGAATGACTATTGGTGACTTACATAGAACTGATTAAAGAACTAATAGAGTCCTGATCATGGTTTTATTACTTAGATGCTCATACTCGGTGTTTTTCCAGCACTCCATCAATACCATTCCAATGAGTGGATTTCCTACAGTCACTAAGGAACAGTTAGGTTGCCCTCTGGCTCTTATCCTGCAACTCTCACTCCCTCCAGCTTTTCTTACCACAGAGTTTAAGCCTTTTGAATTAGAGGCCTTGATTTGTTTTTTGTGAAGTGACGGGCACAGTAAATACATGGGACAAGTTCTGTGCACAGAGCATTCCTGATACAAAGTTGTTGTTCTCTTACTCCCAGGCTCATATTCCAAAATAGGTACTTTTTCTGTATTGTAGGCAACCAACTAGCTTCAATTTATAGACCTTTATTATCTTCTGGTACAGAAATTATCATGTCAGTTATTTTAGAACTGACAAAAATTTCTCAGCTGTACTGTGCTTTCTTGGATGGCTGAAAAGTTAAAAGTTCCTGTACCTTTCCTCTCCCAGGAAGTAATAATAAATTTTGATTCTCTCAAAATACAGGTGATGGGGTAGTGAAGCAGTTTTTTCTACCTCAGCAGAAACAGTAGACAAACAGCTTTTATTTGTTCTTCCTTATCCCAGGAATAAATTGCAAAAAATCTAGGCTGGAATGCTCACAACCTGCTGTGGCCCTAGTCCCAAAAGAATAGGTGGCCATGGAGTCACTGTCCTGTCATGCTTTTCCTGCAGGAGGTTTGCAGGGTTACCTGAGGCTCTGAGCTTTCCTCTCTGCTGGAAAAAATTGAGCTAAATGCTGCACTGGGATAATTCTTTCAATATATCCTTTCAGGCTGATTATCAATTTTTTCCCCTCTTTTTCATGCTCTGCAAGGCAAGACTTGACAGAAAGGAAAGGGATTTAGAAGAATACTGTAAATGCCAGACTTGTCGTGTGGTTTTGTTGCACAGTAATGAGATACAAGTTTGAATGATAACTCTTGAGTGACAATTCATTCTTTCCCCTCACCCTAACAAAGAAACTCTCAAAAAATCAGACTCAATACAGCTCTTGAAGAAAAGTGTGGGACTTACTCCTCATCTTCTCCTTCTGTAATCTTATGTGCAAGAGAGATAAAATGAGATATCCCAAGTGTGGTGGTGAAAACTCACAAAATGAGGAGCGACCAGGGACATGTGAGAATTTGTAGGAAAAAGGCTGTTGTGTTTCATGTAGATCAGTGATGGGAGAGAAGCTCCTGTGGCTCTGCTGAGCAGTCTTGAAGGGAGCCATTTATCAAAAGAGCAGGAAAGGTGAATGATTTCTTGAGTGATGTTTTAGCTCTGGAAAGAGCCCAGGTTATGTATTAACTGAGGAAGATGTGGCAGCAGCTTTGAAGATCTGAGAATTGTGTTGCAGAAGAGGATGATCTGTGGGGTTGATGTCAATATACACTGCGGGTGATACCTTGAAAGTATTGCAGCCCTGGTATCCCTGACTGTGCTACAAGTGAATGTACCAACAGACATTTATGTAACTATTTATTTAGTTAATAATGAGAGAAAAATCTGAAGTCTTCCTTACTGCTCAAAGGCAGAAAAGGATCCCTTGAGGAAAGCAGTAGGTTGAGTAGAGAGGAAACTGAAAGAGAAGAGCTTTAGATTTTTACTTCTGAAATCATATTTGGGGTTGGGGTTCTTTTCTTTCCCAAAGCTGATTGATCTTCTCTTGCCTCCTGTTTGACATAAGGCATGCTTCTTTCTCCCTCTGGTAATTAAGACTGCTTTTGTGCACATACCATTCTTCCCAAACTGTGCCTGGCTCTCGAGGAGATAAAAAGCTCCTGCTTCTGGGGTCATCTTTGGGGAGGCACGTATTTGATTAGTCTCTCTCTCGTCTTGTCTCTTGCTTCCATAGCTATTTGGGCTGCAGTTATTCTGTGGCAGGCAGACACATTCAAGGTAAGGACCTCTTATCAGTCTCACAGGGGAGTGACTTCTCTCCCTGAGCCAAGCAGGAAGAAAACCTTGGGTGATGAACTGACCAGAACCACCTATCTCCCAGTGCTGTTAGTGGGAAGGACGGAGGAGTTGGAGGAAAAAAAAGGTCTTCTTAAGGCCTTATTTTACTTCTCTGATTTTGTTAGTAGTAAACCCACTTAGCATCTCTATAATGAGCCTGTTTTGCCCTTGGAGTGTTTTCTCCCAGTCCTTAACTCATGAACCCTTTGTTAAATTTTCTCTCCTCTGCCCAGGTGTAACATGGGAGGGTGAATGGCTTTTGTGGGTGCCTGGCATTTGACCAGTGTCAAACCATGACAGTCACCAAGGAAAACGTCAGTGAAATCCTTTTGTTTGTCTGTAGTACTTGAATTACAGAGTTTATGGCTGTTGAGCTGCTTTTGTGCTTTGTGGTAATGGAATGTGTTATCTCTGATAGTGTAACTGAGGGAAGCACAAACCATACAAACCATGCCTGTCCCTGCACACTTCAGAAGCTGTCCTTTTCTGGTACATGGGTCTGCACAGGCTGCTTACAAAAATCTTCTGGGTATTTATGCAGTTTAACTGGTTTGTTTTACTTCAGTTGCAAGGCTAGGGGGATGGAGGGCATGTGCTTTGAGCGCAGCTTCTCTTCAGTCAAATGACTCTTGCTCCCCAAGTTGTTTCAGCTGGGTCAGAACATCGAGGGTCTGACTCCAGTAGTGCACACAGAGTGTGTATGCACATGGCTGGAGTTGTACGTGGGTTGAGGACCTGCCCTCTCAGCAGACAGATGCACATGAGAAGAGGGGGCACATTCACCTGGGACACATCCAGGATTGCTAAAAGCATCATGGTGAATAATGCTTTTATTCCTGCCACTTTTTCTCTCAGATACTGTGAGATCACATATTACCTTTGCGCAGCGTTGTTTGTTTTCATGAACAGCACTTGCTTTACTGAAGCTGCTTAAAGTGCCTGAGCTACAGCACAGCTGGCAAGGCTGGTTGGCTGGCATGGGATGGTGACTGCTGGCACATCACTGCCGTGCTTGACAAGAAGAGAGTTTTTCAAGAGCACCTTTGCTGGAATAAGTGAATGGATTTTTGTGCCACCCAAATTTTACAGATTAATAATGGCCACCTGCTCCTACTTGGAAGTTCTCAGATTGTCTTTCTGGTGCATCAAGGTGTTAACTGGTAGTATGGTTCTGTTCCCAGACAGCTGCTCTAAGGAGACAGGATGGTCTGGTAGGTAACTGTGCACTGTCCATAGCACAGATGATCCAAGATAATGGTTTCCAAATCATGTCCATGGAGACTCTAGAGTGTAGAGCAGCTGTTGATATTGTGCAAGTTTTACTGTGAATGGTTACCAAAATGTCACTCTTCATTTTAATTGCATTCATGTAACTACAGCCCACGGTATTCCTGTTTTGTTTTTCGTTGCTATTATTCATTTTTATGATGCTTCATGGAGGTTGCCATCTTTAGTAAAAGCTGCACATCACGTTCCTTTTATTCTCTCTTCTCAAGTGAGTCCTACTTCTCACCTGAGGGAGTGGCAGGAACAGTCAGTGTCCCTCATCCCCTCCTGACATTTGTGTCAGCAACAGCAAGTCTGTCACTCTCTCCTCTGACAGGGTCCTGTTGCTCCTTGCCTCCCTCAGCTTCTACCTTTGTACCCACTGCTGCTCCCTGCTCCCACTCTGCCTCTTAGAGCCCGTCAGTTGTGCCTCCAGGATGGGAACTCTCACCTCCTGAACTCAGTAAGAACATCTGGAAGTCCTGTGTAGGAGTCTGAGTTCCTGAAATCCAAATCTGCTCATTAAGTGACAGAAGTCATATAGAGAGAAGTGTGTGTGATCTGATGCTGTGGCAAAAGTCTCAGACACCCGTGGACACTGGTACATCCTTTGGCTTATCCCAGCACGAGGTGGTGGAAGCTCTTGTTCTTCCAGCAGTGCTGTTTGCTATGCTGCTATTCCTATGTGGAATGACTGGAACAAAGTGGCTGGTTACTTTGTAGATTAAACCTCATGAAAATTAAAAATGCTTCTACTGTAACTTCTTTGGGTTTTGTGGCACAGACACTTTTTGGACTAAATTCACCAATTTGCTTTCTGCACTGGGTGCTGAAGATGTTTGCGACATCTAATGGAATTTTGCCTCCTGCATGGTTCCTGAGGGAACACTTGTGGCTAGCTACTATGTGGTGATGCTTGGGTTGGGATGTGAAAATTAATGGATGTATTTGTTTATTCAGGGAGAAATAAAACCAGCTCTGCTGGGTCACAGATTCTGGCTGAAAGAAGCAGCCGGGAAGGATCTGCCCAGAGGATGCCCCGACAGCCGAGCGCGAGCCGTATGCAGAAGGCAGGAACTTCTGGGAAGAACAGCGGGGGAGGCAACAGCACCTAAATAAGGCCTTATTATGGATTTTGATGCTTGACAATGTATATAAATTGTGTTTGTTAAAGCTGCTTGTGTTATATGTATTAACCTAAAAACATGACTTGTAATACAGGGAACAGAGCTGTTGGTTCTTATTTCCAAAACTTCCTTTAGCCACGCAGACTGCTAGGAAATGTTCCTGCATTTGGCTTGCCTTGTTTCCCCATGTGCCTATTTATGGCATTCTAGCACCTATATCTGATACTAGATTAATCTTTCCCAAGACGTAATCCTATGTTCAGTCCTCCCCGTGGTGCTGATGTGATTATTCATTTACAAAGTGTTACAGCCCCCTTTGCCTCAGGAGCCAGGGCAAATGAGGAGGTTGTGCCAGATAAGGGAGGGAACAGCTCCATCACTTAGGGCAAGACACATACAAGTACCTAAAACAGGTAATTGGGTTTCTTGGAGCTCAAGTGTTACTATGCATGGTGCCAGAGAGTGCCTCCTAATGGCTCTGGGAGCTCAGGGGCTGTTGATGAGAAAGTGCTTCCATTCTGTGGCAGTTAGACGGTGATTCCTAAACTCAAGATCTACCTCTCACAGGCCTGGTTCAGCAGGTGCTAAAATGAGATATCAAGGTCTGTGTTTCTCCTACTCTGATCAGATAACAAAGTGCAGCTGCTCCACCGAGGTGGTAGAGTTCAGAGGCCTGAGGGGAGGTAGCCAGACACCAGTTATGCTCTCAGTGCTGGGTGTCAGGAGAGCTGACTTTGGCCTCTGTGGGGATCTGCTTGATACACTCCCATGGGATCAAACTCTGGAGGAAAGTCGCACACAAGGAAGAAGGCTGATATTCTAGAATATCAGTGCTGAAGAGTGGTCCCACCTGAGAATCCAGAGCTGCATCCCATGCCTGAGCTCCAGCTACAACCCTGACATCCCTTCTTGGAGCCACGTCCCTGGCCCCTGTCACCCCTCCACCCCATGTTCAACCCCTCTCGTAACCTCAGCCTTGTTCCCTTCAGGCTCTGCAGAGCTGGAGATGCTGCTGGGGGCTGCAGGGAGTTGGGGTTTGGCTGGGATACAGCACCTGGGGGCAGTGGCTGTCCTCTGTGGCACTCCAGCTCAATGTCCTGGGGGCTGTAGGTCCCCTGAGGCTGCCAGGGACACTGGAAGGGACAGGGCAGTATGGGGAGTGTTTGGGTCAGCCAGGGCTGCAGGAATGGCCTCCTGCCCCATGAAACAGCATTAGGTTATGTGATTAAAAACTTATCTGGGATGAAGACAAGCAGGGGGAGGTGGAGTGGTCTGAGAACCTCCACTGTGCTAGGGGTTGCCTGTCCCAGCTGCTCCCAGGGCTCTTGTTGGGGTCTGAGGTGGCTCCCATCCAGAGGGTGAATGGAGGTCCCATCCGGTTCCTCTCTTGAGGGAAAAAGGTCACGGTATGGGATACAAGGGAAGAGCATTTTTGGATTGTGACATAGGGGGATGGGATGTTCAGGGGAGGAACGAAAAGTGGGGAAAGGGAGGGATCAAGGTGGTTTTGGGGAGCCACCAAAATAGAGGGATAGGGATATGATGGCATCGAATGCCCATCTACCAGTCTGGGATTACAGACACAGTCTGTGCCTCCTGGGGGCGGGGGACATGGACATTTGTCACTCGTAGGGCACTTATTCAGGTGCATGGGCAGGACACTGACTGATGCACTTTCTGTGCAAATCTGGTTTCTGACAATTACTTGCTGTTCAAATGGGCAATGTTGACTGTAGCATTGCCAAGGAGGCTCATAAAATCCACAAATAATTATATGAGATTTGTTTTATAAAGCAGTTAAAGCAGATAAGCAAATCAAACTAATTAAAGCTCTGTCAATATTTGCACAGAGATGTGTGATGTTGAGTGCAATTGGTACTACCTGACTTCAGAATTCTCAAGATTTTAGAAGGGTAACACAGAATGTGCAAACACTCTCCCAATAAATTGAGGGCTCTCAATGTCACAGAGTGACCTCAGGTAGCATCCTGACTCAAGTGGGGGAGACCCCAACAGTACTTCTGTCAGGACAACGGACTCCACTGCCCTGCCTGCCCACCAAGGCTCCATCTGTACCCCAGATGATTCTTATCTGTCATCAGATGGTGACAATAAACCTTGCTGGCCAAAGCCTGACCTTCAGCCCCTCCACAGTACCAGCAGGTGCAATGCTTAGTGCTGCACACCTGAATCCAGCCATGGCATGGCTGAGGTCAGTCCCAGGTCTGGAGGGCTGCTGGAGCCAGTGCACCTGCCACAAGCACCCAGTGAAGTTTATCATCAATCTGGAATGAACACCTGCAAAAGGAGGAGTAGGGAAAACAGGGGGAGCCTGGAAGCTCTCCCAATGGAGCATCTGCAAGGGCTGAGCAGCGGAGGTAGGATCCCCGTTTTCCTACAGACATTTCCCTGCACCATCATTGCCAAAAAAGGGAGGGCCGGACAAGAAAAAAAATAAAATTAGGAATTCCGTCAAAAGCGGAGTGGCCCGTACGGGGATCGAACCCGCGACCTTGGCGTTATTAGCACCACGCTCTAACCGACTGAGCTAACCGGCCGCACTGCCGCACTCCCTGCGCCGCCACCTCGTGAGTCGGCGACGGCTCCGCCGCCCGAGGAAAAACACAAGGAAAAACATTTCTAGCAGAGGATGGTTTCGATCCATCGACCTCTGGGTTATGGGCCCAGCACGCTTCCGCTGCGCCACTCTGCTGTTGCTGAGGCTGTAGCACGAACCCCACAAGTAGTGCCGCATCTGCAATTCCACAGCGCAGCCCCGGCAGCACCAACAGCCTGTGCGGGGTGAAGGGAGCACACCGCCAACCCAAAACGGCGGGCAGCGAATGAACGCACCGTGCTGCCCCACGTGCTGGGACAGCTCTGACCCCTCCTGGGAACCACTGGGTAAGTCCCCACTGGGCTGCTGAAAGAACAGAGACAAAGCCCATCTGCTATCTTCTGCTTTTGGCTTGCCTGGTAGGAGCTACCATTCACCTGTCCATCAGATTTTAGGTTACACATGAGCAACATATAAGGCAGGTGGGTGGATTTTTGCACAACTTTCTCACAAATTCGGGATCATGGTTTCCCAACTGGCTGTCAGTGGGAGATATATTCTGGAAAAAACCTAGATGAGAACATAAAGCCTGGGACTGGGGCTACTCAGCACATCACACACCTTGTGTCTGCCTTGGACAGCACCACTGTGTTCACAGCAGCCCTTGGCAGCAGGACTCAGGCAAAAAATGAGGATGTGCTGTCAGCACTGCAATGTGAATCCTCATTTTGAGGAGAAGCTGAGGATGTCACCCATGTGCCTACCCAGCACAGAGCATGTTTTGCCCTGAGGGGTTGCTGGCTGTGACTTTGTCCCCTTTCAGCGCCACAGCCTCTTTGTAACAGGCACAAGGAACAAGGGTGGACCCCTGGGATGTTGGTGTTTTGCCACATCTGTGTTACACTGTTTTGTTTTTTTTCCTAAACCTTTTCCTCTTCTTGGTCCTGGGGTAACCATCTCCCAAAATTGTCAACCCTATTGAGATGTTCCTGCCTTGTACCAACAGCATCTTGCGTCCTGGGGTACTGAGGTGTGTACCAAAGAAAGGGACCTCTCACCTCTGAGACACTTTTGGGTCCGAGAACTGGGCCACTGCAGATGCTAATGAAGGTGGAGAGGCCACCTTCATTGTCTTGGTTTCAGAGGAAGGTGTCTGCCAAGAAAGGTTGGAACATCCCTTGGAATGGAAACATATGACCCCGTTCCCTCCGAATTCTTCCGTGTTTGTGCCGGAGGGTCTGTCCGGCAGTTCCCCCGCAGTGTCTGTGTGTGTGCCGGCACAAACACAACCCCCAGGGCACTGCCCGCACCCAGCGGCACAAACCCGGCACAGCCGCTCCTGCCTGCAGTTCCGCACACGGCCCACAGGGGCGCTGCTGGCTCCCGGCGGGCAGCGCGGGGGCGGCCATTCCCCCGGCCGCCAGGGGGCGCTGTGGCGCGGGCACCGCTCCCTCACACCGAAATGGCGGCTCAGCCAGTCTCAGCGCCACTCGGGAACCTGAGTGGGCTGCAGCAGGAAATCACAGAGCTGCAAGCTAGAATAGCTACCCAGGGTAGCAAAAAGAGTTTAGGAAAAACTCCGTAGCCCTGCCGGGAGCTGTGGTGTGTCCAGGCGGGCCTGGGGTGGTGAGTTGAAGCAAAAAAAAGCCCGAAGCAGCAGCAGCAAACAGTGGGGCTGGGCAGCGGCAGGCGGGCTCCCACAAGCAGCTGCCCGAAGCAGCCGGGAGACTCTCCCTCCTGCGGGGGGGCAAGGGGCTCGGCATTCCCTTCCCAGTGAGGCTGGGTGTTGGAAAGGTCCCAGTTCAGTAGCTGCTCTTGTGAGCAGAAGCCCACACACAGTAAGGAGTAAGCACTGCAGGACAAAACCTCAACAAGCTCACCAAATCCTCTGGGCAGCAAGTCTGGCACCAAAACCACACCTGTCTCCACTGCGATCCCATGAGCGAGAGAGAACGGGGAGTTGAGCCCAGCCGGAGTTGAGCCCAGCCCTTCACCCCTTAGCCAAAATCTTGCCGTATCTCTGCCCTCCCCAAGAGAAAGCCCCCCAGCTAAATGAAAACAGCCTGCTGCACCCCTTTCCCCCATCTTGGCAACATCCTTTGTCTCTGTTAAGTAACCATTGTTGCAGTCTCTTCAATAAAAGGGTTGTCAAGGACTGGAACAGGCTCCCCATGGCAGTGGTGGAGTCACCAGTTATGGAAGGATTTAAAAGCCATGTAGATGTTGTGCTTAGGGACATGGTTTGGCAGCGCTCCTTCAACCTAAATAATTCTGATTATATGATTCTAACATATAATCATTTCCAAGTTTATTACAAAAGCTTGTCAAGTCTTCTGTGTGTCTCAGGGGCAGTGTTTTTCACAGGCCAGGTGTGCTGAAGGGAGCATGTGAATACTCAGGAAGGATGTCAAAGTGCGACCTGGTAGTTCAGTGAGAAAGTAATGTGCTGACAAAAGAGTATCTTGTTCCTGCTGGGCTTCTTGTTAGCTGGGATCACCATTTTTGGCAGCTGGAGTCACCATCTTTATAGGTCTTGAGGAAAGTATTTAATGCAGTCAGGGGTAAGTAGGATGGACAGGAGAGTGAAGCTCAGCTCAAGGCATTTGATGTAGGTGTCTGACATATGCACTTGATGCCAGAAAGCTTTGTGTTGTCAGAGAACTGAGAAGGCATCTGCCCCTTCATCCAAGGCACTGATGAATAAGTTAAATAATGCTGGGCCCAGTACTGAACTTTAGGGGGTACAACTAATGACAGGCCTCCAGCTCGAGCCTGTGAAATCATAGCTGTAATCCAGGATTCATCCTCTGCACATCAGCTGTTATAAACTCAAACCAGAGCAATCCAACAGATGAACATGAACCCAGGTGTGTCCAGGTGGGCAAGAAGGCCAATGGCACCTGGTCTGTACCAGCCATAATGTGTCCAGCAGGACCAGGACAGTGAGTCCCTGTGCCCTGGTGAGGCCACACCTCCAATCCTGGGGTCAGTTTTTGGCCCTTCATGACAAGAGAGACACTGAGGGGTTGGAACATGTCTAGGGAAGGGAACAGTGCTGTGGAAGAATCTGGAGCACCAGGAACAATTAAGGGAGGCTCAGCCTGGAGAAAAGGAGGCTCAGGAGGGACCTTCTTGCTCTCCACAACTCCCTGATGTGATACTGTAGCCAGGTAGAGGTCTGGCTCTGCTCTCAAGCATGAAGCATCAGGAGAAGTGCAACTGGCCTCAAGTAGTGCCAGGGGAGGTTTAGGTTGGATATTAGCAAAAAAGTCTTCACTGAAGGGTTATCATGCACTAGCACAGGCTATACAGGGCAGTCACCATCCCTGAAGGGATTTAAAAGATGTGTGAATGTGACACTAGGGGGCTTACTGGGGAACTCAGCAGTGCTGGATTAATGGTTGGACTTGAAGATCTTAAGAGTTCTTTGGAATCTAAAGGATTCTATGATTCATTCTTGAAACTTTTATCTCCTCCCTTTAATTCCCAGTGGGGGGGGTTGTGGTCAGTTCATAACAGTTTGCCTTTGCTGTTTCTTCCTCCTCCCATTTTCCCCTGCTCCAGTGTAGGTCCTCTCCAGGCAGCAGTCCTTTAGATAAATCTGCTGCAGTGCAGGCCGTGTCCAGGCCACAGTTCTTTTGGGGAATGGTCCACTTACAGGATTCAGGCAGGCACAAGTGTACCTGACAGGTCAGGGGCTGCAGCTGTGTGGTTGGACATGCACATGCTCGACTCATACAGCCTGTCATGCTGCTGGGCCTGGCAAGCTTCCATCCTCATAAATACACAAGCTATGTGAGCATAATGCTAAAATTAGTTCTGCCTTGCTCCAGTTCTGTGTTTCTAGAAGTACAACTGGTTGTTCTAGTTTTTGCTCTTTTGTCAAAATAAAACAATGAACCTGCAGTTTCATCATATTGAGATGATTTTGGGGTTTTTTGCAATAGCTGTGAACCATTGCTCCATCATCCTCCTCTGAGCCTCCAGGGCTCCTGGCCTCTGCTTGTCTCTTCAGAGAATTCCTGCAGTGTGTGGTGCATGTTTGTGCATGTCTGGGTGTGGGTGGAAGTGTTTTGGTTGGCCACAGAGGTATATTCCCTAAAGCATCTGGCTGGCAGTTTACACGACAAAAGTGCATAAGCTAATTAAGAATTATTATTTTTCAAATCTTCATGCTCTGTCCAAGCATGCAGAAATGCAGTTATGAAAGCCAAAGCTGAAGTGGAATTGCATCTGGTCAGGGATGTCAAAGACAAGAGGGAGGGTTTCTCTAAGTACCCACACGACAAAAAGCACACACAACCCATGGGTGAATGAGCTGGAGAACTTGATGATGCATGACATGGAAGGAAAAGGTTGATGCACTGAATGACTCTTTTGCCTTGGTCTTCATTAGCAAACCAGGCTTCAGGAATCCCAGGCCCTAAACATCAGAGGGATTCTGGGGTAAGGATGGTACATCCATAGTGAAAGAAGATGAGGTCAAGGAATAACAGACATATGAAAATGATAGAACCAAAGAATTACCGAACCATGGAATGGCTTGGGTTGGAAGGGACCTTAAAGATTACCTATGGTGCTGTATGAACATTTTTCATCACCCTCGTCTGAATCCCTAGGAACAGTACTGGGGAGAACCAGGCATGAGAAGAAACGTGTCATGGCAGGGAATAGAGGACCAGACTAGAAACTGGGGTTTATCATCCAGGTTACAGAGGCACACTACACCTCTGGTGGCCTCTGTGCTGGTATTTGGGAGCAGGGGAGACAAAATTTGGCCTGCGTTGGCCGGGAATCGAACCCGGGTCAACTGCTTGGAAGGCAGCTATGCTCACCACTATACCACCAACGCAGCTGGGTGCTCAGGGTGTGCCTGCTCCCACAGCTCACATTCCACCCAGCTCCGGGCTGGCTCCTGCTTTAATGTGCACTGCTGCAAGCTGCCAGAGGATGGGTGTTCCCGTAGGATACTGGCTGGAAAACTCAAGCTGGGCTAGACACCAGCTAGAGAAGAGCAGCACCAGGGAGTGTCCAGGCTTGGAGCAGGACTCTGGACTGATCAGCAGCATGCATAGACTGCACAGAGCTATGGTGTGCATGTGGGAGAGATGGATCTGTGTGTCCAGTACCAATCTCCACTCCTGAGCAGCCAGAGAAGAAGAAAAGATCAGACAGTCTTCCTTGTTTATGTGAGTGCTGGTGGTGCTTTAGGGGACACTGGTAACAGCATCATTCCCCACACACTGTGCCAGGGTAGGTGCATTTATGAGTACATACCTGTGGTGGGGTAAGCACCATCAAGTTGCTCACTCCTGCTCCACTTTCAGCGAAAGGGAAGCATAGAAAATAAGATAATAACTCTTCCAGGACAAAATAAACACTGGGACATGGCTTTGCAAAAACTATTGTTGGCAAAGCAGACTCAACTTGGGGAAGTTCATGTTTGGCCAATTGAAAAAGTTCACATGATAAGTAACAAAAAAACCCCAAGCAAACATTAAACACAACTGTTCTTTGCTCTTATGCAGTATCAGCTTGTCTGCTTCATTCAGCATTTCATAACTGAAGCCATAGTGTTATGCAAGCATGGTGTTATGTTATGAAGCATGGTGTTAGGAATTTTCTGTCTGCCTTCCTGACCCTTCTTTTTTTTCTTCTCCTCTTTCTCTCTGTCTGGTGTCTGGGGAGTGTGTGGCAAATTAAATGATTCGAACTGCCACATGCAAATAGATGACAATGGAAAAGTGGTAAAACAAATAACAAAGGGAATAAGAAAGTGAGCTCATGTACTGGTCCAAACATGGAAAGGATGGGAATGGGACACGTTTTCATGGAGGGTTAAACGAATGCTTTTTTTCCTCTTATGTGCTGTAGCAACTCTCATCTTTTACCATGTATGATCCCTTGCTTAGTGCAACTTATTCAATATGTGATCAGAGGGATGCAGGTAGTAGCCATGCCTACAGATCCAGAAATGGCTACAAAAGGACATGATGCCACTGTGAATAAGTGCAAAAGCAAAAATGACCCAGGAACAGAATGTTAAGTCAGTAATAGCTAAGGTTTGTAAAGACAATTATTGAGAAAAAAAGAAGTGCAGGGATTGAAAGGAATAAGAAGATGTCTTTACAAAGAAGTTGTGGGCCTGATGGTTGATAAGGCCAGATACAGAGAGGTGAAAGAAGCAATGGGGGGAACTATAAATTCCATAGGAATTCCACTAATTGGCACAGACTGTTACTCACTCAAGACCATGCTAGATTTCTGGATTTAGAGAAGAAGAACAGAGACACAAGGAAAAAGAAAACTGGGGAGGGGGGGAATACATTAGAATGGGGTCTTAGGCATTTCTTGGAGTCTGTACCTCTCAAGTATCTCAGCCAATGGGGAGAGGGAAAATGCAGCTGGGAAATTAGGATAAAAAGGAGGCTGTGTCCCCTACAAATTATTCCCCATGAGGAATGCTCCATGACCTTTCCCTTTATTCAAATAAAGTTTCAGGACTCCTCTGCCTCCTTTTTGCACATAAACCCCTGGTGTTTATGGATTAATTTTCCTGACATTCTCAAACTGATGAAGCTGTCCCATAGTGAACCTTACTCACTGCACTTTGTCCAATTGTAAAACACTTTCTACCACAATATGGCAGCAACAGTTTTATAACATCATTTCTTACTGAGAAAAAACTGCAGGCCAGCAAGTCAAACCCCGTATTAGTACTTCTCAAAATAAGTGATTTGAGTAATAATAAGCAAGAGATACAAATGAGCCACTGTTAACTCTGTTCTTTTTGGTTCTCTGTACACAGAGAAATGCAGAGCAGCTGTCAGTGGATGAAAACCACTATGCCTCAACTGAAGGAGTAGGTGAATCATAATTCACATCAGCTGCAGATACTTAAAGACCCTCAAACAATTCTCCATTTAAAATGTGTATTTTTGTCAAATCTGGTCTTGTTGTTACATCAGTAAAACACATAAATGAATATAAAACTGTAGCTGATGACAATTCAAAAGAACAGAACTTTAAAATTTTGCACATTTTCATTAACGCATTAGTTTGATTCACTCAAAACATCTATACTGCATAGTCTCAGGAAAAAAAACCCCAATATTTTTTTAAAATACCAACTCAAAAGACCAATTGTTTTCTTCTAAAAACACAACCAACAACTGTTACTAAGAAGAATACGTGATAGTTTCTGATTCAAGAGAAGTGAAATGGCACCATCTAGTGACTCACACGTGAGAAAGTCAGGAAAGTTGTCATTTCTTTTACTTCCAGGCTTGTTACCCGGCCTAGACAGTTGGACTCCTGAAATAGACAGGGGTCTGCACAAGCCTGAACTTCTGACCTTTGTGGGGAAATGACTCGCTCAAGGGGGGGATATGTGGCAGACGGTCAGGAAGGCTGTACCTTCCTGGTAGGGCAATGTGGCTGGGAGTTTAGGCTAAAAGGGAAGCTATGCCCTCCAAAAGCGAGAGAGAGAAAACCCTGCGGGCATGTGGCTTGGTGGACTCTCTCCCTTTATTCGAATAAAGCTGAAGGACTCGTCTGTCTCTGTTTTGGATATAAACCTCTGGCATTCGTGGATTTTCCTGACACACATATTGCATTTTCCACTAGCATTTGAAATTTCTACTGAGGATCTCCACAAGGCAAATATATTGGTTAGAGAGTGGTACAGTAAATACCACAAAACAAGTACATGCTAAAGCAGGCATTTCCCATGACAAGAAACTATTTTTTAATTATAAGAGAAATTTAAACTAGCAAATTCATCTCTGATGTGGACAGGGTGGTTGAAAACCAGTTAAATAATCCTACCCATTTAAGCAAACTACATTAATGGTGAAAGAGAAAGAACTACTAGCCTAATTACACTGTGTAGGAAAACAGAGAAAAGTAGAAGCAGCTTCTAAAATCACTTCTGGTAATAGTCTGTTTTCTGCCATAGCTACGATTCTTGAGAATACCTACCATGCACCATAAATGAACAAGAGGGACTTGAAATGAGCACGCACAAAAGTGCACATGAAATAGAAGGTACGAAAACGAAGGACCGCCCAGACATCAGAGCCGGAATAGGCCCCGCTTGGCGAGCCGGGGCTCGGGGCTCAGGGCTCGGGACCGGGGTTCGGGGCTGGGGTTCGGGGCTGGGGTTTGGGGTTCGGGGCCGGGGTTCGGGGTTCGGGGCTGGGGTTCGGGGTTCGGGACCGGGGCTGGGGTTCGGGGTTCGGGACCGGGGCTGGGGTTCGGGGTTCGGGGCCGGGGTTCGGGGCTGGGGCTCGGGGCTGGGGTTCGGGGCTGGGGTTTGGGGTTCGGGGCTCGGGGCTGGGGCTGGGGTTCGGGGCCGGCCCGCCTGGGACACCCCGGTCAGCCGCGCAGGGCAGAGGCCGCGCACCCCCTCATCCAGGACTCTCCCGGCCGTGCTTCTCACCGTAACCCGGCACTGGGAGGTTCCTCAGGAATGCCCCAGGGGTAACCAAACCGCAGCGACCATCACGTGAAGATCCCTGGGTTTTGTATCCCCAGGCACCACGGCACGGCTGCGAGGTGCACACAGGCACAGCCCGCACCTGGCATACCCTGCACGGTGGGGTCACCGCCCAGAGAGTGACCGAGGCCGTGGGACTCGGCGCTGGGACATTTATGGCCACAGAAGATCGCTGTGGGTTGCCTGGGCACGCTGCCGGAGCAGGCTGGTTTCCCGGAGCCGTGCCCGCATTGCCTGCCGGCAGCCCGGGGATGTGAGCGTGGGGTACCCGCAGGAGCGTCTGAGGAGAGGCCGGGGCGGGCGGGAGCTGCCTGCGCCAGCTCGGAAAAGAGCATTTCAGAGCTGTCCCCATCCCCATCCCTGGTCTCCCTTCCGCGACCCTGTGCCCTCTCCGCCACCCTCCCGCAGTGCCTGCCCCGGGTGTGCGGCTGCCACCGGCACCGACCCGCGGCCTCACGCGGGCTGGTGCTGGTCCCTCAGCGGGGCGGGAGGAAGGCCTCACCGCCGATCTCCTTACCGGGACAGGCGGGGGGGGTCTCGCCGCTGATCTCCTCACCGACACACATCGAGGCCTCATCGCTGATCTCCTCAGCGGGACAGGCAGAGGGG
>CM031866.1:15322255-15884172 GCA_018697195.1 Certhia americana | reverse complement strand
GCGGGAGACAGGGAAGGGGAAGAGCTCCCAGCCTACCTCGTGCAGCACTGGGTTTGTCCCTTCCCTCCCTTCAAGCAGACGAAGCAGTCGCAGAGTAACGTGTCTCTGTCTGCCTAAACAGCACGTGGACTCAATTAATTAATCAAGACCTGATTTTAAAGGCCAGTTCATCCCCGCACTCGGCAGGAGCTTCTCAGCCATTTCAAGTACATCTACCAGTGCTATTCTGAAAAATTACATATAAGCAGTATGTAAGACACATGTGGTTGCCTTTTGCTTGTGTTTTATTGGTTCAGAGCACAAGTGTGAGGGTTACAAAGTCATTGCAGTTTGAGTGAGAAAGCTCAGAAGCAGCATTCGGCAGCATTAATACAGGGATGGAAGTTGTTCGGCCTTGTTGAAGGAATTCTGTTCTTCATCTAGAATACAGACCAGAGCTAGTTAGTTCCTATGTTGCCTGGAGGGGAAAAAAAAAGTAAAAAAGAAAAGGGAAAAAAAAAAAAAAGTAAATAGCAGTACAGATTTGTGGACAGCATGAAAATAAAATAAATTCAACATTCACCTTTTCTTAAAAAAAAAGTTATATAATTTGCACTTCACTTGTAGTTAATTGGATGAGTAAAATCTGCGCTCCTCCTCTGTGGGTGAGGCAACACTGAGAGAGGATGCAGTGGAGAAGGGCTTCAGCCCTGGGCCCTGCCAGCTCCTGTCCCAAAGGAAGTGACACAGGAGCATCATCCCTTTATGCTGTTCTACAGATGTGTTAAACCAAGTCAGAAAGGTCAGTGAGAACAATGGCAGCATTTCCCTGAGAAATCAAAACCTGTTTTGAAGCAAGTCCAGGGCTCTGAGAGCCTCGGGGCACCAGTCAGAGCTCTGTGTGTGTGTGTCATGGCCACACCTCCGGAGGGGTGGCATAGGCAGAGGAGGTCACAACTGAAATCAGTCATCTACTCAAGGAAGCTGTTTAATATTAACCGGGGTCAAATTTTCAAGACTTAGTGGATGTTCACAGAGTTCTTGGTCACTCTGGAGGCAGTACAGGTGTATTCAGTAGTACAGTTTAAGTTGCACACACTTTCCACAATTCATTAAACCTGTTAATTCCTCAGATGGGGAAAATGCTCATATCCTGCTCATAACTTACAACTTTTATTTCACAAATTGAACTAACAATAAGTACCAACTATGTGCTCTGCTGAAGACAGTAAACAAATTTTTGAAGCAACTACAACATATACAAGAGCACAACTTTTCAGTATGTTTTGCATTTCATGCCATGCTCTTTCTTTAAACCTTCAGATGGTGAGAACATTATGCAACATAAAAGCTTCATTTATGTATCTCATCTCTTAAAATATTAGAATCTTTCTAAAGAAAAATCATTGTGAAATGTTATTATATTGATGACTTCGGTATAGTTGAAGAATTCTTAAGAGCCACTGGTCAACCAAGTTGGAAGAAGAATAATTTATGAAAAAGGCAATTTACCAGATTATAAAAACTGGATACATTCTACATTGTGTACCAACAACTTGCCTCTGAACTTACAAGTGTGAAGTATTTGTATCATAATAATTGCTAGACTGCAAGCAAAAGTAGATCCAGACAGAAGCTGTAATAAATCACCATTTTTATGTAGTTATGTCTGCTATTTCCTTTTAACAAATGCAGCATGCAAAGGTACTTAAAACATCACTAATTACTGTGAGGACTTTAGGAGTGCTGAGCATCTAAACCCAGTTCAGATCTACAGGATATGTAAGATAATGCTTGAACAGCTGCTCCTGGAGCAGCAGATTTGTCTACCAGAAGTCTGAAAGCAAGCACAACAAAGCAAACCAGAATCAAGAAAGAGTGAGGTGTAACAAGGATGGAACTCTAGGTTCGTGTTGCTAAGGGTAGAGCCAATAAATCCTTTCAGCTAAATACAGCTGATGAGGGGAACACATAGAAAACACACTTTAGAAGCTATGTGTCATCCCATTTATTTCTTAGGATGTCTCAGCTATTAACTTGCTTTTGTCTTGGGTAGATAAAACCCTTCTTTCCTTCGGTTTGCTAATTTTTGTACCAGTTGTGAGCTACTGCCAAATCACAGTAACTTGGAAGCCAAAAACTATTGCTAATATAACAGCTAACAGGTATTTCCCAAACCCCTCAATTTGAGATTTGTTCCTCAAGTGTTGAAGGACACTGGACAAACAATATTTGCTATATTGATCCAATGATATTTGTGCTCCAGGTTATTTCAGAGTTACACATTTCACATAATGCTGCTTTAAAGCAACAACAAAAAAAGAGAATGCTAACAGCTTAAGACAGTAGATGATTCTTAATCAAATTGGAAATTGTGTCTCTTGTTACCTATACAGGCATTGCTTAGAAGTTACTTTAAAAGGGCATTTCATGACACTAAATGTCTGGAAAAATGTTTTTTTAGGAAACTGAAGGTCATCAAAATAATATACTTAGATTTAAGCAATCACTACAGAAATAAAGGATTTTTCTGGACAACTCTAAAGAACAGTGAAGTTTAGTAACAAGCAAAGACAGACAAAAACCCTTGTGGTTTATCATTAGTTAAACTAAGCCTTACAGATACAACTCAGCTGGACACCTTTCCACAACAAATGTATCAAAAGTAGAGTGGAAATGCCAACTGTACAAAAACTATGTGGAATATTTCATACAAAATACTCCAAAATGCTTTTCATTATGTAACTTTTATTTGAGACACACATTGTAAAAAAGTTCACATGAAATAATAAAACTATTGGACTATGAAGGTTTTCTTAGGAGCTGGGTTGGTTTTTTTTTTGTCTATATACATCAATACACATTTAATGATTAGGTTTACAAGTTAACCACATGACAAGTTCACTTTTATCTGCAGGAGCTTTTCACATTACACCTTTATACCAGAGGTAAAATGTGCTTAAACACACACAGCAGAACACTTCTATTTCAAAATTAAGCATTTTCTCAAAGACTATACTTTTTATTCTGAATTTAGTAGCTATATAGCATTAAAATAATGGTAATTGAAGATTTATTTGCAAAAATGTTCGTAAGGCCATAGGAATGCACTGAAATAGTTAAATTCACCAGAAACAAGAAAAATCAGTGTAAATCCTGCTTTTTTTTGGAAGAAAGAAATACAAGTTTTATTTGTAAGAGTGACAATGGTATAAGCAGTTCAATGAACAGAGGAGAAAAAAGACCTATTATCACCTACAGACCAATCCTTAGCAAGTTCAACATTGCAAAAATTCTGTTACATTAACAGCTAACCAAACAACAGATGCATTTTCACAAATAGCACATTTATGCATTTTACATATTATCGATGGACTTTCAAATCATTATGCTTCACAATATTTTAATGTGATATGTACATTCAAGACTTCTTTATTCACTTGTGAAAATGATCCACGTAATTCACTTAACTTCAGCAGACTAGTATGAGAAAGTCACAATGGGAAATATTTTCTGTAAAAAGAACTGCAGGTCTGAAAAGTCAATCAGCATTTTTGAGACTGTCCCCCAAAGAGAAAAGTGAGCTGCATTAAGTTTCATGAGTGGTTTAAGCTTAAGCAATATTAGAACTCCCAGATGAGTCAATAACATATTCTATGTGCACTCAACAAAAAATTCTTGTGCATGTTTTGCTGAGCACAGACTGAAAGCTAAAACTGCAAAGCACTGAGACCAGTTTGTTTTTCATTTGGGTTTTTTTTAAAAACCATTTAGAAAAATATTGGTCAAGATACAGTGCACAGGCGTGGGGCTGAGGGAAAAGTTCTCCTAAAACTCCAAAGCATAAGCAGCATTTTTGTTTTATTGAAATCCACCAAAAAATGTCTGCTTTCCTGAAAGGTTAATGGCAATTTCTGGAAGAAAACAGAAATATATTTGCTGCTAAATGAATAATAAGTACATGACTTTCATTCTAATGGGCATTAGAGTACTACCTAGTTGACTGAGGTATAGTTAAAGAGTCCTTCAAAACTTAAGATTATATAGTCTTGAGCAAAGTAACGACAGAGACTGCACAGAACAATCATAGTGATATTAGAAAAGCCTGTATTACCCAGCATCTGATGCGTAGGCAGAACATACCATTATCATTACCTGCTTGTCTAGAGGAAACCATAGCTAAAATATCCCAGTAAAACATACAGCTGATTTGCATGCTAAGATACAGCACATTTTTCCACATCTGACAGGGCAGACTGTACACAGAAAGGTCTCCACAGACCAAATTTAGCACAGCGATAAAGTGCAGCCACTCAGCCATTTAATACTGCTGGAGAAGTGGGGTGGGGGCAAAGACATAAAGAAAGAAATCTGCATTTTACCTTATCCATAAGATCACATGAAATTAGAATTCTTCAGTTTCAGCAGATGACAACAAAATTGCATTAAATTCTTCTACAAATAGAAAAAGATGAACTGTACACGAACAATAAGCAAAGTGAAATATTTACTGCAGTACTTTCTCATGCATAAAGTGAATTTCCTATGGTCTTACCTCACATTTATGTACAGTTTAGCACAGCTAAATGTAAGAAAATAGCAAGTTCTTTTCTCCCTCCCACCCTCCCCCATACAGAGCAGATACCCCAATTTGCTGCTGCTTCAAGAAGCACTTCATAGACTCTACTACTTACAGGCTCTTTCAAAGGGAAGTTCATGGAGACTAATATTGAATGAACGTTTAACCACACAGTGAAGACAGGAAAAACAATACAAAGCGTTTTGTAAACAGTGCCAAACACAGAACATGTCAGTTTTGGTTTGCAGACAACCCCTGAGATAAAAATCAAAGTATTACGACACCAAGTAAGTCAGAGGTAAATTACTGAAAATAAACAACATTCATAATTGGTGTCACAACACTTTCTGTATAGAAGCACTTTTTTTAACCATACAGAAAACGTAACTGCTTTAGCCTGTCCAAGAAAAACATCAAGGGTAGACAACAGAGCAGTTAGGGTTGCTTTGTTTTCTCACTAAACCTTGTTGCCATGAAGGTTTCTCTGTTCTAGTGCAGCAACAGCAGTTTATGAGATCCTCCATCTAGTTACAACAACTACTTCTATTAAACTACCTGTGGGGACAGGCTGATGACCACCTAAAACTTTATGGAACCAGCTACTAAGGTTAAACCTTTTAAAATCAAAAGTTTTACATCTAACGCTGTTGGCCTGTTCGCTTTTCAACTATTTCGAACGGACCCAGAGATGACAAATTCAGTACCTGACACAACAGAATGGTTATCTGTGATAACAACTAACTTACTGTTTACAACTCCAGACAACGAAGTGAAGCAAAAGCAAGCACATCAGACGTTTCCTCTGACAGTGACAGAACACACCCATCCCCTAACAGCAAACATGCTGGACACAAACTTGTAGTTAAAGCTTACAATGGTCCACGTTTGGCACACCAACAGAACTAAAGCACCGGTTTTAATTGCTCATTGAGGAAATTTTTCAGAAGACAATAAAAAAGTAGTAGAACAAAGACTAGGTTATACAATGCTCGGTTGAGTAAAAAAGGCAACTATGTTTCACCTCTGCTTCTAACAGTCTAGGTCACTGTACCAGTTTTTAATGAAAAAACAAACTGCTTGAGCAGACCAAAGACACACATTCAGCATTAACTGCATAACTAGGAGAACATTACGGCCTTAATGGGAGGCTTCCTTAGTGCCAGTGCTTACAGACTTTAACAAACTATCCTTAGAATTAAGAGTAGAAATGGAAGTCACCTTTAGAAGCAGTCATTTCTGAACAAGTGAATCCACAAAGAGGTTACTCAAAACTCATGCATTCAGCTTCCACAAGCCACTTAAGTGATAGTGACGAGGCCAATGTGTGGTGATGATTTCAAATCCAGAGTGTACTCCCTCATCAGATGCAAAAAAAAGGAGCAGACAGTCTGAGCTAACAAAGGGAAGTTAAGTGAGGAAAGACACTGTGTTTATTCAAATAACTGAAAGGTGCATCTGTGAATCAGACAGTGACTGGCAATTCAGAACACAACTTTGCTAAGTCTGATAAAGAAAGAAAAGCAACATACTACATTCAGAATAGAAGCCATAGCTTCTGCATAAACAGATTTGTGCATCTAAGAGACAAAATCTGTACAAATTGTTAAATGCCACTTGTTACAGTAATTCTCATCACTAGAGCAACAACATCCATCCATGGCCATGAGTACACAGCATAGAAAATAATGGAAATGAGACTTAATTTTTCCCCTGGCTCTTCTGCTTGAAAATAAATTTGTTTAAAAAGAGAAAGAAAACTGTGCACAAATCTGTTAAGAATCTTACTTACAAGTCAAACTGTGCAAATACAAATGTAAGATTGTGCTGTAACAGGCAGTAAGAGGCCAATATGGATGTGCAAAGTTAAAAGAAACATAGCAGCTTTTGCAACAGGCAGTACAACAGAAAGTAAAAAAGGAAAACAAGTTAAATCTTGCATTTGTGTCTCCACTTCATAGCTTCCATATCTGAGAAAGAAGAGCCTGACAGGTCAATAGGCTTAGTGAGCAAAATCCGCTTGGTATTTGTGTATCGCAGTCTACGTTCAATGGAGCTCTCAGCAGCAGCTTGGTGGTATTATTTCTGAGGCTTTGTGACCCTGTGCTTTCAAAGAAGCAGAAAAGGTTCTAAGTGTGCTGCAGTCTTATCATTAGAAGTTCATCAAAGTAGCGTGCATCGAAAGAAGCTGCTCTTCTTAGATCGATTTTCTGTTATTTTTACTGGCCCACCTGCCCCTGATGAACTGTTGTCATTCTGCAAGAGAAAAGAGTGTCAACGTCATAAAATGCAGAAAATAGTATCTCTAGCTTTCCTAGTCTCCCTCCCCACTTCCTCTGCTTGCAAGGCAATAACCACAGCAGAGATCTGATGCAATCTGAGCTCCTCAGTTTTCCAGACTTTGTTAATCGCTTGGTAAAAAAAAAAATAAGTATTTACAAAACAATCCAGATCTCAAGAATTAGCTGGAGAAGAGACTACATAATAAAACGCAGATCACACTCTTGCATTTTGGAACAACACATCAGTTTCAGGCTGCCCAATGTCAATGTTCATGCAAAATAATGAATAGCTATGCACTGATGTGTAATAAAGCGTGACAAATCACTGTTTGCTCAGATTTGGTCTAGTAACTAATACAATCCCCAGGAGTTTTTTGGTAAGGCTACTACGCAGTATTATGACAGCTGTCCTCTCTCACTGTATCTAGTTTGTATGCTAATTGGAAATACAAACCATTTTTCTGTTGAGCTTTGTCATAATGTCTCGTGCAAGTGTGAAAAACGCCTGGTGAGGAGTGGAAATAAAGAAAAAACAAACAAGAGTTAGTCACAAGACACATAAAGGACATAATAAACTTGGAATAGACAGATACATTAACAATACAGCATTCTGTAGGCCACTAGAAGCACTTTGAGTTCCAAGACACTCTACGTACAATATCTGTATATTTAAAACTTTAATAAAGATGCTTTACAAGAAAATTTATTTTTAGTCTCCATCTCGCCAGTCTTGGAAGCAAGTGAACAGACCTTTCCATTGCATACCTCTGGGGGAAGAAAGAAAAACCAGCTGCAAGGCTGCATATACTAATCCTGTTTTTATTTCCTCCCTTCCAAACTGAACTGTGCATCACAATTGGGAACGCAGAGAGGTTTGAGAAGGGCAAACCTAGGAATTCACATTAAGCTTGCTTTCTGTCCTCCTAAAGCTTTACTCCTGGACTATCTATAAGGCTATTTGAGCTTCCAAAATCTCTATTAAAAACAAAACCCCATGAATAATTACTCAGGCAAATCTCAGCATCCTTGATTTCAATGTATAAAGAAGCAAAGAAACTTCTGTAGCAGGAAAATTCTGCAATTCTCCAGGAGCAGGAAAAAGCAAGACTTCAGGCTATCTGGAGACCCTAATAATCAAAGGACAGTTCCAGAATGTAAGAAGGATAAACACCTCTCCTCTCATTCTGTTTGAAATATAGCCGAAGACAGGCACTCATTTAATGTAAATAAATCACAACAAAAAAGTTAATTCACTTCTGATCCCAAGAATATCACAATTGTGTAATTCCCTGCAAGTGAAGTATTTGGTGGAAAGTAAACTAAATCATTAGTGATTGCCAAATGCCTACACCAGCTGCATTTTTTAATGCTTTCTTCACCATTCATGTGACAATTTAAAAAAAATATTCAGAGAGCCAAACATTTTGGAGTAAGCACAAATTACTGTTGTGCATTTCATGACACTTGGGGTAAAAATGAAACTGCCATGTTTTCATTTTCATGACAGAGCAAGTCAACCCTCCAGAGGAACTCAGGTATCCACTCCGGTATTGACTCCTCATGGTCCCACTTCCAGTGACTGCTCTAAGAATCACAAGGACACTGTGAAAATCAGGTCAAGCTAGTCCAGGTGCAGGGTGATGCAGATCAGTCCATTCTAACTCTATCCTGTATAACAATCACCCTGCAATCAGAGAAAAACCACACCTGGCTGACACAATATCCCTCTTGTTATTTTAAACTAACAATGCCTTCAGTTTCTAGTTGATTTGGACACCAGCTGAATTAAGGAGGTGTTCGTAGGACTTTTAAAGGGTATCCCATAGAAAGACTTCTAAATGATTAGGTATAAGGACAGCACAAGTCTACGTCGTTGGATGAATAAATCTTAATTTAACTTATTTTTTTGTCCACACTTCTACAGCTCAGATCCTCCCCCACCCTCCCTGAGATGACAGTGATTTATAATAAAATAGACTGGACTTGGGCCACTCTTCCTTCCGACTCTATTTCCTTAAGCTCTCATAGAGATATTGTGGGCTTACCACAAAATTTATTTCCAGGAAAACAGATCATAAATCTAAAAATAGCATTTTGAGTCTTCTTCTTCCTCTGCTAACTTAAGCTTTTGGCCTGGTGTTCCAGGTTAATACACAAACTTTCAGCCTCATCTGCACAGCACGTATTTACTAGTAACCTGAAGGCTCAGTGACACACCAGCATGTTATCCTGAAAGTAAAGAATCCCATTTCCTGCACAAGGCACTGTTCTAAAATTACACCTATTCCTAGTCCAAAAGGACTTGAAATTTAAGTAGCAAGGCACAGACATCTAAAGCAACTGTTTGCTACAGTAATAGTAAACCACTCTGTTAACACCCATTTTAAAAACAATTCCAGATATTACCAGAAAACCAGAAACAGTTGAATCGTAGCAGTAGTCCCAGGAGCACAGCTGGGATTTCAGGTCCCAGGGCAGGTGAGAAAGCCCAGCAGATTATGGAGCATACATCCACAGAAGTAATTCAAGAAACACTTAAGTGCAGCATCCATCTCTTACCTCTTCCACATTTATGCTGGATTTTGCACTTGTCTCCAAAAATTTGATTCCGTAATCAATTGCTAACTGGAAGAGAGGTTTAAGTTTTTCAGTGGTTCTGAAGTTCCTTTGTAAAAGTAATGTTTCATGATAGGTTCATAACAGAAGAGATGCTGCATGCTACAACAAGCTTTAAAAACCAAACCAAGCAAGCTTCACTTCTATTTTGACTTGCAAAAACGTTAACAACAATTAGATAAAGCATTAGAACTTATCAGACCCTCACATAAAGTCAAAACAAACCAAAAAAAAGGACATTAATTTCTCACCAAAAATACTTATTCAGGCTCTAAAAGAACATAAAGGTAGAATCTTTATTGATACAGATAACTACAATACAATCATCCCATAAGCTGTGTTACCAACAGCTAGACTACTTCAGCTGTACATGACAGATTTTGTAGTATTCCTCCTCACTTGTTTGCCCTGTAGAACAACTAATGAATTACTTAAGCTTTAGGAACAGCACTTAGAACAAGAATAAGTAATCATCACAGTGAATTGAGTACAACATGGTCAAACTATACAGAAAATTTTATGTTGGGACCCAGAATACTTCTTGCTGTAGCAAAGATCAGCATTCTTTACAGGATCTTGCCATCAAGGCAACAGTACCATGATGTTTATTCAATCCTGAAGACAGTTAAGTGCTATTCAAAAACAAAAAAACGTATAGGATGTTCAAAAATGTACAGGATATTCAAAACCAAATATATGTATAGGATGCCCAAACCTGGCATCCTATACATATAAAAGTTTCTGAAACAAGAGATTTGAGACCCTTTCTCTCTCACATGCCTGAAACACACCAAACATCCAGAAGCTAGAGTCCTACAAGAAGTAGGCTTCTAAATAGGATGAGTTACCAAATCTTACCTTCTCCCCTTTTTCTTTTGAGACTTGTCTTTTTTCATTCATATCACATTTGTTACCCAAGATCATTCTTTCTACATCTGAAGAGGCATGCTGGAAGAAGAAAAAGTAATCTCTCAGGAACAAAGTGCATCATTGTTGAAAAGAAACTTGTGTGTCAAACTCCTCCACAATGGACTATTTTATTTTAGAGAAATTATCTAATGTGAAGGCATTACTGAGAGAGGCTGACTCTTGAAACAAGCAATTAAAATATTAAAACAGGCTGGAATAAATACTCTATTACGTGTATTGTAATAGATCAAATGTGTGCCATGAGCTCTGTAGCAGGTTGCACACATGCACAAGCATTTGGCTATTCTGGAAATGTAACAGTACACACTTTACTTGAAAATGGTGCATGGCCACATATGTTGGCTACTGCAATGGAAATGAGTAATTACTTGACTTTTATTTGTCTCAGGGAAATCATAAGATGGAACGAAACACTTACCTCCTCTATGTTTCTTATCCAATTTTTTATGTTGTCAAAAGACTTTTCATTTGTGATGTCATAAACCAGCATAATTCCCTAAATAAAGTTAGGAAAATCTAATTAGATGAGCTAGTACTATTGTCTGACTTTTGATGTATGCTGTAGTTGTAATTATAGTTCCAAAAAATTCAACATGGGATTATAGGTGAATAGATATTTTCTCAAGGCATTATGCCATGGCTTGGAATTTACCCAAAATATTACTATTTAACATTTTTGCCACTGTTAGAGGTCAAAGACACCACCTATACAAAGCTTTCAATTATTAGCCTATAGTCAGGGCAAGTTTAGAAATTCTACTCCACCAGCAACCAGGACTCTATGGTTTAAGTCACATTTAGATGCAGCAGCTTTAAGCAGTCCAGGATATCAAACCTGTCAGCTCCAATCTGCTGGGGCCAGCAGACACCTTTACCCCTGGTCTCTCCCTGAAGCTTTAGCTCTTTCCAACAGTTCTGGACATACACTGGGGCATGGGATCTCAACAATTAGCAGAGCATGGGAAACCACAGAGCCACTGCATTAAGGACAGATTGCAAGAATCACTTTGGCCAAAGCCTTTTCAAGCACTGGAGAGCTCTAATACAGAGTCACAACCATTATTATTTTTTCCTGTGTTCTGTAACAGCAGAATTATTTGGACCCACAGCCTATGAACGTCACAGATCTGTTCATACAAAGCAGCAAGAACCTAAAACAGCAGCACAGGGAATAACCACCAAGTCAAAATTAAAGGTGTCCCAACATAAAATATCTCAAATCAGCATTAAGAACCATTACAAGCGTTCTACTACAAGGGTGCAGGCTCTAAGTCAATTATTTGATTTCAAGTCACTCTCAATGGAGGAAAACGTAACAATAGGTGTTGCAGGTGATTGTATTTCTAGCCCAGACTTTGCATTCTCTACTGGCTGAAGGAAAAGCAATTCAGTCAAACACACTTTTAATATTAAAATAATTCATTATCCATTTTTGAAACACCTCAAGTGTTTAAAAGCATTTTTAAAAACATAAATCTATCTGATTTGAAGCTTGGCAACTTATTAAAATCTGCAGAAATTTTAATCATATTAAAAAACACAATAAGGCTGGAATTTTCATCAGAAAAAACAGGCCTAGACAGTACCAGCACATTTAAAAAAGGCAAAACAAACAGTAAACTCCCAACCAAATCACAAACTTCACTCCCCACACATCTCAAACCACAATTATCCCGTCCTCCAGTGGAAGACTTACACGACACAAACTTAGGAACAGCAAACCAGTTCCACTAGTTGTGTTTAGGCTTTTTGATGTGTGAGCACTCACCATGGCTCCTCTGTAGTAAGCTGTTGTGATTGTGCGGAATCTCTCCTGGCCTGCTGTATCCCTACAAGTCAGTGAAAAAAAGGATTTGTTTTACATTCACCGTCTTGTTAAAGAGAGCAACAATGCATTGATACTTGTTCATTAGGAAAAACACATCTTTGGCTGTTTGCACAGATTCCTTCAGCCCTCAGTGGTTTCCTCACTCCCCAGCTGCCCTCCTTACAGGAGCAGTTAGAGCAGCACCAGAAACATGGCACAAAACCACTCCAGTTTGCATGAAAGCAATACAATTCAGCACGACACAGCCTGCCCTCCAGTAATTAAAAAGCTCTCATGCATCCAAGTCCTGTCTTAAAGAGAAGTTAAAACACACAGCAATAAAATATTTCAGGATAGTGCACTGTCACATACAGTTTTGCTGCTGAGGTCAGCCACTATACCTCAGCGTGCTGGTGTTTTTGTCCTGGGTGACTTGAAAGCACTGCCTGCTTGTGAGTGAACCAGCAGAGCTGAGTGTTTGGATACCAGTCACATCTCAGGAGAGCTGAGCCCCCAAGGCCTGACAAAACCCAGCTTTTTTAATCTGTATTACAGACAGAAAATTTTTATCAGCCACTTCTGGCACTGCACTTTTGTAGTCTGGTACTCAAGGATTCTGGCACAGGAGACTCAGTTTCTACTAAGCCACCATGTGAGGAATGGGAGCCTTATCACTCACCTGTGCCTTGGTGAGTACAACCAGGTATCAAAGTACCAGAGGAGATTACATTTTATTGACTTGTATATTTTAGCTTACAGCTACTGGGTTAATATTTCTCCTCCACATGGAAAAGCTGAAAGCACATTTAAGAGGGCAGCTTTCGATAAAATAGGAAATTGCTGTAATGCTTGCATGTGAACAGGCTATTTCCAGTGCTACTGAAGCAGAACCACTCCAAGGGCAAGCCAGAAGAAAGCATAAACCTTATGAACAGTCAATGAATAAAAGGTATGAAACTTCTGGTAAACCAAAGCTCAAAAGCTATGAAGTATTCTTTCTCAAAGTGAATTCAAGTCACTGAAAACCTGAATTACTTTGGAGTACTTACCATATTTGTAGCTTGATTTTCTTTCCATCTAATTCTATTGTTCTGATTTTAAAGTCGATTCCTGCCAGAGAAAGAGATACTCCTAAGTTTTGTAGTTAATGAAAAGGAAGTGTTCAGTTTCCTTTTGGCCATTTGGTAAGAGCAAACTTAGTCTACAGAACTATTCTGAAGCTGCCATTTCTTCCACACACTTGGAAGTGCTGAGAATGCACAAAGGGTTTCAGCTGCATCCAACATGGCAAGGATAAATTATTCTGCACAATGAAAGCAGGCCAAACTCAGACTCACAACTCAAAACTAGTTAGTCAAGATCCTTAGATGAAGACTTGATCTCCAATTGTTTCCATTTTACACCAATAAGATCACTAGCATGAAAGCAGATTTCTCCTGAACGTCTGACTAGTCCCTGCAGTTTAAGTCAGTTCCCTGGTACCTCTGGTTCAGAGTTAAAAATACATCCTGCAACCCCTCAGTTCCTTTTCAAAGCCAGCATCTGCCTTTGAAAACTGATGTTTGATGCAATCTAATCAGAGATCACAATAAATGGTAATACAGGAGATATAAGACTCCTTTTTCAAGAATATTCGTTCAAGAACAATTAAGATTTTCTAGGAAGCTCCAAAAAGTATCAAGAAAACACTTCTCTCCTTTTCCCCTTTATATTCCCACATGGTAACCATCAGTTCCCAGATTGATTTTGAAAATAAATTTCAGATTTTAAGCCACAGGTTTTTAAAAAAAGATTGAAAAATATAATTCAGAAGGGCTTACTAATGTCTTTTTTTTAAGGTTTAGAGGGGTGAAATGGATTTTCAAACAGACTAGCCTTAATCCTAACTACCTTTACTTTTGGATCTCTAGATCTGTATTGAAACACAGGTCAGATTGAGACTGCTGAAGCCTCACTACTACATGACTGTCAGATTTTTCCTGTGACAGCACCCCCCAAAATTAATTGGTTTAGAAATGAATGGCCCACTTTTTCTTCACTGAATCTTAAATAGTTACTTGATACTCAGTTGTAGTTTGTAAAAGATGGAGGTAAATTAGAAGAAATTAAATAAACTTTCTTAATATGTAATTTAATCAACAATTATCAAGAGTATCTTAATTGGAAAAATGCTGTTTCTAGCTTTAAAAAATCATGCATCCATTAAACAGGAAGCTGTGGGAGTTTTTACTATACCACAGTTGAAACTGAATATGAAATATCAATGTTCATTAGTTATTTGAAATTCATTCTTCTCACATGCAATATTACTGTTTTAATATGCTGAAAATAACAAGTTTCAGCCACTTAACGTGCCATGGATATGTAGTTCAGCTCATTAGTTAGAGTACAAATTATGAACAAAAATATCACATCAGCACTTAAACAGCATACAAAATTAACTGCATTAATTTAAAATGCTATGATTACCAGTACAATTGCAATTTCACAAGATTCACTGGTAGATTTACAGGAAAAAAGATACTTCCATTAATTCACACTCTTCTAAAAATGACATGAGAATTATATGCACTTTAAAAAAAATCCCTATTCTATTTAACATAAGTTTGGCAAGTGTTTCCATTTTACATTGGAGAGGATATTGCCTTCCTTGCTGTAAAGATTTTTCTCCTAACTAGGCACAATCACAGCTGCTGAAATCACAAATAATTGTATCCAGGCCTGAAAACAAATAACCTTTGCTCTGAATAGATTTCGTTTTGGCCTCAAAGGTTATAAAGCACAAATATGGATATCTCTGGAAAGAGCATTTTATTGTGGCAGCAGCAAATTAAATCAGCTTTAAAAGTTTATTTGTGAATAGGCCTGAAGCATTAGGAAACAACGACCAGGAAAGCTAAGATTCAGACACTGCTGTGGTTTTAAGAGAATTCTGCCACCCATCAGTGACAGACTCCTCTAGGGGTAGTTTTCTGAGAAGAACTCCTGACTGCAGCACAAGCTTCCCATGTGCACCAATCCAGGTCTTGCACAGACTGGTTTCTTGTGGTTACTCATTTCCCTTGCAGCACTGAAATGATTTATACAACCACTCTTTTGATGACTTCTAAAAGTCATCACAAAAAATATCTTCTCAGAATTAAAGATTTCCAGTATGAACTTCACAAAAAAAAAAAAAAAAACCTCTCAAAGATTCATTTCAAAGCTAAAAGAAGAATATAAAGGGAAAGGCTTTATAAGAAATTACTTTATGCAGAAAGTACCTCTGCAATGCTAACTTTTGGGAGGTTAAAATGAACTAAAAACTGATGTTTCTTTTGCTCTTTCACTTCAGTTTGAGGAAGTGGTGAACTGCACAAATTCAGAGCAAGCCTGGTGACATGTGCAGCCACTTCCGTTTGTGCATGGGCACAAACCACGATCTGGTTACAGCTACACGGAAATTACACCATGTAAAACACTCCAACAACTAAAGCATTTCAACACCAATTCCTGACACAAGATTTCTGTTGTTAATCCACTCTTCTTTTGCACAGTCATACACTGGCATACAAAAGTTTGAAAAGTTACTTAGGCCAAATAAAGAGGAGTCATTTGTGAATTAAAGTTTGACTGCAAAGGATTGCACAGCTTGCAGTTTCAAAGTGCAACATGAAATGCTGTTTTTCCAGTAGGGAGGAAAAGCCCAGAAACATTTGGATGTCCATCAGAATTTAAGTTTTAGAAGCTTTTAGAAAACACAGACCCAGACTAATTCTTAAAGAGTGCAAATGCTAACAGGATAACTGTCTTTAATTGCTGAAGTGGAGTTGTCACATGAAAGTCTGACACACTGATGCCCTCCTAGCATGTCAGTGAATATTAGATCAGAGCTATACAGAAGCATTTGTTGCAGGAATCACAAACCTGCATTCTGCAAGGATAGAACCCAGAATGTGCAATCTGAAGTGCACATCAGTTAGGGCTCTAATTGCTTGCATTTCCCTTGCAGCACTGGGTAAAAGTAGCTGAGGGCTAACTGTTCTTCAAAATCCCTTCCAGATCCTTGTCAACCCCAGGCCAGGGATGCATCCTCTCTCCTCACTTTACTGAGGGTATTTGCTTCCACAGCTTCCAATAAAACTCTAAGAACACACTGGCAGCATCATTAGTGCTACAGGAAGGCTCTCACAGAAAACTGTGGGAACTGCGCTTTGCTGTGTCTACCTTGCATTGTTCTGCAAAGCTAATAAAATCCAGGGCATGCCTGGTCAGTGACACACAGCCAAAGCCACAGGCCAGGGGGGACTGGCCTCACCTGGCCTCTTTTGGTTTAAGCCAAGTCATGTCCATCTCATATCCCAAAGCTCTTCTGTCACTCCCTCTTCCCCTGCTCACTTCCCAGTGACGTTTCTTCTTATTCCAACCCACCTGGGCAGATTTTACCCAGAATTAAGCTGCAATGCAGTAATTTTAAAGAGACATTGTGAAATGTTAGAAAGAGCTCAGAATACTACAACGGTAAACATTTAGGAGTGCCCAGCAGCACATATGGAGCAGTTCCATTTCCAGCTCCAGTACCAGTGGTTTTCTACTGTGAACCTTAACAACCTAGCCTGACGCAATTCTTACAGGAATGTAAGGACAAACTGAGCATGGAGGCTGAAAAAGTTCATTTTGTTACTTTAGTTTTTAGAACAGTAGCTTACTCTCAGGGCATCACTGTTCCTCTTTTGTTCTCCCCTCACCCTGATTTTAACCCTGTAGCCATCAGAGCCAATATCTCTGGTTTTTCATGCTACAGTATCTGTTCCAGCTAGGACTCCACTACAACTTTTCCATACATAGTACCACTGCCTGGACAGATTGTCTTGTTTCTTCTTTTCAACAAAATTGCTGTTGCAGAAAATGCTACAGCACAAAGAAACCAAAGAAACTAAACCGAAGTATTCTGGTTGGAGCCAGTAAGCTGTTCCAATTGTACCAGAAAATAATTCCTGAAGGTAAAGTTTTCTTGGGACTTCAGTCTGCTCAGCAAAATGCTTCTGGAACGGTCATGCTCTTGACTGTTTTCTACAAGCAGTAAAAAGCATACAGAAAAGAAACTTTTACAAATTAGTGTAAAAAACCAAACTGAAAAAAAAAATCCTGCCACTGGTGGGCAAATATTAGAATTCTTAATCTTTACCTTTGCTACCCAATTCACCAGTATTTTAAGGTAATTTTTGACGTGGCTCAACACTAATTTGCAGCAGCACAACCTTCCTTACGTGTGCAGCTGTAGCAAGAAATCAGACAGGAAATCAGCACCATTCAGGATGCAAATAAAAATCAATCTCTGATAGCATACACTAGCCTGTATATCTACCCCAGCAGAGTATTGCTCCATCTCTGACAAATCAACACTTTTTTTTTTTTAAAGTAGTCAGTGTACTAGCATTTTAATTTGTTTACCTTTTGCTTTTATTTAATATATAAGCCAAAGAAATTTTAAGAAGTCAGTGAACATAAAAATTGGCAAAGAAGGTTTTAAAAAAAGGAATACTAGATTAGCTTGTTGGAAAAGCCTTATTTTAGTCCCATCTATCAAAGAACATAAAAGATGCAAGATGTGTTATTAAAACAAAAAGGCAACTGTCTTGCATGACCTGCATATAATAAAAGCCTCACCCTCTTAAATAAGCTGTCTTCTTATTCGGCTAAATCTTACCTTACTCCTTTGAAGTAAGAATGGAAGAATGAAATAGAAATAAAAGGGTTTTTTTTAATGGGATTCCACAATAAACAGAACTTTGTGGCACTCACCACCACTGGACACAGACCACAATAGAAAGGATGGGGGAAGGAGTCATGGTATAAAGTCTCATTACCTTTCTGAGCAAACCAGTATGGGAAAAATTGGAATTTATGCATCAAATTTCAAGCTAGGGTTGATCCAACTTTACAGCATTGGTCTTTTCTAGCCTGCTTAGTTTATATGTGAGGTCATGGGGTTTTGATTTCTTTCGATGGGAGGAGCTGGAAAAAGAGAACATCCTACAACTTCTTTACTGCAAAGCATGTAAGTCTTAAGATAAACAAAAAGAAAGGAGAACATTTTCTGCAGTCACTTGGGTTAAGTGACTTAAAAGCAACTCTGAAGCAAGCAAGTAGATTTGTAACTTACCTTCAAAAAAAAAAAAGAAAAATAGGAAGTGGGAAGAGGCACATAACTAAAAATCAATATGCTTCACCCTCAGTTTGTTGACTCCTGGGAGAGAATTACTCAGAAAATCCTTCTCCCTACAGGCTGTGCATCTTGTGAACAGCAAGCAGCTGAAGCTGCACAGAAGAGCTGGGAGACATCAGCACTCCTGTGGCACAGCTGCTGCTGTCCTGCTCATCCTTCCAAGGGTGCCCTGGAGTCTGAGAGCACCAGCACAAGCCTGACCCCCCTGAGACACAGCAGCTGTTTGAGCATCTCTGCTGCCAGAGCATTTCCAGCACACCCTGAGGGGCTGTGAGCACCAGGGCCCTGTCACACACCTCTGCCAACACCAGGTGACACACACCAGGCACCAGCACCGACCACACACAGGAACAGAGCTCAAGAGTTTCATCATCTTCCATGGACAGGCCTCCAGAAACTTGCTCTTTTCATATATATCCAACAGCTACAGGACATCAATTTGTTCCCACAGATCTTCCCCACAAGCTTACCCAGAGATTAGTCCTTTCTTTGCTGTTCTCAGCAGGAGGTGGTGCAGGGTTTGGATTAAATACACAATTTTCTTTTTATGTGGTTTTCAAGAGAAACTTTTCTTGTGCTACATCAGTATACTGTCTCAATCTACAAAGGTAGATAAGTGAAGCTTCAGAAATTTTCTTTTAAATTAATCCTCCTAGAGTAATTATAGTAAAAATAAAATGTTACGAAGTAGGAGTCAAGATCACTGTAAAAGGCAGGATAGAGAACCCTTGGAACATACCAGTGTGTCATAAAGTCTCATACAAAAGAACAAAGTCTAATAATTTTGAACTTGAACGTTTAGCTTTAGTCCCTAGTAACATCTGCAAAGAATTTTCAGATGATGTCAGCAAGGTCTTGTATCAGTATGTAAATTAAAGAGGAAGTAGTCTTTTTATTGCACCCATTCAAAAATACAGCAGACTTGACATGAAACACCATGCCAGGGTAAAGGTCAACAATTTTTCAAAAGCTGTAAAATGAATTATTTTAGAATTTAACATAAGTGCAACCACTTCTGGTTACTCTTTCACAACTTATTGGGGGAAACTGTATTCTATTCTTTCTGGGCAGCCCACAAGAATCCACAACACACTCACAGTAACCTCGAGTGGGCTGAAATAGGCTCCTTCAGGTTAATTGGCCTTTCTTCATCTAACTCTTCACCCACACAAAGAACCCACTACCAGTGTTCCACACAATGAGGCACAGAGCTGTGCCTTGCACCTTGGAAGTTATTAATACAGAAAGGCTCTGAAAGTTTAGACGCTGGCCAAACAGCAATGTACAACTGGCTAAAGTAGGGAAGGCAATAAAGAATGGGGATGCCATGTGCATGTGTAGCACAAGGCAGTTTCCTGCTCCCAAGGCCTTGAGACTCATGACCAAGATCAGCTCAATGTCAGGGTGCCAAGCAAACTGCCACTTCCTCCAGCACGTGTCCCTGCAGCTATGGCACAACTGCCAACCTAAGCTTCCTTTCTCAGGATAAGCTACTTTCTACTTAGAAGAGAACAAGGGATTCAGAATACAATTTATAATCAACAGAGTTAGACCAACCTTTGAAACATCAATGTCTTTTACAGCTCAATAGCCTACAGTGTGATGTGATTACCACATTAAGGTCTGCATCCAGTGCTCCTGTGAGTTCTGCCACCACAACTGTGCACTGCAGTGCTTCAGCGTGGACAATGCAACATCCTGAACACTGAAACTCTCTTGTCAGTGGTTTTGAATTCAAGTTACAGATTGCTTTGAGCAATCTTTGAAATGCATGATTTGAAACATCAAAAATTAGTCAGTATAAAATTCAAGACTAGCAAAACAAGATAACATTAGAAACTTAATACTACTTGACATGAGTGAAACTATCAACTGTCACAAGAGCCCAGCTTTAAAAGGGCTGAGCCCTTGCAGAATGTATTTTAGAGCTTACAATCTAGATACTATGAGAGTGCACAGAAATTAACTTATGGTCTACCTCTCATTCTATTCTGAATGTAAGATAAGCTACACTCGATGGTAACTCAGTTTCATCTAAAATAATTTAAAATAGATTAAAATTGTACTATTGATACAGACAGCAAAGTTTGTTTATTTTAAGGATTATTTATAGACTGCCTGTCTCTAAGAGGAATGCATTAACTAGTTGCTTAGAGAACATATTCCTTTCAAGCCAACATGCAACTGGAGAGCGGCAAACATTAAAAGTGGCCAACAGGCTTGAACTGAAGCTATAGTTTCACAGCTGAAACTGGGGGAGGCACTGCTAGGACCAGGTGTCACAACCAAATCCTTTTCTTTTTGGAACTCACTCCATCTGTGTGAGTTCTGTAATTCAGCTTATCACCACCTGCAACAACTGGTGGCATTACCTGAGAGCACAGGTACTCCCAGCCCAGGCAGATCTCTTCTCCTGTGAGAAGTTAGTTAACTCCTAGTTAACAGAGCCCCTGAGGTAGCCCACGAGGAGCTTGCCAGCAGCTCCAGTGTGGATCCCAGAGCTGCAGCTCCATGGCAGTGCAGGAATTGCTCTGTATGGCACACTCCAGCTAGGGCTAGGTATGGAAGAGGAATTCCTGCAGTGATCTCCCAGGGACCCAATCCCACACTCACTCAACTTGTAATGCAGCTGTGGGAGACTTGAGCACCTCTCATTTACTTTGAAGTTCTTCTTTCCCTCCAGGATATGCAGTGTACAGCTTTCTATAACATGAAGAAAGCCTCTGCCACATGCTTTAATGGATAAGAACACTAGATTTCCCCATGTACAAGGTGGCTTATGAATACAAATAATTGATTCTTCTTTCAGAAGTCCAGTGCTTAATACAAGATGACATGAGTCCTTATCAAAAGCATAAATTAATATGTAAGACAAAACAAAAAACCAAACAAAACCCACAAAAAACCCCCAACCCCAAAACGGAACCCTCAGGAACAGGAAAAAATTATCTCAAATCTCTTGCCTGTAAATGATCTATGCTTGTAGGTGTAGAAAACATAGAAAATTATGTCTTTAACCAAAATAACTGAATTACTTTGTCCAAAGTTAACACCTTAAGAGTCCAAAAGGTTGAAAAAATGGCTTATTAAAAAAGTCACATGTAATCAATACTGTCTTGCCACCACAATTTAAATTTCGTATTTTATTATTCATATACCAAGCTTCAGCTGTGACAATAAGAACAGGCCAGAAAAGATTTGCACTGGTTTTGTTCCTTAGTATTTGGTTCTGGTAAATCTATACATCTGGCCAGTGAGAAATGCAGATGCCACTTCTTTAAAAAGCCTCTTCAAAGTTTCAGGGCTCTACATGAACTGGTTATTCAGAGTGAGGAAATAAAGGGTTTGGGGGGCCAGAAGATGAAAAGTGAGCACACCCAGTGTCCCAGGATTTACAAAGCAAAGCAAGAACAGGCAAGTCCATGACTGCTTACAGACAACATGCCCTCACACAGTTCAAACAATGCACTTTGCACCTTCTATTCCAGCCATGCCCGTGACTGGCACCAGAGACAAACCCCACCATCTGCAGATTTAACACAGGTGGAAAACACCATGGGAACAGCTGGGATGGACAGGTGATCACTGCTACAGCCCAACAACTCAGACTGCTAAACACTTCCTTGATAGGTTTAGCAAGGAAGCTAGAGCATCAGAGATAAAAACTAGTTGAATTGGATAATGTTAAAGCAGGTATAAATTACACATGACCCTGTAAATACAGAAGTGATGAAATGTTTGGAAGTTTTATAGGAATACACAAGCACTCCACTCACTTTAGAGGGCACAGATCTGCTCACACTGGAAGAAAGAGTACAGAGAATATGGGTATTACCAGGAACATAAAAATTCAACAAAAAAAAAGAAAAGCACATATCAACAATATCAGTAAGACAGCTCTTGGCTTTAATACTGTCTGAAAGGATCCAAGAAGAGCAAAATGTCTCATCCAGCAAGAATTATCTTTGTTAAAATAAATAATCTAATCTAGGAATTCAGTTAGAGTCTGAAATATAGTTGTGTTAGAAGCAAGTGTAGAAAGTACCAAGTCAGGCAGCAAAATCAGGCCAAAAAGTCAAAGCAGAAGGTTTAAAGTTACTGAAGTTAATTTTACAGACAGCACTCTCAGCAGCCCCAAAACATCATTTTCATCAAAGGCTTTTTTAAACCCATGTTTTTAACATGGGGATAAGCAAGCATGGTGGGGTTTTGGTTTGCCATTTGCTTGTTTATTTGGGAAGTCAAGGAAATGAGAGAAGAAGAGCCACTTTAACTTCTTACATGAATGACAAAATAGACCTTTTATTGAAAGGTTTTTACTACCTTTACTAACAGGGACAGCCACCTAACTTATTAAGAAAGGCCATACTTGCCTTTCTGACACATAGCTGTTTTCTTCTCCTACATCATGCAATGATGATGTAGGAGAAGAAAAATTCTTTTAATGAATTAATTCTTTAATTTCTTCATCTGCTTTTTCTGCTTTGCATGTTCTAAGTACTCTTCTCTACATCCCTTCTGCTAAGCCAGAAAAGTTCTCCCAGGCAGTTACTCTGATTGTATCTTCTTCCTCCTCTCCATGCTTGGGTTGACACAGATACTCCATCTTTAATCCCAGCAGAAGTCACAGGGTACAGACAAGATATTTTGATACAGTAAAGGAAAGCTATTGCTCTCTGGCAGGTGGAAGAAAGGAGGATTTTGCAGGGAGGTGTGGGAGGAGGGGAAGCAGTGTATATGTTCCCTGGCTGACAGTCACTTCAGCTTTGCCCAATTTCTTATACTCAGCCTGTTTTTCCCAATCTCCAGACGTGGTGCCAGACTCCTACTAGTGACCAGCCTGCTTGACATGTTTTTTGATGTTGCCATACGTATAAGAGAACGCCACTGACTTTCAACATCAGGGTTTTTCTCCTCTGGTACCCAAAGCAGAAGAGTCTGCACAATGGCAGTAAAATGAACACATCTTGGTCAACTGTTTGTTCTCCCTAGAAGAGAAGCCTTCTGACACATGCAGTACTTTAATTGCCTTTAGCTAAATACAATCTAATCAAAAGTGTTATAGCTTACATTAACAGCAAAGTTTACTATAAACCACAAAATTAAACTGATATTAGATGCAATTACTGGTCAAATACCCTCTAAAAGGCACTAAATTACAACCCACTGCAACCTCTGTTGGGACAGGAAGTTTACTGAATTATGTTTTGAGTTGCAAGTGTGGTAATTAAAAGCCTCTGGATCAAGTTTTGGGTCCCACAGTAAAAGAAAGATACGAAGCTTGAGAGAGGGTCCAAAGGAGGGCCACAAGGATGGAGAAGAGTCTGGAAGGGAAGCCTTATGGGGAATAACTAAGGATACTTGGTCTGTTCAGCCTGGAGTTGGACTCAAAGGTCTTTGTGTGTTCATTCCAACTCAGGATATCCTGAGTCTATGACTCTAACCCTGTACAAAAGCTTGACACAGTTCAACTTTATTGATGTTACTATTACTCCTAGTTTATCCATTTAGAAAAGCATCAGAGCTATTTTATACATCTAGTCAGGCTGGTGACTTGACACTTAAGCTACCATAACATCCAATTAAAGATAAAAAGCAATACAATATCCTTTGAATTAAAACCACCTAACTGCTACAATAAAACATGAAGTAAAGCATCATTATAAACACTGCAGGTATTATTTTTATTATTATTATTATTATGAATTTTAATTCAATTCTGAAGCAAGACAGTCCAAGATGTATTTCTACTAAAAGGACGTTCTACTACAGAAGGACTAGGACATCCATCCTAAAATGCACTATAAAAAAATCCCAAACAAAGGCTGTGTCTTCAATACCTCTCTCAAAGCCTGTATCCATCAACCAAGACATTTGTGCCTACCCTTATTCAAAGTTAGTCTGTGTTCTTAACTTTGTATTCAAACCAAGCCACAAAAGCAGCTCCAAACTGCCCTCCTGTCACTCAAATAACCAGTAACACATAACCAAGACAGATCTCCATCTGCCAATTAGGAACAGGCATCAGCACTCAGACATCTGTCACACTGTTTCAGAGTAAAACACACAACACAAAACCTGCAGCAGCATTTTTATTAAAAGCCAAACAATTTCAATTCCATTGTTGGCTTGTTGCAGAATATAGTAAGGTAATGCGACCTCACCAGCACATGAAAATCAAAGTTAAGGTGCCCTTTGCTACCAGCTAGGTGTTGGCATCAAATTTAAAGTTACAAAACACACGAACTTTAATGCTGTTAACCTGCAATACCTTCAGCTACAACTTCTGTTCAGCATCAGGATATCATCTTGCTGACCACCCACCTATGACCTTGAAAACAGTCGTTCTTCCACTTTCGTATTTACCTCCACAAAACTGTCTTCCCTATTCCATGTAAACCCTGTCCTAAAGGGATACCCTAGTCCCAGATCCTACAAGCCTTGAACACACAGTTCCACTCTGTAGATACGTGTAACAGTGCCACCTGAGTGACTGAACTCATCTCAGTCATGTCAAAGTCCAGATGACAATCTCTTTGTAGCAATGACCATTAATAAAGTACTCCTGACAATGCTATGCTGATGCTTCCCTGCCTTCCCTTCCCTGCTCAGCTATCACTGATGTGTTTTCTTCTACAGCTCCAACCATCTGGAGAAGCCCAAAAGACATTGATTGAATAAGGACAGGAAATGCTGAAGCTTAATGGGAGGGTGGGTAACAAAAACCCAAACCCCAACGAAGTAACAACCCGTCCTTTGTCCATCATGAAGAAGAGTAGAAATATTCAATGAGGCGTGATGTGACTTAAATACACTAAAAAAATTTCCATTACACATTACAGACATGGAAATTTCACTGCAAAAGGGAAGCTGATAATTTTGCTTGACAAAGGATTTTCATCGAAGTGTTCAAAGGTCAGCACACACGTGCTTGCCGGCCAGAGTAGTGTCCTATTTTGGAAGATGTAGACTAAGGAAAAGTTACTTCTGTAAAATCAACAAATGGTTTCAACTCTCAGATACAGTACTATCTTGTGAGCAACTTCCTGCCAAATGCTGATATCATCCTGGATTAGAAAAATAAATACGACAAATTTTGTTTCTGTCAGCAAGCCTTTGTACTAAATCAGAAATGCTATCAGCTACAAAGACTCGACTTTAATCTCATAGAAACCAGTTGATACAAAAAAGCTGAAAGGAATGCAAAAAATAAACCTTATTATTTCAAATGATAAACCAAATCCAGTTTTACCAGACAGCACTACTCGAACAGCAAGTTAAGATACTTCGAAACTGCTAAATTAATGCTTCTGAGTCTTGTTTATCACACTGGAACTATTAGCAAAATGCACATGAGATATTCCAAGATAAGTTTTGCTTTAGGAGTTGTTAAGTAGGAAAATGAGCTGACTCAACTGCATTTTACTTTCCATATAGAAGTGTGCAAAAGCAGAAGTTTCCACTCAAAAAGCAAACTAAACAACACCATCTTACATAACACACCGCCGTTGTAAAAAAAAAGTTTTATCCCATGTTCACAGTGTAAAGCTGCTCCTCACTAGGGACCACAACAGTATAATGCTTTGCCAGCACTTTCAGAAATTCTAACAGAGCTACAGAGCCTTGTATAAAAAATAAAAAGCTGCTGAAGGGCAAGGACCTGTCATGTCTGAAGTTGCTTAAGGCCAATCTGTGCTTGTACAGAGTGAAAATACTCGCTTTGAATAACCCAAAGATCACTGGTTCACTTCTCACAATGGGTAACAAACTCTGCTGAAGGTATTAGTGAAGACAAAAGACATGAAGGCTCTTGCACCAAGTCACCCAAAAAAGAACAAAACAAGTCTGATGAATTTTAAATACATATGCATTGCACTTTTATTGTACTTCTTATGCAACTGCTGGCCACAGGCCACCAGGCTGGAAGCCCCTGCTGTCTGACCCAGTGCAACCTTGATTATGATTATGATTATGAGCATGACCAAAGTCTCGAGGAGAAAAGTCAAAGGAGTATTTCCTAACCTCCAAGCAACCTACATGGATGTTGTAGCCTTACAGGCACGTTTTGCATGACAGCAAAACAGAAGGGAATCTCCAAAGTACAACACAAAAGGACCATGCACTATGGCAAAGTAACTACAATTCATTACTGACTTATTTCTATAATATGAGCATTGAGAAGTCAAACAATTATTCTATAATAAAACAGTATTTTCATATCTCCCTCCTACTTTATTCTTTTTTCCTTTCGGCAAGTGTTTGCATTGCTTTGGTAACTGGAGTGCTGTAGTTTAACCCTGGTTAAACTACTAAGGAACAATAGGAGTGGGAAATTATAAGGAAGTTGTCTGGTACTTGGATATGATGTGGGCCCTTTCATCATGGCAATAGAGATTGTTTTAACTTCTGAACCTAAAATCTAAGAAAAAAAAGTTGAAACTGTCAAAAATTTAACCCCACCATAGTTAAAACCCCCAAACATCTAAATGACTCACCTCACTTACACACAGCATGTAAGTACATTATATTAAACAATAAAATTTGATGTCAACACATCTCAAACATACGCCTTCTTACACTTGTACAGTAAAATCAAGTCTGATCTTGTTAGCAGAGACACACCAGAGGAGAACTGAGGGCACATAACTTCACAAATCACTGTTAATTGAAAACACATCATAAGTACCATCCTACTGTAGAATCCACTTCACAGAGAACATACAAAACAAACAGCCTGGCAGCTCATACTCCAAGAAAACTCCATGTACTCAAAGAGGAATGCTAATCTGGGGACCTTAAAACTTGAACTGGAAGGGGCAGACTGGGAAAAGTGCTGCATCCCTGCGCCTCCCTCCACACCACGATTAACTATGACTCTATCAGTCACGGAAAAAAAAGCAGAATTGTTAAAAATGGAATTCCCCCAAGCTCTTCAGATGGACCAGCTATGACTGTAAAATTAACTAGTACTGAGAAGCCACTAAAAGACAGAGAGAGAAAGGGCATGCCAGCACATCTTCAAGAACAGATTACAGCCACATGATAAACCTACAAGTAATACACGCAATATGTGAGGAAGACTGAAAAAACTCCAAGTATTTTTATTTAAGCATAGCTCAGCACTTTTATGAACAGTTTCACTATTTCCTGCATTGTCAACTTTCCTGCTTGGAGGTTCTTTGCTAAAAACTAAAAAGGGACTATAAGAAGGAATACATAACTCTGAAATCACAACTATTACCTATGGAATTACAAGTACACCTCAGTTATTAAGAAGTTTCTTCAAGCGGACTTGTGAAAATAAGGCCCTTGCACAAGCAAATATAAAGGAAGGAAAGGAGAGCAAATCCTGTATTTACTGAATAAGGTAAAAAAAAACCAACAGCATGTTCATAGTCCTCAAGACTTCAAAGTGAATCAGTGAGGGAAAAAAAAAAATCTATCAAGGGGCTAAGCAGTTCAAGAAACATCAAGAAAATGGTTGGAAGACAGACACACCCATTTATGTTAGCTATCTCTTTAGAAGTATAAAGAAGTAGCACAGTACCAAAGTAGTTCGTTGGGGTTTCTTTAATTATACAGCATTTATTAATGTTTATTAAGCCTTTTATTCTACCACAGGTACAGAATAATATCTGTTAAGGTAAAATGCTATTCAGGCCTTAATCAGCTGGTGTTACTGATACAGCATTTTGAAAATGGTTGCAGAGAGAAAAGAAATGTGCCAGAAAAATGCAGAAAAACTGTTCTTAAAGCATTAGAAATGACACCACACCTAATTTAGTCAATCACATGTGCCTAAATAAAGATTGTTTCTTCCTTGTGCACCAAGTTCTACACAATAAAATGTCTGAAAAGGATAGGGCATTAGAGTAACACAAAACAAGCTACACACTATTTCACCTTACCTTTAAAGCAATGTCTTTTCAAGAGAGTCTATTCATTCTTTGTGTTACTTTTTTAAAGTCAGCATTAGTTTTGCTCTCCTAAATGCTAGTCACAAAGTATTTTCCCCTTCATCCCCAAAACGGTTCACTTTAAAAGTGACCGCAGGTACAAGTAGCTGAACATAAATCTCAAGTCCTGCCACAGTTTCAATTCAACTCTATCTCAGCGAAGGCCTTGAAAAATTTTGCTTATGTTTATATCAGGAGAGTATTTCAAAGCTCACAAACCTTTCAAAAATACAAGTTACAACAACGTGTTTTGATAGATCACACCTCACTGTCACTAGAAAAGGTTAGCGAGGCTTAGAAACAAACTCCTTTTCACAACCAAATTTAGGACAAAACTCCACTTCTGTCGAGGACGTTCCTCCACCTAGTCGCTAAGGGGCTTCTATAATCGACGGAGGAGCTGGTAGGGAACTACTCCAAGTCTCTAAACCGTGAGTACACACACGCGGAGGGAAGAACTGAGAGCTGAACCCCCTGCCCAGAGCGTTGTCACTGTCACCGTGCCGCTCGGCACGAGCCACAGGCAGCTGGAGCAACCTCTGCCCTCCACCACTTTCTGAAAATCTGCCCCTAAACAGGAGACTCCCCACGACGGGAGAGCCCAAGAAGCCGCTGTTCTGCCGGAGGCCGGCAGCGCTGTGGGGCTCCGGGAAGGGGCTGCGGGTCCGCCCGCGGCTCAGCCACGGCGGCAGCGCGGCCCGGCCCGGCCCGGCCCGGCCCAACTGTTGCTGCGGCCGGGCACGGCAGGCTCCGGGGCGCTGCAGGAGCGGCTCACACCCTGCGGGCCCCGCCAGGGCCGCCGTACCTTCCTCCGCCGGACAATCCTTCCCGAGCGCTGCCGCGCTGGGCTCCCGCTGCCGCTGACCCCGCACGGCCCCACCGCGGCCGCGGCCCCGAGACGGGCGGTGCCCCCCGCCCTGCTCTCCCTCCTTCCCTCCCTCCCTGCTCGGCCCCGGGCTGGACCCTTCTCCCGCCGGGATGGCGGCGCCCGGCCGTGGGCGCGGCCCCTCACCGATGGTGGAGATGAAGGTGGTGTTGAAAGCGTCCTCGCTGAAGCGGAAGAGCAGGCAGGTCTTGCCCACGCCCGAGTCCCCGATCAGCAGCAGCTTGAACAGATAGTCGTAAGTCTTCGCCATCTTCGCCTGGGCTCGGCTCGCCGCCGCAGCAGGAGGGGGCGAACGCGGGACGGAAGGAGGGCGGTGCTCCGGCGGGAGGGCTGGGAAGGGAAAGGAAAGGAAGGGAAGGGAAGGGAAGGGAAGGCGGGTCGAGAGGAGGCGGCCCCCGAGGAGGCGGCCCCCGGGTGCGTCACGGCGCCGGAACCGCCGGGCCCGCCGGGGGCTGTGGTCCGCAGGCCCGGCCCTCACGGAGAGAAACGCGGGGCTTTGGGGGGGTGAGCGATCGCATGGCCGCGTCCCACCGGGCTCAGTTCTCTCTCGAACCCTGCAGGAGTTATAAGGACTGTCTTGTAGTTATGTGCTCAAGTGGCACGTTTGCTAATGGCATCATACTCTCACGGCACCAGTCAGTGAGTCTAATGTGTGACCTCAGAAGTTTACAGGTTTGCCCTGGGCATATCAACTCAGAAGGAAAGTGTGCACACAACACAAAAATTGTTTTCACGTAACACTGGAAATGGGGGTATTCTACAACAAGATACCTACTAGCTGTAGAACAGTGGAAACGCTTTCCGCCGTCTTTTTTCCGCTAATAATCTCTTGGTGTGAGGCAGCCTCATTATGTATTCATTACAGTGTGTTCCCCACAGGATGTCACAAGGCACTATAAAAATAAATAGCACTACTGAAACACTTCAAAATGACAACAAGGACTTACAGCTTTAATTTAATTTAAAAATTGTAGCCTTCACACAAGCTCTCTATAAACCAGAACTCTCTTAACACTATAAACCACTAGAAAAGTTCTCAGTTCCCTCTTAGGAAAAACAGGAAAAAGACTTCTCCAAATAATACATTAAATTTGTATTAGTTATAACCTAGCCTACTGCAAAAGGTCCTTTCTCACTTTGGGGTTTTGTTGTGTGTTAACTTGGCAAATATTTATGCTGAGTTCTATAGAGAATCAAACAAAATTAGTCTTGAATATTAAAGCTCTCTCATACAATTTGATAGGGTGAAATAGGACTAAGCTAGTCTAATGCCTGGCTACTGCTATGTTTGTGCACTGAGGAATCACTCCACACAAACACCTTCAGCCATTACAATCCTTGAAAAAGCAAAAAGTACTCTGCTCCTAGTTATTAAGTATCCAAATTTTCCCCATAAGGGTCTCAGTTTGGTGGTATTCCCAATCAGTATGTTTGTGGTAGCAAATAATGAAAAATCCACTGACAGATGTGATGTAAAACTCTGTACAAGGTGAATTCAGTAAGAGCTTGTCATGAATGCTAATCTAACTTCCAGTTAATTGGATCAAAATCTAATTTTATATCTATACATTTATGTGCTTCGTTGTGATTCAAGTGAAAAAAAAAATTCTTATTTATAATAATTGATTGAGACCTCTGGAAGAACAAGGTATCATCTGATAGAAGAGAATGAAAGTTGCAAAACAAGGATGGGGGGAATTGCCAGGGGTTTTTTGTTGTTTTTTGTTTTGGTTGGCTTTTTTTTGGGTTTTGGGGGGGGGGGGGTGTTGTTTGTTTGTTTGTTTGTTTTTTGTTTGACACACCTGAGGACTTTTGCCTAGTTCAGGCCAAAATTTGGAAACATGGCTGCTTGGATCATTTTTCTACTGTATAATTAGCAGTCAGGCTGTTTAAATGTTAAGATGAGTTGTTCCACTACTTATTACAATAATTGAGTTTATAAATTAAAATGACAACCTGGCACCAAAGCAGTCAGACCAAATTGGTTAATTATTTCAGTCTAACATGAATAATTGGATTATAGGAAACTGCAAATGAAAACCTACTCTCTGAAATATTTTCCTGTAGCTGTACTTTCAGAGACATGAGTTGCTGTGTACTGTAATTATGGCCATGCTGAAGATTACTGCACAAACACATTTCAGAATTGAGGAGAGAATTTTGGGGTTAATATTCACTCTTGAGTTTTATAGAACACGTAGGCTTTCGTATGTCTCTGGAGCAATATGTTTGCGATCGCCATCTGTTACTCAAGGGTATTTTTATAGAAAAATAATGCAAATTACTTCCCTCTTCAATTACACTGGTGCTCTGCAATGGTGTGTTCTGTTCTGATTTGGAAAAGTGCCAGTTTGCCACGTTCAAGGGACAGATGTTTACTTAACCATGGACTTTAAAAACAAGATATAAAAATTGAGTTGTAATTTTTTTATTTTCTAGAATACAAAAAAGCCCTGTAATTGTTCAAATGTATACCTTGTAAAATGGTAGTAAAACTTTGAGGAGGATTATCAAAGCTGTTGAGGTTCAACAGCCACACCTCTATGATACCTGTTCCATGAAAACACTTTGGAACCGAGTCTTCATTATTGCACCAAATTGGAAAAGTTAACATTTGGTTTATATTGCATTACAGTCAAAGGGAACAACAATTCTTTTCTGGCATGGGAGAATCACTGAGGGGAACACTGAACACGTAGGAAATAGAACAGATTTGAAACCTTTTATGGTTTACCTTTTGTCACTATATAAAAGCAGATGGGACTGTAACACTTTGATTCTGTTTTGTACATTTCAAAAAAGCAGACTTTTAAAACCCTTTACAATCCCTAAATTACTACCCTACCGTTTTGCCTGAACAGATTCACAGAATCATTAAGGTTTGAAAAGAGCTCTGAAATCATTGAGTCTAACTTTGGAACAAACACCATCTTGTCAACTAAGCCAGAGCACAAAGTACCATCTCCAGTCCTTTCCTGAACATTTCCAAGGACAATGACTCTGTCACCTCCCTGGGCAGCCCATTCCAATGTCTAATCACTGTTTCTGTGAAGAGATTCTTCCCAATGTCCAACCTAAACCTGCCCTGGAACAGCTTGAGGCCATGTCCTTGTTCCCTGGGAGAAGAACCTGATCCCCACCTGACTACACCCTCCTTTCAGTAGTTGTAGAGGTTGATAAGTTCTCTCCTGAGCCTCCTTTTCTCCAGTCTAAACATTCCCAGCTCCCTCACCTGTTCCTCATTACACTTGTGTTCCAGGCCCTTCCCAACTCTGTTGCCCTTCTTTGGACTCACTGCAGCACTTCAATGTCTTTCCTGAATTGAGGAGCCCACTGGATGTGCCCCCCAGCACAGGGGGCTGGTCACTGCCCTTGTCCTGGTGGACACACCATTGCTGGTACTGCCCAGGTGCCATTGGCCTTTTTGCCCCCTTGGGCACACCTGGGCTCATGTCGAGCCACTGTCAGCAGGCACTCCCAGGTTCCTTTCTGCTGGGCAGCTTTCCAGCCCCTCTGCCCCAGCCTGTAGTGCTGCAGGGGGTTGTTGTGACCTGAGGACAGGACCCAGCACTTGGCCTTGTTGAACCTCATGCAGCTGGCCTTGGCACCTAGAACCAGCCTGTCCTGATCCCTCTGCAGAGCCTTTTTGTCCTCCAGCACATCAACACTCCCATCCAACTTTGTGTTGTCCATGAACTTCCTAAGGGTGCCCTCAATCCTGTCATCCAGGTCATCAATAAAGACCTCAAAAAGGACTGAGCCCAGTGCTCATCCCTGGGAAACACCACTAGTGACTGGTCCCAACTGGATGGGTGAATGGTGGCACCATTCACTGCCATGCTCTGGGCCCAGACATCCAGACAGCCTTTAACCCAGCAAAGAGTGCACTTGTCCAAGCCATGGGCTGCCAGCTTCTCCAGGAGACTTCTGTGGGAGGCAGTGCCAAAGGCTTTACTGAAGTCCAGGCAGACTGCTCAGCCTTTCCCTCACCCACTAGGTCATCTGGTCATAAAACGAGATCAGTACCATAGTTCAAGCTCATCCAATAAACAGGTGAGTCCTAGTCAAGGTATGGTAGAATTCCATTAGTCACTGGGGTGGAGGTAAACTGCATCTGTTAAAACCCTCAGTTTAAGAAAGGAACTAATAGGAATAGCAAAATTTAATGACTACCTCTACTCATACGTATTAAGTTCTAAAATCTTTACATACACATTAAAAAAACAGAAAACACTTGTTTACCAACACCTACCTTTTAAAGAAAAACACAGATTATATTGCTACTTCATTCCCACTCTTATTTTTAATTTCTCAAATGATAGACATCCTTACTTCTAGCTTTCAAAGATCTTCTTACCCCCTTTAGTTCAAAGGTGAGACCGGTTAGGTAAAAAGACAACTGTGTGAAAATCTGTTTTCAGTGAAGCTCTTCTGCTCAATGAACACAAAATTGTAGAAAATTCTGCATCTTAATTGCTTAAGCACAAGGTTTAAAAAAACAACAGAGTTTAAAACATGTTGGTAGAACTAAGATCCTGTTATTTTGGCACTAACTGGAATCACCAGGTCCAAGTCCTACAAACAATAATCTTATGAGGCAGTCCTGCCCTGAATGCCACCTAACCATGAGTCATTAACATGAGCTTTGCTCCTTAGTTTTTGAACTCTGTTATCCAATATAACAATATTTTTGATGCATATCTCTAACAACTCTGACTTTGGCAGGTACCTCTGGAATTCATTACTGTAGATGACCATCATGTGGCACTCCTTTAAAAAGAGACACATTCCCTGTTTCCAGTAAATAAGTCTTTCACTGAAGGTAGATACTTCTATGTTCATTCTACTTTGTCTTACTGCATTTAATAGGTTGATATGTTCTGCTTTTAACTCCAAATTTTAAGATCAATGCATTGGTTTAATATACAAAGAACAGTACTCTACAATAGTGATCTAAATGTTTGAATTTTCCATGTGTATATACTCCAGAAATTTATATAGAAGAGGTTAATGAAGTCATTATTGGAGAAAAACATTACATAAAGTATGTACAGTTCAATTCCAGAAGGAAAAAAACCCACTGTAAGATTCTTATGTGTAAAATCCATTATTTTATATCCTAAAAATGGACTTTCTTCAGTTTCCATTGCTAATCTAAACTATCTGAGCACAAGCATATTTAAACCAAATTATTACATGCCACAGTTTACACCATTAGTTTACAATCAATTAAAGCTAATTCTGCAGTATAGGCAAAACCACAGACAGGCCACATTCTGCATCAAGCATACCACTTGAAGTGAACTTATTTTGAGTGCAGCTTAAAGGTGATTTGCCAAAAGAAACCTAAACGCTCTTAACAATAGTATTACTGAGACACGCATCCCCATTTTAGTACTCTAGACAACAACTATAAGCATTAGGAGGGTGAATTTGGGTTTTTAAAATCAGTCACTACACACTTCATTAGTGACCACAGGCAGTTTATACATGGCTCTGTAGTAAAACTTCCCAAAAGCCGTCAGACAGCATCAGATAGCAGATCCTAAGGAGCTACCCAAATTCAGGTGCAGAAGATCACAAATGGAGCACAAAAGCAGTACCAGGGGCAGCAGGTGCTCATCACAGTGAGGGCTTGTGGGCTGTCCCAGCCCAGCAGGAACCCACCACAATGCATGACCTCAGAAACACAGATTCAGCTTTCAAACACTTGAGACTTGCAATGCAGGAAAAAACCCAACCGTCATCATGTTGTTTTAAAACATTTCCAGATCAGCTTTTGGAATTTTTCTGTTGTCATTCTAGGAAACAGATAAAGTTTCTTGTTTTATTCTGTAAAATGAGATCGAAATCCTTGCTTGCTGGGAGAAGGCTAGAAAGAGGAAGTTGTTCTCTTAGACCTGAATCTATCTGTGTCTCAGTAGGCCAAAACACTGTAATACAGACAGCGTTTCTCTCCGTGCTAACTGACACTTTAACTCAGTGCTGTATTTCTGTTTTCTAAAGAATACACTTAAGAAAAAGCTTCAATTGTAAGATTAAAGGTAATGCGTTAGAATTGACTCATACAGCAGGTCACTGAACTACAAGCCATTACAAAAAGGAAATGAATCTACAAGCAAAACCAAAATAGAGAACCAGAGGAATGTGTCCAAAACACATCCTGTTTTCAGATCATCCTGTGTGCCCTTCCTTCCATGGAAGCCAATTTCTAATGTGACTCTAAAGTCTTCCTCAGGCAAAGAGGCTCTTTGTAGGAAATACCTCTAAGGGAAAGCTAGGAGGAAGAGGTGAAGATGGGTGGCACTTCAGAAGTTCTATTTTATACATGGTGAAGGTATTTTATTTAACACAGAAAAACATAATTCTCCTTCAGATACTAAATCAAAAGCTTAAAGCAATTATCCTCTTTCCATTCTGTTTGCACATAAATAAATGGACAGGAAGGTAGTAGGAACAGCTAAGACACAAGAACTGACTCTGTGCTGGTAACTGGCTTATGTTCTTGGCTTCACAGGACAGCATGCAGAGGAAAGTATGAGTCAGAGCCCTTCCTATTAAATTCCCCATGATACAACAAGAAATACTTCCAAAATACCTCTATCAGTGTGTCACCACCACAACAGTGCAGAAGGGGAAAACGCTAACACAGCATTACAGTGTTACAAGGCTGTGACAGTCAGAAGAGGAAAATCAATAAAATGTCTTGGAGCACTACAAGGGGAACACATGGGGCTATTCTGGCAGAATAATGTTACAGTTTGGGGCAGAAAGTATTTTGAAAGTTGTTACAGTGTCAGTACTGGAGAAACCAAACCCAGCCTTAAGAAGTTGTCGGAATGATGTTCCTCTGTGAAATTACATCCTCACTTGTGCTCAGGGCAAGCTTTTCAAATAAATATTGCTAAATGCATCAGTTCCCTCTCAGAAAGGCAGTATCCTGACACATTCCCATTGGACTTTTGGGAAGACTTCACACCAAGTGATTTTTGTAAGGTCTGTTGTGCCACCAGGAGGATTTCTATTGAACTACACTTTTACATGTTCCAGGATAAATAGATATGATTTTACAGATTACATTTGTTGATTACTGATTTACGGAAAAAACTCTCAGCCTCCTACTAGGAAAAAAAGTGTTTTGTTTTTTTTTTTTTTTTCATTTCCACTATCTGAAATATTTTTATATCTCATAAGTTCCCTAATTTGATTTTAGTACATGAATGATAACTAACAGAAATTCTTCTGCCTTTTTCCTTTTGATTGGGGTGGGAAACTGCAAAAGAATATGCTCACAGATACAACTTCATGCAATGTATCCTTTACTATGAAACAACATGCATATGTTCAATTCTGGGTTCCTCAGAATGATAGGGAGAGGGTCCTGTGGAGACCCACAAAGATGATGAGGGGTCTGGAGCATCTTTCTTATGAGGAAAGACAGCAGGAGCTGGACCAGTTTAGACTAGAGAAGAGAAGACTGAGAGGGGATCTAATTAATGCATGTAAATATCTTCAAGGAGAGTGCCAAGAGGATTGTGCCAGACTTTTTTCAGCGGTGCCCAACGATGGGACGAGGAGCAACAGCCATAAACTCAACCACAAAATGTTTCATCTCAGCATGAGGAAGAATTTATGTGTGGGATGGCAGAGCACTGGAGCTCCCAGGGAGATCGTGAAGTCTCCCTCTCCGGAGACATTCCAAACCTACCTGGACACGTTCCTGTGTCACCTGGCGAGCCTGCCTAGACGATCTCCAGAGGCGCCTTCCAACCCTAACAACTCTCTGAGTGCCATACGAGTGATGATTTAATCAGCATCTCGTGTGAAGTCGCTGTTGCTGTAAGCGGGATTTCCCCGCTGCAAAGGCCGGTGTCCCGTTCCGCCGTGCTGGAGCCCCCGTGCGGGGTTTCGCGGCGGGCGCGCTCCCGCCCCCGACACGCGGCACAGGCGCGGCCCCGGTGCGGGAGCGCGCGGAAGGGGCGGCGGGCGGCGGACATGCCTGTGAGTTGTTTACGGTGTGCTGCACCGTGCCCGGGGCCCTGGCGGGGCGGGGGGGAACGGAGCGGACCGGACACGACCCTGCTCGGGGTCCGGCTCCCCCGACGTGCCCAGCCCCCGGCCCTCGGGGCAGCCCCGGGGCTCCAGCCCCGCTGCCGTGTGGCCCCGTAACGAGCACTGCGCTTTTCCTCTCGCCCCACCCAGCTGGCCAAAGACCTGGTGCATCCCTCCTTAGAGGACGAGAAGAGAAAGCACAAAAAGAAACGTCTTGTGCAGAGCCCAAACTCCTACTTTATGGATGTAAAATGTCCAGGTAAATATTTAAAATGCTCATACGTTGCAGAAGGAACAAAGCTGGTTTTGTATACTGTTCATCTTCATATAACGGTTGATTATTATTTCTTTTTTTTTTTTTTTTTTTAATCTGAGTTTGCTTTATCTATTCTGTAGAGAAAAATGTCTGTATATTGCTTTGGGGTTTTTTAACAATAAAAGTGTTTTCCATCTTCGGAAAAGTTAACGTAAATAATCAGACTTCTCTTTTCTGGAAGTTCTGGCATGAGAGCTTCGTATGTTGGGTTTTTTTCCTTTATAAAATCCTTGCAAGTAAGGGAAAACCCAGCCCCCCAGATCTGCATGTATAAGAAGTGAGATTAAATGGATGCCTTAAAGCATCCATAGCACAAGTTTCAAACAGCAGCCAACATTTGTTTTCCTCGTTTTTTAAGTTAGTTCTGGAAAAGCTTTTGACAAGGATATGTGCAGGGATAATGCACATATACATAGAAAGTAAAACATGTGTCCCTGGGTCAGTGGAATTTGAAGTTCCTACCTAGATACTGAAATGGGTTGGGCTCATTTCCCTGCCAAACCCACAAATGTTAAAAACTCATCAACATGGAAGTTCACATTCAACAGGGGAAAACCAAAATGTGCTGTGATTAAATTTTAGCTGTTAGCAGTTTTTCACAAAGAAAGATTTGTACAGTTACTCTTTGTGATTTAAACAGATCTGTTATTCTAATAGTATTTAGAATACTATTAGAGGACCTTTCATCAGAGGACCCTCCTTACAGCATATATTCTGTCTTAGCTTTCTGATCCACATGTGCTGAAAATGCACTCTGCTCACCTTTACCTATTTATTTTGTATATACGTATCCAGATTAAATCCTTTACAGGTTTTGTCCCTCCAAAAATACCTCTTGGCTAATAAAAAATACTTTTCAGGGGAAAAGATTGAAAAGCGGTGAAAATACCATTTTTAAATCATGTATGAGTGATTTCATTCTGTCTTAAGTCATAGAATTTATAAGTTGTAGACAAAAGCATTGCATAGGGAATTAGTGGAGTTATTCTGTGCAAGTCCTTCCGTTTAAATGTTATGTTAGTTTTATAGAATGCAACCAAGCCTTACATGTACCTTACAATTATTAAACAGAAAGCAAACACAGACTGGAACAGCAGTATTTATATTCCCAGCTGCCAGACTTTGTCAACAGCAGTCTACTGTTACAAGTTAAATATTTTTCCAGCTACATGGGTTCTTCTGTTCAGCTGAGAAGGCTATCCTAGAACTGCTGAAGTTCTTTACAGAAGTGTGATAGGCAAATTAGGGCTTTTCAGCCAGGGTCTGTTGATTTTATATGCAATAATAAAATCAATGATTTGCAATATGCAATAATATGCAATATGGGAGTCATACCCATATTGTTGCATATAGTTGCTGTTACCTAACTTACTTTCCTATGCATGTAAGTAAAGGCAGGCACTTCAGAACACAACAATGAGTTGCTTCATTTGGCTTGGAGTGTTGTGTAATGAAATATAGATGCATTTTGGACAAGTGTATTTAGAGTACCTGATTCAATGAACACATTAAAAAATTGATGCTAGAAATACCCAGTGGAGGGTTTCATAATGCTGTTTTCCAGGATGCTACAAGATCACCACTGTCTTCAGCCATGCTCAGACAGTAGTTCTGTGTGTAGGGTGCTCAACTGTCCTGTGTCAGCCAACTGGGGGCAAAGCCAGGCTCACAGAAGGTAAGGACAATGTTACACAGCCTAAATATGCCACTTATATAAATGCATTGCATACCCTGCAAATATTTTAGCTTTGATTTTGGAAACTGATACTGGAACACTGATTTTTTTCAAATTGCTTAGAGTTGGCTAGTAGAAACCTTGTTAAAAGGCCCAGAATTGTGATTTTTTTTTCTTCAGATTCTTTGTTTTTAAATGGCTATACAGATATGCCAGGCAGCTAAACGCCTACATTGTCATCAAACACTTCATTTTAGGTGACTTGTCATTCCCTTCAGCTTATGTAATGAATACTGCTCTTTAACTCTGAGCCTTGTTAAAAAGCACCATCAAAGGAGTAGGGTACTTTTGCCAGGCTAAAGTAATTCTGTGCCACTGCTAGTCACTAATGGCTTGCCTGTTTGTTTTTAAACAGCCTTACTGTAAAGCAGTTCCCTGGCTCAAAGAAAATTTGTTTAATATAAATTATAAGGGAACAAATAACCACCAATAATGTATATACAGATAACACCAGTATCTTTTGAGTGCAGCCCAGTGTCTGAGGTATATGAAAAGCACTGGAAATACTTAGGTTTTAAAAATGTAAAAATTAATCCAGATTTTATTGATTTCTTGTTTAATGGGTAAAAGGTAAGCATGTACAAATTACACACAGCAGTGCTTATATAATGTGCTACTACACAGGGGTAGTAAATGTGAGGACAGAATAGCTGAAGTAAGGCTGTTGAGCAGTTGAAATGATAACACGCATAGCAGCTGTTTCAGTTTGGGGTTTGTATCACTAAGTGATAGAATAGTAGACTGAAATTGAAAAAAAACATTTGGAAGGAAAAATATAGTACACCTTTATCTTAAGGTGAATTGCATGACAGCCATGTTGTTCAGGTTGAGCTAGAGAAGACTTACAGTGCTAAATCTTCACCTCTTGTAGATGAAATTTAAATTTAATCTATGAATTCTTCTACTTACATTGGATGGACAGTTTTTCAAGGCAGTCTAACAATTTAAGGACTATTCATATCTCTACTCACGTGATTTCTTTGCAGGCTGTTCCTTTAGAAGAAAGCAACACTGAACAGTTCAGCATGTGATTTTTGGATCTGTGTTCCTGAAAGCCTTACCCATTTAAAAATGCCTGTTACAACAACAATGTAATTATGGTTGATTTTGTACAAATTACATGCTATTGCTGACTAATCTGCTGGAATCTCTTTTTCAATAAATGATCTGAAGTGCAAGTTTTTCCTGTAAGTTTGCAGACAACCAAGCTCTATTTTTATAACTTTATGTTTAAATAGTAAAAACCATGGCCTTCCTGCATCCTTCCCCCTGCTAATCATAAACTACAGCAGTGTAATGCATATAGTGACAGAAACTGCTTTAAGAATGCATTTTGTGTATTTTATTACTGCAGCTACCATAACTGCAATAGCTTTTGCAACCTAGATAAGATTTAAAATGGCTCATTTGCTTTTAGTGTTGCTGTAGTCCCTTCCCCATCTTGGGGAATGTGGTGATAAATAAAAATATAAAATTACTCACCTACATTTAGCTGTTTCTCTGGAATGCATGGATTTTCCCTCCCGCTAATTTATCTCAAGACTGCACTTGGTATTCTAAACTGAGACTTCTATCAAAAAAAAAAAAAAAAAAAAAAAAAAAAAAAGAAGTAGTCCTTTCAGCAAACCCATGCATATTGTTAGCAGTAAATAATGGCATTAAATAATTGCCTTCTTGCAATAAGGAAAAGGGTTTAATTAGTTTTTGAAAGCCATGTCTTTCTAATTGGCTGGTAAAAATGGGGTATGTTATTAACCATGAGAAAATATTCAAACAAAATCTTACATATATCTTATTTTACTAAATAATATCTCAAGTTATGTATCAACATCTCTTTAAAAGTATCAGGTGTATTAGTGAACTAATTATTTTTGGGGTTATCTATTTAACTAGTATTTTTTTATGACTTTGAAAACTCATACACGTCTAGTCAATAAAATAAACCCAAACCCTGATACTACAATTTGTTGCATTTGCAGGGCGAGTTTATTTCTGTTATTTCAAACAGCAAACATGTAATTACTGTAGGCAGGAGGAGGTGTATGATACAGAAACAGCTGTACTAATGGAATACATGTACCTTCTAACAGAAGTAGGGGTTTATGTCAGTGCCACTCACAACAAAGATTCACTCACAAATAAGTTTATCATGAAAGCTGCTCTTAATTGGCCAGACGATTTCTCACATACAATTCCAGCCCATCAAATTACTGGGTTTAGAACAAAGATAATTGTGACCTGAATACATATGCTAAGACCAAGTTCATTCCTGGTATCTCATATTCTGCCTTCTCTATCTTAGAAGAATTCATGATTAACTTAATACCAAAGCAGAGACTGTCAGGGACCCATTTTGTTCCAGGTACTAGAAGATGAAATGTAGACATCAGAGCATCTCCAGTACTGCACATGCAGCATCAGAGGCTTTTTAAAAGCCTTAAGTTACAGGAGATCAAGTATAAAGAACATGGTGTGCAAATAAAAAACTGGTGGCGAAACACATTCTGTGTGGGGAGTGAGACACTGTCATTAATATTGTGGTATTAGCAATGCCTTAGTTTTTACCCTTACTCATTTTCATACATACTTCAGATATTTGTATTTGTTAATGTTTGGTCATATGCAAACAAGCATAACAGGAAACCTACACCATCTACATTCTCAATCTTGGTTGAAATCCATACACAACAGTGAGCAAGTGAAACTTGTTTTTCTCTCAAGTATGCAAAATGGTTTTCAAAAATAAGAAAAAAACATTTGCAAAACAGGTGTATCAGATGCTAAAAATCCTAAAATAAGTGTTACTTTTCAGATTTTCTGTATTTAAAACATTGTGTTTGGTCTATTTCTATTCAGATGTTCAACACAAAACCTGAAGTTCTTATTCTCATTGCCTGTCTAAAACTTGTACTGACTTCTGCTGCTTCCCCAGCCTAGTTGGTGCTCGAGACTGGGGGAAGAACCCCAGCACTTCTGTATTGGAACTGTTAGACAAAACCAAAGACTTGAGCAGAAGAGGAGATTATTTATTGCCTGACCAATGAAAGTTCATTCAGAAGGATTCTCTGTTGTTTTCACTGATGGGATACTCTTGAGATAAAGACAATACATTATTAATGAATAAAAAAGTGAAATTTTCATCCCTGGTGAGTGGGTCAGAAATCCCAAGTGAACAATTTTTAAGGTACAATAATGATTATAATTATGAAGAACATACTGAACTATTCCTACTAGCTCCAATTAAGAATGCAGGTAAAACACTGACTCCTCAAAATACTAAATTTCCCAGTTTCTTGATCTTGGGTAATAAATACTACCATGGGCATAGTGAGAATGGAGATGGCAGCATGCTGTATCATCACAGGGCATGTAACAACTGTGAAGATAATACTAAAAGGATTAATTTGGGAAAGAGGCAGGTAGGGCTATCTTCTGCTAGCTGCTAACCAAGACATCATGCTCTTTAAATTCAGAGAAGCAGAGCTGCTAAGCAGTGCAGGAAAGGAAGTACTGAAACCTTTCCTGAAGGATACTTGTTTTGTCTCAGCCAGAAATTACTGTCTAATAGAACTGCAGGGGAAGTGAAGTGGGGGTAAATCTTTGAGATGACAGAGCTCTTCCATGCCATTGTGAAATACATAAAATGGACACTTCAGATGCTACTTTACTCCCATTGTAAAACTGAAGATTATAACATCTCACACCTCTATTCCCACATCCAACTCTGGAGCACAAGTCTGACAAGGAGAAGCCGAGGAATCTGGGAGTGTTTAGCCTGGAAAAAAAAGGAGGCTCAGGGGTGACCTTACCACTCTACAACTCCCTGACAGGAGGCTGCAGCCGGGGGGGTTGGCCTCTTCTCACAGGGAACAAGTGAAAGGACAAGAGGACATGGCCTCAAGCTGCACCAGGTAAGGTTCAGGCTGGACAGCAGGAAGAATTTCTTCCCAGAAAGGGGGGTCAGGCATTGGAAGGAGCTGCCCAGGGAGGTGATGGAGTCCCCACCCCTGGATGCAGCATTTAGAGCTGTGCTCCAGCTGCCATGGCCGTGTTTGGTTGGTTCTACTCCCAGCTTCAAGAATGGGCTTTAAGTTGTATTGATCTGTTTGAGTTCCTAATTCCTGTTAACAAGGGAATATCTACACTACAGAATACAATGCCATTTCTGGCTACCAAGTTAGCATGTCTAGCACTCAATGGGACAGTTTGACAGCTTGCCACATTGTGCTGTTTGGGTGGATATGACTCTAGAAATAATGCCTTTATTGCACAGTAAACTAATTTCACGCATTGTCTGTGTCCAGTAAAAATGGATGAGAGAACATCTAAATAAAAAGACTTTTACTTACATTGCTTTACATTCACTCTTTTCTAGTTCTTAATCCACAGCTCTGATAAAAGCCTGCTTCTGGGTATAAATCTGCGTTCTGGAGGTAGCTTCAAGGTTTGGGTTTTGTTGTATTTTTAAGGAAATAAAGGAAATGGTATGTGAAAACAAAAAACAACGGTGACAATTTTCTTTAAAAAGTAATACTGAATAGTTTTGGCAGACTGGAACTGTGAGAATAACAAGCAACATATTTGTGTGCTCGAATCAAGATGTGAAATTTGTCAAAAGTTTAACATTCAAGGTAGATAGTTTGTACTTAGTGCAAAAAACAAAAAGCTATTTTTTAAATCTTGGTCAAGTGTTTCACTAGTTGGTAAAAATAACCTGCTAATATAATGGTAATTCACACAGGTACTGCAGAAAGTCACCTTTGACTGTTACATTCTCATTTTCTGTAAGTTAGGAACTTCCCTGAGAGATGAATTCCAGTTAGATGTAAGTTTAGCACCACTAGCAGAGGTTAATTAAGTGAATCATTTCTGCTTTTTCCTCCCATATTCTTAGTGAACTTGAAGTCCAATTCCACCCTACTCCCTTTGTTTTTCAGTACAATGAGTTCAGTCACATACATCTCTTTTAGTCTATATATTGTGCCCGCTTTTCTTTATCAAATTCCTTTGCAATCTTTAAGGCAGTGCTGTTGAGTGAAACTGATTGCATATTACAGATGATAGTGACAATTACTCCTCTCGGGGGAGCCACTGGCCAAGTCCCCAGGGCTTCAGGGTCCAGCTCTTCAGGCAGAATGAGCAGGACACTGCTGGCCCCCACGGCACCCCCGGTGTGAGATGCATAGTGTCTCTGCTGTCTGCAGCAGCCATACTGTTGGTTTTTCTCCACCACAGCCCAAGCCATGGCATATTTACCATCCCTGTCCCACGACACTTCTGTTTTTGGCACCGGGGTCCACATCATTGCAACTGTGCCTGGCTTGAGGTACCCAGGGAGAAGTTTACCATTCCTGTTTTTAAATTGTCCAGCTTGATAACTGTACAACAAGGCATTTCCAAATTTCAGGAGGTCACCTACTGATGACAGAAAGCCACCACCAGCCCACTTGTAAGAGTTGTCCACATACGGTGCATTTACCAGCCGTCCCTTTTTGTTGTAAATGTAACACCTAAAATGCAAGAAAATTCAACTTGTCATTCTCATGTACTATGCACAATGATTTTAAGCTGCCCTACCTTAAAAGAGCAAACTGAGCATGCATTAGTTTGTTCTTGCAAACATTTAGAGGGTTTTTAAAATAAATTTATTGCAGAAAAATCGTCAAATAATTCAAACAGAAAAATAAAAATGAGGGTGACTTCTTAGGTTAGAAGCTTAACTTCAATAAAAGTACTAATCCTTCTGCTTAATCTTAGGATAGACTAAGAATAAAGACAGTATAGAAATGAGAAATGTGACAGAAATAAATAGATCAGCCAACACAGATTTTTTTTTCTTAAATCCCTGTACTAGATATTAAGTGTTTTAAAGAACAAGGAATTCTCCAACTGAGGCTTAGGTGACTGCTCTCAGACAGTAGTTTCCATTTATGGCTGATTTCCCCCCACTGCCCCATTATGGTTGCTATACTCTACAACAAAGCAAGGAGCATTAAAGTCATGCATAACATAAATCAGAAACTGCCAGCCAGAGCTGCAGAATGAACTATCAGGAACAATACCACAGAAGTGCAGAACAAATTATGCTTTTGAAAGAAACAGTCCAATCATGATTCGATTAATTTCATACAACACATGAAAAGGACTTGCTGAGTAAATAAATAAGCCAAGGAATTCCAGCCTTTGGTCTTTAGACCAGATAAGGTCCATGTACTACTTGGAGAGTTATGAAAAGGAAAAGCCCTACCTAGATTTCACTTGTATTGGGAAGTTTTTTAGCAAACTTCTGAATGACTTGTAACACTGAAAGTCAGAGATTGAAACAAAAGAAGAATGATGAATGGTCCAGGATGCAAGACTACCATCAACTCTTGACAGTGATTCAGTATCTTGTATTCCCCAAAATAAGTTTTTTTATCACAAAAAAAATCCCTGTTACAAAGACATTGACTTAAACCTCTAGAAGATCTGGATCATGAATTTTTAAGCATTTTCCTATTAGATAAATATAGTATAACCAAACCATTAAACAAACCTCAATGTGTCAATACATTCTATTTTGAGGCATTAACGTCCAATTTGTGGAAACAAACCAATCAGCATCTCAGTTTTCCTTAACAGAAAGTTTACCTATAAAAAGATTCCCAGAACAGCATCTGTCCCAATTCTTTGGTCCCTCCCATATTTCAGTTTATAAAAGGATGAACATACACACGTTTTAAAAAACCTTGACTGTACAAGGTTGATAATTTATGAGAACATCACTATCATCCAGATGAGCCTCTGAGCCAGAGAGCCTCTGAAATTTTACAAGCAAACTAAACACCAGCACAAAGTATCTTAGAGCAGGAAAGCTCTGCACACACGTTTTCAATACATACTTGTACTTAGTATAAATCTCAGCTTCAACACCATCCTTTGAGAGCATTTTAGAAGCCAATCTTCTAAGAAGTCTGAGTCTCATTTTCATGAGACTGTTACTATAACCTACTTTGTCATTCAACAGAATTCTTGTCTCACACCAAAATTTAACAGGGGAGTCAATAATCAATTTCTGAGCCCAGATAGGAAAGTCAATAAAATAAAGACAAGAAACTGTAGCCTGATCCACTACATTGGAATGGATTATCCAGCTACATAAATTTCTCTCAGCTTGTTGTTTTGTGGGTGTCTTTTGTTTTGTTTTTGTAAGAGTGTATGGGGGTGGGGGATGGTTTTTATTTTCCTGTGTTAAGTTAATTTTAAAAAACAATTGGTGTTAAGCAGAATTTTAATTCTGATCAAGATTCATACTGAAATTTGGTTTTATCAAAACCTTGTGTTACTGTGAGACTATTACAATTCCATGGAACCTTTTAAATGCCAGTATATTAAGCAAAATAAGGTAACTATATATTCCAACATAATCTCCTAGTTACTCCTTATTTTATTTGCATTTAAGTGCTTCCTTGTACCCAAAGTAAATGTAAATTTTGAAGTCACACCTATAACTCCCCTCACTTCCCATATTCACACTTAGAACAAGAAATACTTATTCTGTAATTTTACATGCTAATTACAGAACCTTTACCATGGCATTGGAACCAGCTACATGAGTAATACTGAGGTAACATGCAACACTTCATTCAAATGTCTGGGAAAAGAAAAATCACACATTCCTAATTCAGCTGTCTTAATTAAAATAGAAAGGAAGACAGTTGTTGTGGGAAAATGAAGAGTTCCACCCCTGTTTACCTTGCTCTGTTATATATCATTGCTTCATTGTCATCTAGGACAGTTGACAGCATATCCAAATCACGAAACATTTTCAGCATGTAATCTGTAAATTTTTGTCCTGAAGCTCTCTCCACAACAGCACTTAAGAGAGTAAAGCCATATGTTGAATACAAGAACTGACTACCTTGAAGAAACACAGTGAGAAAAGGAAAAAAAAGCCCACATTAATTGCATGATGCTTAAATGGAATCATATGTGCAAATAAAACTATAAATCTCAATTAATAATCAACCACTGTTGATCCTAGGCCTAGGAAATCCTGTACTGCAGCAGACACACATCCTGCTAAGAGAACTAAAATCTTCCAGGGATCTCTGTGTACAGTCAGGTTTCATGCCAAGTTGTCAACGCTGACATTTAATATCCTTTCCACAAGATTTACCACATCAGGTCTAACACGGATGTCTGGATTTGGAGAGCTGACACAAGCCATAAAATCACTGCTTAAAAGATGCTCAGCTACTGTGACTTGTGTGTCTATACCCTGGAAAAGGGAAAACAACAGCAGTACTCACATTTTTCAGGGGTATTCATCACTTTTAGCACAGTGTTTTTAGGTCTAGAATATCCCAAAAGATTATGAACACAAGGAATCATATCATTTAGGACTATTCTATTTATTAAATAGAATTTATTTGCAAAACAGTGTTTCATTTTTTAAGAATCTCATCCTTGTGCTAATGCCTTTTATGAAACATTTACATACTGAGCAACTGCTAAAGTGCCTACAGTTGAGAGAGATGTCTTACTTGAAGTGGTTCCTAGAGCTCTCCAAGATGGTGAGTGTTTAACTTCTCCCTTTTTCTACCCCTCTCCCCTTAAATGCACATTATTTACTCTTTATCAGCAATGCATATAATGTACCTTAACCTAACTCGTTTAAAACTTAGACCTGAAGTTCCTCAAAGTCCTTTCTAGATCTAATTTAAATAATCCCAACAATAAATTACTTCACTAATTCTGTGATTCTGTGTTTTTTCTGTAGATCTTTTTTGGGTCTGATTTAGTGCCTCAGTAAAATTTTTTGCTTTTGGTTCCTATCTAGAATGCCCAGAACATGACTACAGCAAGATGGTATCTGCTTACAAAATACTTTGCAGATACAAATTCGTTACCAGAATTATATTCTGCTTTGGTATTTATAAATCCACTAACTGGTATGTTTCAGAGCACTTACTGCATTACTTACTGCTCCTGGGAGAAAATTCTTATACATAATTACATGACCAGATGGTTTGTGCAGAACAGACCAAATACTTCTCTGTTGAACTTTTAATGGGGCACATGAAGGAAAAAAAAAAAAAAAAAAAGGGAGGGAAGCAGAACAAACAAAAACTCACACACAAACCCTCTTCACTGGATGCTACTATCATCATTAGATGTAAAACTGTTTGAAACAAAACTCTCACCAGAAGAGCATATTTTGGTCTACATTAATAGAAACTCACCTGGCTTAAAGAACAAAGGATCATTTTTAAATATCTTCAGTGATTCGATCACACTTTCAAATTTTTCCTTCAAATAATACTCTTCCTGTTCAAACTCCTTGTCGCTCCTGCCAGGCTTTGAATTTCGGCTTTTTGTCTCACTATCATGTTCCTTCTTCTGTTTGACACAATCAGTTTTTTCAATCCCTTTGCCTTCTTTTTCTTTTTGTTCTTTATCCTGAGGGGATTTTGTTAGCTTAAGTGCTCTGTTTGCCTTTTCCTTTTCTTCTTTTACTTTTGTGATATCTTTTTCATAGTGACGAATCCCACTCAAGTGTGAAACTAACAGTCTTGTGGTAATAGTGACCTAGGTAGACAGGATAATGTGAGCTCTCTTCATTAAAAGACAAACAATAAATCACCAAAAAAGTAAAATTTACCATGACAAAGAACAGACAAAAGTGCAAGACCTTTTAAGTATCACATACACAGTATTAGAAAAAAAGTATATATGTGGACACTACACACTTGATATAAAAGTGAAGATCCAAATATGCTTTTTTTGAGCAGGAAACATCAATACTTGTCTAAATTATTTTGTGTGTTTTGTAGGAATAGGTCCAGATCACAGATAGTGATAGCTACGTAGTGACAGGAACAAAAAATTTAAAAAGCTCTTACCAATAAACAATTACATACCTTTTCACCCTCATAGACCTTTTCTGGAAATTCAGGGACATATTTCTGCACTGGAGCATCTAAATCCAGTTTCCCCTCTTCCCACAGTTTAGCAACAGCCATCATTGTAAGACACTTGCTGATACTGGCGATGCGCATGATGGTCTCTGGCTTACACACCACACGGTTCTCTACATCAGCATAGCCCAAACCTTTAAGGAAATAAAAACACTCTGCTAAGTCCTCTGCACAGAGACAGGCTGAATTAATGATATGCAATGAAGTAGATTTACTGGCCCTTTAAAATATTTTGCCTCCAGCTAACCTGGGATATGAAGCATTGGACTATCCCAGCCCCTGCTTCAATTCAGTTAATAACATTTTTCTGCAGTAGTAGCAGTTAATCAGAGCCCATTGGATTAGACAATGGCATCTCAAGTTGCTGATTAAGACTAAAACAAAGAGGATGACAAATGATATTAAAGATTAAGCCAAAATTTACATTCCTGAGGTCAAATATTCAATGTAGAAAACCCAAAGAGACCAAAACCTACACCGTAAAATAACTGGCAAACAGTCATAAACACTCCTTTTATTGTTCTGAATTAATGGCTGAAGAAGTGTTTTATCAATAAAGAAAATGAGAGAGGAAATCACTCACAAATTCATGCCTATTACCTAAGCTGTAAGGTTTCACAAAACCGAGGTGTTGCTATGTTTCAACATCACTCAGCATGACTTCATTTAAAATACAGCTTCAGTCTGTGTAATAGTGTTTTCCTATGTAACCAACCCACAAGTCTGGTAGCAAGAACTGGATTATAAAGCATTATCAAGCTGCCAAACTGGTCTTCAGTTTGAGCGAGGTTTGAAGAAAGTGCAAGTGATGTTGCAGCATAAAAGCAAGAAAATGCAGCAATGACATATTTGCAGCTTTCAGGACAAAAAAGGCCTGCAAGCAACACACCTCTGTCTATATAAAACTGTCTTCTAACAATGAACTGCTCAGGGAAAAACCCCAAACCTTGACAAAGGACAAAAAATAAATAAATAAATTTAAAAAAGGAAAAAACCAAAACCACCAGATGACATGCCATTTACCCAAGATCCTTTCTCTTATATAATTGCTACTCAAGTGCCTGGTGCTTGTCAATGCAGATGCAGTTCCCTGCAGTGAAAACACCTTCCAAACCTCACACTGTTCCCATCAGCAAGAAAAGAGGTTTAGTACTGTGGTCACAAAATTATGCAACTTACACCTGTTCCTACTTTGCCCCCCTTGGAGGAGGGAGGAGGAGACCCAAACAATCCAGAACTGGGTTTTTTGGAACTCATGAAAATGCTTCTGAGAACAGATAAACATTTTGATGAATTTTTTTAAAACATCAAATGTCTACATGATAAGAGAAGTACTAACAGACTGGATTTAAAACTAAATGGTGTAACCAGAAAAATCAATTGCAATTTCTGAAAGGTTACACCTGTTAAATCCCAGTACCTTCCCAGTAAAACTACACCTCAGCCCACAAACAGGAGACAGGTCACCAAATGTGAGCCATTATTCCTTTGACTACTAAGGAAGTTCCTGTGGAGAGAACAAGTCCTTACCTCCTACACAGAGTGCTACCAGACCACTGTACAGCTCTATGCCCAGAGTATATTCAAAGGTTAATCTGAAAAACTAATGGGAAAAAGGTTCTCCAATCTAACATACTAACATATTCAGGAAGTTAAAAAATAAACAATTCCTGGAAATGATTGAAGGTTACCAAGGAAGGTGTCATTTGGTGCTCCCCAAGCACCCAATTCTGGCTACTGTTCAGAGATGGGACATCAAACAGATGAGATCCCAGTCTGATTAGCTTGTCTGAATTGTTCACTTTTTAAATGTTCATCAGCTCTTGACAGTATGCACAACTACTACTGTGGTATGTGGGCATACTAACCTTCTGACCAGACTTCCTTTCCATCTACAGAAACTCCAACTAATATACCTGGGATTCCTGCTTCATCCTGCAAAAAAAAAAACAAACAAAAAAAAAAACCAGACAGAAGAGATTCAGAAGGATCTTTACAGTTAAAGAACACCTCCTCCCAAACCCTTGAACTGAAAAAGCTACAAAAATCCTACAAATAAGCCTGCACTTTGTTGTCAAATTATAGTTGAAATTTTGTTATGTACCAGTTTGGTTGAACTGATACAAACTGCTTTTGCATGGCTGACATTTTAACTCAGCTATTGGGAAAAACATACCTTACAAGAACAGAAAGGTAATATCTTTGCTTTAATAATTCAATTAAGTTACTGAACGAAACATACAAAAGAAACAAAACGTAAGAGAGTTAATATGCAGGCGGCAAACTGCACCGCCTACTGGCACGAAAGACTTCAAAGACGCTTCAGCCGGATTTTCGAAGTAACTACAACAGGCTTTTTAAACAGAATCACAGAATATCCTGAGTTGGAAGGGACCCACAAGGATCTTAGAGGCCAGTTCTCTCACAGGAGAACTCCAAGAATCCCATCCTGTGCCTGAGAGCGTTGCTCAAACGTTCCTTGAGCTCTGTCACGCTTGCGAGCCGTGACCACTTCCCTGCAGAGCCTGTTCCGTGCCTCACCACCCTCTAACTAAAACACTTTTCCTAGTATCCACCTAAACTTCTCCTGACACAATTTCCTGGTATTCCCTAGACACAGAAGGCAGAGATCACTGCCTGCCCCTCCGCTTCCCCTCATGAGGAAGCTGCAGCCCACACTGAGGTCTCCCCTCCAGGCTGAACGAAGTGCCCCCGGTAACTCCTCGTACGGCTCTTGCCTCTCTTTCCTTACAGCCTTTAAGGACCCCCTGTTCTCATAAACCCCACACTGCCACAGACCCCTGCATCAAGCTGGCCTAAGCTGCGCCAGCACCGACACCTCCCGCGTTCGCCCCGCTCAGCACCTTGATCCTCCGCACCAGGTCCCTGCTCCGCTCCACGGCCGCGCCGAAACCCCGCGGAGGCGGCGGCTTCTCCTCCCGCCCGCTCTCAGACTCGCCTTCCGCCGGCGCCGCCCGAACCCCCAGAGCCAGCCCCAGCGCCAGCCCCCAGCCCCAGGGCCGCGGCCCGGCCCCGCCGCCCCCTCTGCGGGCCGTGGGGAGCCGCCCGGGAGCCGCCGCCCGCCGCAGGGCCCGCGCCAGGCCCGACATGGCCGGGGCGGACATGGCACCGCCGGGCCACAGGCACCGCCTGCCGGGCCGAGCCCCGAGCGCATCGAGCGCCGCCGCCTCACGGAGCAGCCAAGGGACGGCTCCGGCGGGGCCCGTAGCGGGCAGGGCAGGGGAGGGGAGGGGAGGGGAGGGGAGGGCAGGGGAGGGCAGGGCAGGGCAGGGCAGGGCAGGGCAGGGCAGGGCAGGCAGGGCCAGGGCGTGCTTTTTTTTTTTTTTTTTTTTTTTTTTTTTTTTCGGCAGGGTAAGGTAAGGCAAGGTAAGGTAAGGCAGTGCAGGGTAGGGCTGTGCTGGGCAGGGTAAAGTAAGGCAAGGCAGTGCAGTGCAGGGCAAGGTAAGGTAAGGCGGTGCAGCGCAGGGCAGGGCAGCTCGCCCGCATTCACCGTGGGCTGCAAACGGGCTCGCTCTGCCGAGCACAACACGCTGCACCTCGGGTCGCTTCTCCGGGGCTCGGCACAACTGGCCGGCCCGGCCGAGAAACACTCACGGGAACAATTAGGCTGGAAAAGACCTCTGAGATCAGCGAGTCCAGCCTGTGACCGAACACCACCTCATCAACTAGACCATGGCACCAAGTGCAAAGTCCAGTATTTCCTTGAACACCTCCACGGTCGGTGACTCCAACACCTTCCTGGTCAGCCCATTCCAACGTCAGTTTTTCAGTGAAGAAATTCTTCCTAATGCCCATCCTAAATCTTCTTTGGTGTAGCTTAAGACTATGTCCTCTCATCCTGTCACTTGTGGTGTAGGAGTAAAGTCCGACCCTCCACTACACCCTCCTGGTGTAGGGAGTTCTAGAGGGCAAGAAGGTCTCCCCAGAATCTCCTTTTCTTCAGGCTAAACACCTCCAGATCCCTCATCAGATTTGTGCTCGAGCTTTCCCCATCGCCATTGTCCTTCTTGGAACCCACTGCAGCACCTCAGTATCCTTCTTGTCTTGAAGGGCACAGAATTTGACACAGCATTTGAGAGGTGGCCTCACCACAGCCACATACAGGGGACTCAGAGCTGGTTCCTTTAGTTAACCACAAAAAGCCACTAGCTCTGTCCACGTGCAGTTACAGGTGGTATTTGGCAAAATGAGCTCATTTCTCCCTGTGAATCCTCCCCAAAGTCTTACTCTTTGAAAATAAAGATTTTTGAAGCACAAGTCCTCTCTGCCAGGAAACTGTAATCTCCAGAGCCCCCAGCAGGCTCAGCACAACTCACTCTTCCTCCTGATGGAGGTGAGGTTGTAACTTCTACCAGCTCCAATGTGATTCTGACAAAATAACCTCTTTTTAACCAACACTTTCATTGTACTGATGCATAGGAAAAAGATAGAGAAGGTGAAGACTACTTCAAGCTACAAAATAATTTCTTAGCTCTGGACTCCCCAGCAAATATTTGCAGAATCAAATGAAAAAAGCCTGCTGCGAAACATTTGCCAGGCAGAAGTACAGCAAGTTAGACTAACACCCAGACAAAACCTTTTAACTGCAAGATGAGTGTATTTGAACTAGGTTTGACAGCAATTACTTACAAGAGCTGAATCTTCCAGCACTGGCTGTAGTGTCAGGTTTCAGCTTAGAAGAGTGTGGATGACACAGCTGGCATATGCAATGTTCTAAAATCCCACTTCTGCTCACTTCTTTGAGATGCTAACCTACAGATTTCAATCTTCTTCATGTCCGATGATCTCAACAGTTGCAGGATTTGGCAGAAAGTCAGGCCAAATAGCTTTCATGTGTCAAGTCAAATGCAGACCAGATGCTACCCTTTTCACTGTAGGCATTTATTGCTCATTAGTATTTTCTCAATAAAACTCCATTGCTTATCACAGTACAGCTTCATAACCAACTGGTACAAGATGATGTATTTACTTTCTCGTAACTCATTTTCACAGTGTTAAAATCTGGAAGCATTTTGCAGCAGAAATCTCTGCATTCTTACATTAACCTGCTCAGCATGAACACTCTTTGACATCACACGTTTGAATGGGCCAGAAACAGAGCTTGCCATTTTTCTCTGACTCCTTAATGAAGAGCTTTGTGCTAAGTCCAGTAGCACAACTTAGCCTATTGTTATCTGTTTCATTTTCCTCTAAACTGCTGGGTTTGCTAACCTTGAAATGAGGTATCAAGCTTACAATGTTTAGAGGATTTTCTACTCTTTTTCTACTGATAGCAAAAGAAAATGAGGACAGCAAGAACTAGGCTGATCCAATTCTAATTTAACAAAAAAGACAATGTTTTTCTTTTATTCTTGTTCATCAGTAACTCAGAAGTACAGGTGCAGAGTCTCAGCTGTAATCCATCTTCTATGTAACATAGCCAGAAAAGTCAATCTAGTTATTTGGAGACCCCTCTGGCGTGGTGGAAAAATCTCCACCATCTCCACCAAAAATGGCTGGTTTAGTACTAAACCAGCTGACTTTTCCCTTGCTCTGCCTTCTTGCCAGGCTATACTTGCTGGATTTGTGCTGAGATATGCCTTATTCAGATGATAAAGAACGGTGTGAGAAAATGGTGTGGGTCTCTCAGCAAGGCAGGGCTGTGCTCACTCACCTCCACTTGGGCCCAGTTCTGGAGTCCCACCATCAAGAATCCCTTAAGATTTTAGAGCCTCTAAGACAAACACCAAAGCTCAATAACACAAACAAAGTGCTGGTGTGTCATCCCAGTTACCTTGCTCTTCAGTTGTATGCTACAGCAGTCACCAGATTTTTCATAACATTCTGAGGATGTGAGCTGGGGAATCACAGCAAGGTGAGCAGCAGCTTTTGTGCTGTTCTGCAGTGGTGTAGCCCACCAGCAAAAGGTACAATATGCTCACTCTGCTGCTGCTGGTCACCAGTTTGTAGAAACATCAGGCATTTGCAAATTGTGAGGCTTCAGCAACATTTCCTAAAACATAACTCTTGGGGTAAAAAATAAAAAACAAAGATGGAATTCTGAAAACAACTTCATCCCTTCCGTCAGTCCTCCTCCATTTCTGCAAATGCTTTTATGGATTCTGATGTCTCAGCAATGTTTAACAGATGTTATGACTGTTCCTGCTAGTAGGTCTGGACTTTGATCACGTTATTTTTTGCAATGATGATCTCATTTGCTTTTCTAGTTCACTGACAAACCCTGCAGTGCAGTGACATGCCCGTAAATGTAACCCTTTCATTGAAAAAATGGGTAATGTTTTTAACAAACATGTAAGGTTTGAAAGATAGAAAACAAGTGATTAGTATTAGTATTTCCCTGATAAAGGGCTGATCAGACCTGAAATCATGAGCCCATCTCTGCTCTTTCATATTATTAAATACAATTTGTAACTGCCACAGACCCAGACTGAAGCTTGTAGGATGAATGCATAGGAAAAGGCTTTTAAAAATTAACAAAGTAATAGTGTAAGGAAGCTCCTTTGTTTTCCTTTTTGGAATTATTGTGAAACAATTAAATGGTCCACTAATCCAATGGATTCCCATTATTCCATCTGGATTCCAATAACTAAAGACTAACTTCTGTAAAGATTTCTGGATGTAAAAGTGTTGAATGGAATATAATTAACAGACAAGAGCTAAAGTTGTCAAAAGGGACTGTAATTTATATTTGTACTAGATAAATGAAAAATAGGAAAACAGCAATTAAAAATATTATGTAGGTATACATAGATATGTGGGAAGCTTATGTTGATGGAAAATGCAAAGAGTAAAGGAATAATGATTACCTTGATCAAACCTGATGTTTCTACTCTCAGCGCAGGAAGGAAATAAAAGACCCAAATTCTTTCTGAATGATAAAAGAAGATAAATAAAGGGAATATTAGATGTAGAGAGAAATCAAGCTCTGCTTTATCTCTCTTTTCAGAAGCAATTTCCTTTATTTGACCCAAGAGACAGAATGTTTATCTCCCTGTGGCTTGAAGCATTTGTACAGTAGATGGCACTAAAACCCCTCACCCATTTAACCAGCTGTTAGCAAAAGGAGTGGTTCCACTGCCGTGGGAGCTTCCTTGGATGTCACAGAATTCCTGAACTCAGTTATTACAGTCTCCTCACCCACATACATTTTTTTGTTGTTAGGTTTTGCTCAGTATAGAAGTTCTCAGAATATTATTATTTATCGAGTAAGGTGAGAGCTGTGTGATCTCAGTGAATGTACCACTGCAGTAACACTGCCCTACCCATGTACACCTTGAACATTCTATGCTAGGACAACCAGAAACCCAGGCACGATCCCCCTAAAGGCACAGGAATAAGGGAATATTCACAGCTCGAGTCTAAGATTAAAACTTTAAGTTTTAATGGGTTGGTTTGGGTCTTTTTTGGGTTGGTTTGGGTCGTTTCCAAACTAAGGTCATAGGTTAGCTGAGAAATGTTAGTCAGGAACAAATCTTTAGGCATGTAAGCTATCTGGACCAAGAGAAAGAGTAGGATTAAAAGCAGTGGGTCTTCAGACAATGAGATCAACATGTTTATCATCAGCTGTAGCATAATTTACTCCATTTTCCAGTGCACTCAGAATGTATCATCTGGGCATTGTATACTTTCAATAAAATAGAATATGCAAGTTTTACAGTGCCACAATTACTGCCTTAGTTTCAGAAGTTGCATGCAGTCTGACACAGTTCCTAAAAAAACAGGATGGGAGTTTGGAAAATATATTGCATGTTAAGAAAAGGAATGCTGAAAAGACCATGCTGTGGTTACAGATCAGCCAAAGGGCACACATACTTATTTTTCTTCTTTGCAAAAACATTAGTTTTAAAATTCCAGTTTTGCAGTGGTGATTTCCTCATAGTTTTAATTCAGGGTCTTGAAACTTTTTCGGACTCAGAGGAAAAATAATTTTCATCAGATGAAAGTACGTAGTGAAGGAACATTTGTGAAATACATCAATGTAAAAAAGAGAAAACCACCACCCACAGACTCTCCTTCCAAAGAAAACATGCAGAATTTTTTTTGGTTTTTCCTAAAGTTTTTGTCCAGGTAACAATCTCTTCTGGTAGAAAACAGCACAGTGAGGACTGAACAATTTTGTGCCTGAGAATGTATTCACATTTATCATTAGAATTCAGTTGCTGTGTGTAACCTTTTTTACCCTCTCCAGCTTTTCTCCCATTACTGGGCAGAGGTACAACACACCATGGAAGATGATGGTGTGCATCACTATTGCTCGGAGTGCCAGAGGCACCACACAGCATCAGTGAGTTTGACTTCTCCAGTTGTATCTTTTCAGAATCAAGTATGTTGCTTCAAAACAAAGTAAGAGCCATGGAAGGTGTAAAACACCTGAAAAATTAAACATATTAACAAGGTATTGTGAGGCTCATATGCCCAAAGATAGAATTACATGTGCAGGATCTTGGGAAAGCTTTCTGGCTTGCTCTAGAAAGAGCTCCTCACAATTTGGTGATAATTACTTCTCTTTCCACCCGTTCTCCCCAAAATACTAAGCTTAATGAAATGAACATGTCCCAGAGTCTGTGAGTGAAAGATGTTAATTCAGCCATCATGAAGTGCCAGCACCAAGTGCCACCTCCACAGCAGGTGTCTACAAGCCAGGAAGAAAACAGGCACATTTGCTTGCACAGATACAGCAGCAGGATTCCAGATTTTCTGTGTGAATCTTCAGGCATACCCTGCCTGAAGAATACAGTCCTGATTTGCATTTACTGTACTTATCTGTTTTTCTGGAGAAGACTCTGGATCCTGCTCAGCACCTAGTCTAGCAGTTTTTCCAAGCCACTCAACATTATTTGAAGCCCCAGCATGTATTTTTACTGATAACTACTGCCACAAGCAAAAGGCTCCCCTGCAGTTTATGCCAAATACTCACCCAGCAATACGTGCAGGCTGTTTGCCAGCCCATTTTCCACACGTTTACTGCTCTGACCATCCATTCTCGTGTGCTTTCACCTACCTGTCCTGCAACTACACCTTCATTTTGCTTTGCAGACATCTTCTGTGCCACTAAAATTGCTCTTTGTGGGAACAGAGCACAGATAGCTTGAGAAACTGCACAGGCTAGTAAAAAACAGGAAAAGGACTCTTATCAAATTAGTAACGTCTCGGGTATTTGGGTGGAGGCATTTGGCACGGGGCTTGCATATTCTTATGGGAGTGAGTTCATGCATACTACAAACTCCATTCCTTTGCTTCATATTTTTCTTCCCAAACTCAGATTTTTTCAAAAGAGCCTCTCTAAAGATGTCTAATTAGTATATGCTATACAAATCAGTAAGCAGGGATTTTACTTTATTCCCCTTCCATACAGGATAAATCAAGTTAATGATATTTGCACAGGTTTATACCACAATAGGATATTTGCAAAAACTAAAGTAGGTATTTCTTTCGTACCTTTGCAAGCAGGGCTGTGGGGAACAACTAAGAAAAATTAAAAAACTTTGCTACTGAGTGAAGACAACTGTCTGGGATGAGTGACTTCTCTAATATGCCCTAAGTGTAAGGCAGTTATCTCTCTTGTGACTTGGAATAATTCATCACTGCTTGAATTGGAAATACTGTCATTTATTTCATTTACCTTGAAAAAAACAGGGCCATTTCCTTGTTTTAGATGCTACTTGTACTTTCTGGTGTATAGCAATGTACATCATACACTTATAGTTATGCCTTAGTGTGATTAACATTACTCAGTAGAACAGTTTTACTACCTGCACACTCATCTCAATGTCTGCCACTCAGCTTGGGTTCTCTTCATCTTTTCATCACCAGCAAAAGCAATCTGCAGTGTGAAGGTAAGCAAGATAAGGACACATTCATCGAGGAGGATCAAGCTCAAGGTGTGCTGGTGCTGGAGGGGAGGCTGTGCTCTACTTAGTGGATGACGACATTTTTTCCAAGTGCTGTAATGAAAGCTAACAAGTTCCTACTCGACTTAGTGCCTGGAAAATTTAACCAACTGGTGTGAGTAAAATGCATTTTTTATGTGGGCTGTTGTATTCTTGTAAATTCTAAACCAGAAAAATACAATAGAAGCAAAGCTAAATCCCCATGTTGTCTGAGAATTACATCTATAACTGATAAGTGACACGCCTGATGTTAGAGAGCAACGTCTTCATTATTAATTCACAGGCAAAACACATGGGCAGAAGAGAAACAGGGAAAACAGGTATTAGGGCTTTCTGGGTTTTGAGTAGATTGAAAAGGGATTTCTGTCATCTCACACCTTTAATACAGTATACAGGTATCCTACTTAGATCAAAAAGAGATGCTCAGCACCTCTGAACACCAGCATTTTCTTTAGAAATTGCAATATAACATTGCACTGCTCACTGTGGGCAGCTGTTTGGTTTTAAAACCTACATACCAAACGTCACAGCAGCTAAAGATCCAGCAGCTTTGACACAAGAGAGAATTTTTCATTGTGCAATGGCTATTAAACTCAATTCTGCAACAGAGACTTTGCTCTAATGGAACTGTTTGTTTGACTAAGGCTTAGTCAAACAGGCCAGCCTTAGCTGTATGTACTCCATATGTGTGTATGGCCAAAGCTGTGGATGCAGCTGGGTGGTTTGGTAAAATGATCCTTAAAACAACTTAGCTGAAATGGCACAAATCCCTACACAATCTGCACTCAATTTAAACTTGGATTTTATCATTTTTCTTTAATTAAATCCAAACTGTTAATAGTGGTGATTAACAAATACAATGGATCTAGAGTAAACCCTCCCTTATCAGTCCTTTTGCCAGCTGTAGTGTTCCTACTGCTGGCAGCACATACACTGAAGGAAATGCACAGGGAGGAGTCAAGAATTTAATTGCTCAAAATGGCAATAATCTCCTGCACACAGACACATAAGCTCATGTGCTTTTTATTCCAATTTATGACAGTAAATCTCAGCACTGAGCACCTCCCATGGACTAACAGCCAGTTTGGGTCGTTATTTGGGCTGTCCCTTGTATCCACAATCCTTCCCAGCAGTTGTTAATTTCCTGGAAATGCCTTGCACTCAGATGTAGCAGCATGTGAATGTAATAAAAGTACACACACATGTGCTACATGTTTGCTACCTGCTGACAAGCAGCACAAAATGGTGGGTTTGCATTTTTATTTTTTGAAGTGTTGCAATTTCTTGGTTAAGATAATTGTAATGAAGTCCTAGCATAGAGAAATTTTACCCAGAATCTGCCAGTGTAACAAGAACCGCTGAAAGGATTTTTACAGAAAAAGTTCCTGCATACTTTAAACACAGACAAGGTTGACAAAAAATTCCTGTTACCTGGACCTTGCCAAACATCTTTCCCTGTGGCAAAGGAATGTGGTGGCTGCACAGGCATGTGGAGGCTGTAGGGGTAGGACAAAGCATAACATCACAGCACCATTCAGAGGGGAGGATTCATCCCTCTGTAGATCACCTTCATGTTCTCTATACCCTCCTGACTAGCCTTTAGCCCCCGTGTGCAATTCTGTGTTCTTGTTTCCCTTCATATTTTCTCACCTAATTCATGTTCCAGATTTTTTTTTTTCTGGATAGCCTGCAGAAATTACATCAGCCTTTTATCCTATTTCATAGTCTACTTGTGTACAATAAAAAATAAGGAAGTAGCACAGCAATCCAGATTAAGCAGAAAGAAGTCTGGCAGGCTCATCCTTGCTGGCTGCAAAAAAAATAATCCAGGAAAGATTCTGAAGCATTTTCCCAGGCTATTTCTCCAACTAATATTGTTGTCAAGAAAAATAAAATAAACTATCGGTTGGGTCTGCAAAGAAATGCTCTATTTTTAAACTGGAAACTCACACAGATCTCCATGTTAATATCAATACCAATATGTCCCAAGTTAAAACAACTTACCAGAGCTTTGCAGTTGTACCACCCTGATTATTCTTTCACAAAATGTACTGTAGAAATACCAGACCCGCATAATTTTCCTCAGTGGCACAGCCAACTATCACTAGGTGCAGCACTTTGCAGGTTTTAGCCAAGAAAACACTGTTTGCCATAAGCTTTGGCTGTGACAGATCACATGGATTTTTCCTCGACATTTCTCTTTTGTGTCTCAGGGCAATGAATGAAAAACTACATCAAGGAAAGGAACAATTCAAAGAAGCTGATCATAGTCAGGCCCTGGAATAGAAGGCATTCAAAATACTTTGCTGGATCATGGCCTCAAACATGTATGAACCCTTTATACCCATGATCCATATAGTCTTGCTAGGAAGAATAGATGTTCTCAAAACCAGTGTGTTACAACGTGGCACTGGCAGTTGCAGCTGGGTCTGCAGGACTTTGGGTTTTTGTGTGCCTTTGCTCCATTTTTTACATGAAAAAATGCTTTTTATTCAGCAATTCCTCAAACCAGCAAAGAGACAGGAAGAAACCAGTGCTGTGGTGTCCTTAAGGTCCACAATACTCAAATCCAAAATACTATGGAATGTCCTTTTATTTTGGTGCATTAAGAGTCAGGAAATAACAAATGGAAAGGAGTGAGGGGGTTTTATGTGTCTGTAAGCCTTCTATCTGCTTCTGTTTTCCCATTATTTCCATCTGGACTATCTATATTGCTCACTAAGCTGCTGGCATTGAGGGGCATCCTGCATTTATGCAATTCTCAGCTGCAGCTCATGAATTGGCAGGGCTCTGACTTACAGAAAACTAGATGGATTTGCAACTGAAGCCAAGAAGATTATGCAAACTTGTACAGATTCTCTGAACCTTGGAAAGAATACAACACACACTGAAGACAGTAAGTTACAGTCTCCCTCTATTAAAAGAGCTATTCCAGTGTGCACTTTCAAAAAATCCCCCATGAAGATAAAGAGCATTATTCTTGTTTCCTCCACATTGACCTTTTTGCTGCAATGCCTACTTAATCCTTCACTGATGTTCCTGTTTTATTATTAAAAGAAACCCACCCAGAAGAACACCTGAGGAAAAAAGCACTCTATTTTTCTATGTGCTGAGTCATGTAGAATATTTCCTTCCCCAATTTTAAAATTTAGTTGGTTAATCACTTTCTTTTTTGCTGCCACTAATAAATATTACAGCAGTCATAACCAGCCCAGTGTAATAGATATTCCTATGATATTAACAGTATTGTCAAGTTTGACAACCCAGATTTTGAGTAGCATTTAACACACATAATACCTTGCAGATTCAGGGCTGAGAAGGCAGTGCTGTGTAGGTGCAGCCTGCTTTAGCCTAGTTTCCTAATCTATGTTCCTTTTCTTTCTTATCTCTCACCTTTCTTAACTCTCACCATTCAATAACTCTTGATTGAACCGATTGACCACACACAACTCTGAAAGATAAAATACATTTCTGCAAGTTTTGTGAACATAAGGAACTATTAAGAGAGAACATTCCTCTGAGGGTTGTGATGGAAGGAAAGCACACCCTGCAGCATGCCTTGTATATTCAATATCAGAGAAATCCCAAGAGGGAGCCGGAGACAACACAAGTGTCTCCGTATCTGGAAAATCATTAATTCCAAGTTTACAGCAAACCATGAGATAGGAATCCACAAGAAGGCAAGTTTTGCCAGTTCTGGTGCTCTCAGAACTACTCATTTAATTGAGAGAGGACAACTCAAAAACCAAACCAGACAATTACAGAGCACGGCTGCACAATTAGGACATATTTCAAACTGCCAAATGTGTTTTTGCATTAAAAGAAGGGGTGAGTAACTCTCCAAACCAGGACGTACATCTTGAGGAATGCTGAACGATGCAGGGTTCTGTGATTTAACAAATTTTTAGTTCAAATAGCAAAGTAGCTGCAAATTTGCTAGAATGGGGTTAAATTGGGGCTCAGCTTACTTGTTTTTACCAGCCAGTGCTTTGTAGCTTCAATGAGTTTTGACACTGCATCTAAAGAACCCATGAGGGGTAGTAGGATAAGAGACAAGGTAAAAACAATTTTCCTGCTCCAGCAAATATGCCCTTCTGTGTATTTATGTGTCTCTTGCTAGCCAGCAAAAAAGCCACTTGGTGTGATTCATCATCGTCACGTCCACTGCTCCCTTCAGCTCTCCTTGAAACTGGAAAGCTTTTATTTACCTGTTACGAAGCTTTATGGATTCATCTGCAACAGTGCACTTTGGGGAAGTCTACTCTGCAAACAGATTTTTTTTTCAGATTCATTCTTATCTCCTTGCACATGCTTGCCCTATTAATGGTGACATGATACCATTAAGAGATATGAAAACCACAGCCTTTTCATACCCTTCCACACAGTGACAGTTGAACTCAGACTCCCCAAACCACAAAGCAGTTTGTGGTCTCCTGAAAAGCAATTTTAGGCAGCAAACAAAGGGTCTGATCTCACTCAGACACATTGTTTAGGACTCAAGCACATACCAAGAGATGCAACAGCACTCCAGTGGAGCTGGCAGCACACTCGGCTGTGTAACACTCGTAGCCCAGTGCCAAGAGCTCCTCTGTTCTACTCCTGCACAGCCTTTGACTCTCTGGGTGGCCTTGAGCCCTACTCTACAAACAATTCCCAGCACAGCACTCAGTTATGGAAAGCCCTCCTGACTCCAGCAGCACCAGTGGAAGCCACACATGCATGGGGACTTGAGCTCTTGACTCTCAACTACCTGACACTTCATCCTTGTGCTAAGCAAGGAGCATGAGATTAGAGTAACTTACCTCTGCATTATGTGGTTGGAATTCTATCTGTCAGTCTCCAGTACAAGTTAAAGCCTTGCAGGAGCCTTGTAATATGCATTTTGCTCCCCCAAAACACAAGAGAAACATAAAGCCAGGAATTTCATCCTTTCCATTTACCGTGACTTGGCAGCAGCCAATAAACCACACAAAAGCTTGTAATGTTCCCAAGCTCCTCCCTTCAAAACACAATCAAAGAAAGCCAGGCTCATACCAGTACATCATCTCTCTCTGACTCCAACTCAACCTGAAATCATTGTGTATTACTTTACCCCTTCAGCAGCTTACACCAGTGGCTGATGAAGTCATCTGTTTTCAGTTGCTTGCTAAGGGTTCACTAATGGAAATTCTTTGGTGATCTGGAAGGTTATCTGTACCTGTCTACTACCAAGCTCCTTGCTGCTAGAGGGATGGACAGCATCAGCTTTCAGCAATATACTAGAGAAAAAGAAGGAATAAAAATTATTTTTCAAGTCCTGAAGCTGCCCATTGGCAGACTTCACAATTCCAAAAAAGACAGCTACATATGTAGAAATTAGCAAGCGGTAGTGAAAAGTTGAACAAGAGTATTTCTTATGAACGTGACACATGATTTTTGAAGGTTTATCACTGTGTTGAAGTAAATTAGCACATATTACCAGGTAAGATATACAAATAGATGGTTGTTTCCAAGAGCATGGCCCTCAGGACTCGTTTCCCAAAGAGATCTCTGGGAGTTCTGCAGTGGTCTTACCGAAACCATTTTGGTCGATGATGAGTAATTCTGGAAAGCTCTATCAGCTACTAGGGTACAATTGCATCCTGCACACACCTGGGCATGCAGTCAAGTGACAGGGACAGGCTCCTGCACTATGGCTCTCAAAGGGCCCCTCTGAGCAGCTGCACATCCACATCTGTCCAAACCACCACGTTTCTATACATTGGCCTAACAAGACAGAAAAGACTGAGAGCCAGTGTGTTAACAGTGTTTCACAGGATGAGAGACACTGCACACATGCACAGCTTACACAGGAGGCACAGGAAACCTTTGTGATGCAAAACAAACCACAGGAGAACAAAATTTAAAAAATGTCCTAAAATGTGCATTTTATTTCATATCATTATACAATGTTTACATACAGGTATACTTTTAAGACTGCTCAAAGAAAGTGTGAAAAAAGTGAGGCAAATATCAGTTTAAAAATTCCACCCCTACCCCAAACCCCCACAAATAAAATACATTTTAACACAATCTCTTCCAAATCAATGTTTTGTCCTGAATTTATTGAATCTTTCATTTCAACATGAAAAATACAATCGAATGAAAACTCAAGGTGAAATGCTGACCTACACTTCTGTATTGAGTTGCAAGAATACAATTTAAGACCTTCAGAAGCCATCACTTTTCTCCATTGCTTATATATCTTCATTTTACTGAATTAGAAGGCACAGAGAATCCAAATTCTCACAGATCAGTCAAGTTCTGATAAAAATAAATTACTGTGCTGGACAACCCTAACTTGTCTGATATCGAACAAAAGACTCAAGTAGAACCTTTTGTTGAAAATAGCACCATTTCCACCTGATCTCTCTTGAACGTGAATCAATGAATTCTTCTTGTGTAAAAACTGTAGTTGGCACTTGAGGTGGGACACTTTCTGCCACAGCCAGGATTCTTCAAAGACTAAGCATACCGAATTGCTGAACTCTCTACAAAGTGTAGGTAACATTTTTGTTGGGAAATGGCACGTTTAAACCATAATGTAATGTCGCTTAACCCGCATAAGGCTTGCCCATTTTGGTGTTTCCCTGACCCCTGCTTGATAATTTAGCAGATGTTCTTGTGACTGTGGTGAAACTAAAATAAAGACATGTTTATGGGGCTTCACGGCAAGCAGGTGTAAAAATAATAAAACAAAAACTGTGGTTGCTGCTAAGAAGGTTTTCACATGTTGTTTAACTCCAGTAAAGTTTGATCCAGCATCTGATGCATACTAAGGTTTTCTTCTTTGGCATGCGCCACTTTCTCTGTTGTGGGATTAGAAAATTAAAACATGAATAGCAGTTCTTTGGAGGCACTGATTCTCAGAACACGAAGACATGCAATCATCATTTCTCTCAGAGGGTTTAGAAAGTTAAGAAATGTGCATGCTCATAAATACCATCGTTTCCAGATAACACAACTAGTGAGAATTCTAAATTAATAAAATTTAAACAGCAAGCAATGCAAGTTTAGAACTGTTTACAGCTGCATTTGTTAAGAAAATGCACTGCCAACAGAGACACAACGTCCTGGAAGCTCTTTGCTTATAGGTATGTGAGATAATAAGTGGGTTTTTTCTTTTTTGAAGTAGGCAATAAAGAAAATAAGTTTTGTGCAAATACACAACTAAAATTTTCATAGAATTCAAAAACACTAAGAACAAAAAAAATAAAACTATTATAGTTTTCAGTGAAGTGACCTTTAAAAAATTTATTTCTTCTAGAAAATAAATAAACTCGAAGTTAGTAGCCTTATGTTGCATGCACACTTTTATAGGACAATCACTTAACACACATAGTTGATACAATAAATGAGCATAATGTTCTGGTGGTGCATCCTATCAGCATCCAGTAATAGTAACTTCATACTATGCAAGCATACCTTTACACTGACTGGGTATTGTCAGATGGAGCTCCCACTCTTTTTTGTTTTTAAATGTCAAAATACAAGCCAAATTCATAGTAAGGCAAAATTATCACAAAGTCTCTAGACAAAACAACTGCAAGTATCCTTTAAGTTGGCTTTGAATTACAGAAATATGAATTCTAGTGAATATTTTTCTCTAACTGTGGTAAAAATCTTAGGATCAATTCATGCTGTTGGATAAACTGAGTGCCTTTGGGCAACACAGGCTGTTACTGTTTGGATACTGTTAGTGAAAGTCTGTAGCTCTTAAGTGAAAAGAAGCTACTGCACAGCAGAAGAGCTTAGTGCTCCTCCAAACCAGGTGTGCAGACACATAATGAAAAGCCTCATCCAAAAGAAGCATTTCCGTATTTTCCCAAGAGAAACTGAGAATTTTATCTCATTAATTTACCACAGAATCAACAGCTAAAATAAATATTAATCAATTTCTAAGTTTCTTGCTTATTTCTACATTTACTGATTCATTCTTAAAGGAAATCTGGAAGAAGGCATTTTCAAACAAGTTAACAATATAGTCACACTAGTTTAATCCTCATTCAATGCCAGCTTTAGTTCATTAGTTAGGCGACTGTTTTGCTCAAGTTGCTGGTAGAGTTGGTCTGTACAGGCAGCAAGCAGGTTAGAAGGGAAAAAAGAGGCAGAATGAAGACAGATTAGACAGAGAAAACAGTTAAATAAGAGTTAATAAAGAAACTGGTCACATGACAGACAGCTCAGTAACATAGAGAGAAACTTTTTACCTCTGTTTCTAGAACTCTAGTAATTAAATAGCTACTCCAATGAACAGCTATTGTACCATATCAAGAACTGGCTAGGAATCCTGTTGTGGGGAACAACTGTGAGACACAAACTGGAATAGAAATGGAAGAACTGCAGCTATATTCCTACAAGTTCTAAGTCTTGCTTTAGTCTTCTGTACAATGGGTGAAAGATTTGTTTTATGAGGGCCATTTTTCTTTGCAAACTATTTAAGGTGTGGTGGAACTTCATGTGCCAGCAGAGAGAAAGCAATTGCACCACAGCCAGCATAAGTAACAGCAAGCAACTACCACCAGGTCTGACTCAGCCCATACTCCTTTCCTAGGGAATCTGATGGGCTGAAATGTTATTTTTGATAGGAAAATATACTTGTGTTACTGGAATCGACACACTTTGATACCTTTAAATTTCCAAGTTTTACTTTGCAAGAAAACAGACTCACAGTTGGTGAAAATGAAAAGGAAGGATGAACACCTTGCTCAAAAACAACAAACAGAGAGGACAATTCATGTTGAAACAGAACAGCCACAGCCATGTTGTGACAATACATTTAGTGAGAGCTGCTCTGCAGAGTGAAAAAAAATGTTCCACAATGGCTTTTGACTATCTTGTGCTCTCAAATTGTCCATGTTCTTCTCAATAGCCTAACTGCACTCCTGACCTCTTGATCCCAGATTATTCCCCTACAGGAAATGACTGTTTCTGATTCTTTTCCATAAGCTGCCTAACAGCTTCCACAGGAATCCTCTTCCCCTGCAGGCACTGGACACAGCAAAGGCAGAGCTGTGCAGTGAGCTGGTCTGCAGGACATGCCTGCATGGTGAGCAACTCCTCCCAGCTTCCCCCCTAGCCCAAACTCCCACTGCCAGCTCAGTAAAGCCAGGGCACATTTCACAGCTCTGATCCTGCACCAGTAACAAATGGATCTTGTCCCTCTCATCATGATGTCACATATGTGTGGAAAAAAACATCAAAACCTTAGAGTAACTAAAATTTCACTTTGTCTGGCAAAGTGTATATAATTATTCAAAAATCAATCAATGTGAACTTACACTTTACCATCATCATAGAAATTTCCTCTCTGACTGAGAGGCAGAGATCTACAATATTTCTCAACATCCAATACAACTAAATCCCCCAGTAAAGCAGGGAAAGCACTTCCCAAGTGTACAGTGAGCCCTTGATTCCCCTTGGGCCGTATGTCCATCTGCTCCAGAGGTAGAGCCTGGCTCTGCAGGAGCCCCAGCAGCTGAGCAGGGAGTTCTGGCTCTGTGCAGAGCCAGCAAAGCTCAGCCTTTGCTCAGCAGAGCACAGAGCCAGCCCTGAACTGCTGGGAAGAAGCCTCAGGCACAAAACCAGCCAGACATGACAGGTAAAATACCACAACTGAGGGTGACAAGAGTGCTGAACCACACCAGGGTGGGGAACCACAACAGCTCCCTGGAGTGAGGATCAGTGCAGCAGCACCAGCCAGGAATTCTGCAGGCAGCTACCTGGGGATCTACACTGCACTGCCCATTTCCACTATTCTGTCCAGCAACCTGTCATCCTCAGTGCAGAGCTGATCATGTATGACTGACAACACAAAAGGCAAAATTTTAATACTGATGTTTAAAACCACTATGTTAAAAATTGACAGCTTCCTACAATAGTTTTTGCTTTTTTTTTTTTTTTTTTTTGGTTTACTTTTCTTAAGAAACACCAGTATTGCAAGGAATTGAGTGGATGAAAGACTCTGCTAAAACAAAGAACCAAAACACAATAGATTAAGAAGCTGGAGTTGCTGTAGCATATTTTACTCTGTCTCAGATGACAAGTTACAGCTGACTGCATTCCCCCTAAGTATTGCATTTGTGAAGTTATTGGCCTCAGCTATTTTACACATGCTCATCCCATTCTATTTGGTTACCCTTCACACACAGCCACTTCCTGTATGTCAGCTGAGAAGTAAGTCACTGAATTTTATTACTTGAACTATCTGTGATTGCTGATAAATACCCTGTATTTCGGCATCTCCCCCCAGCCAGCAACACTAGGATGTGTCATGGGTAGAAAACTAGGATATGCCAAATTTATCCAAGGATGGCAGACCAGGAAGCAAATGCATCCATTCCCAAGCCTTATTTGGAAAACAAGGAGGGGAGAAAATCTAGTTTAGACTGCACTGCTGAATAATCTTGAAGCTGAACAAGAAAGAGACATTTACATTATTCAGCAAGTTAAAAACTACAATTCAGCTATGGTATAATGAATTGATTTATCTTTGGTGACTTAGGAACTTCAGCAGTATGTAGTGTTACAGCATCACCAGAAATCAATCTGGTTTTCTCTTTCATGTGAACTGGAAAATAACTCCTTTCACTGTGATGTAAATGAAGTTAAAATAAGGCAATAAACTCCCTAGTTGCAAATAACATTACAAAAAAAGCACAAGATGTCAGTATTTAATGCTTCATCCTTAATTAGACAGTGACAAATCAGCTGAAACCTGAAATCCACGATGCTCCACTTTGCAGCAGAGAAATTTCATTAATAGTATAATCACGAGAATTTTCCTACTCCAACTTCGAAACACTTCTCATGAGTCTGCAATTCAAACTCACAAGTCTGAACTAAGGACAAGTGGAAAGCTACCAAAACCTCCCCAATGAACTTCCAATATTATCATGCCACTCAAGAAAAATATATTGTAAGAACCCCAAACATTAGCAAGCATCATCTTTGATGAATAACTGAGGTGTGAAAGAGAGAAAACTTTTTTGCAAGACATTTCAAGGATTATTTTTGGGTAAAGAAAAGAATTCAAAGTTTTTGAGGCTGCCTCTTTAAATTTGTCTCAAATATATAAGTTAATGAAAAAACACATTTAAATAATGATAAGAAGTCTTCATCATAAAGCTAGGAAAAGATTTCAGGCTTTAAAGTGAAAAATTTAGTTACATCAAGGATGTAACTGCTCTCTCAGCCATGCTCCCACGACCAAGTGACCCCAAGGAAGTAGTGTCTTTGCAAATTTTGTCCTAACAATAACAACTGGAAAAATTCCTATTACATCTATTTGTCCTTTTATCTGCAGCAGAGTTTGAGAAAAACTAAGATAATAACTGGTCAGTTTTCACACTATCCCACACTCTGCACTCTCTGGCTTGGCATTGTCAACATTCAGGCAAAAAAGTGTTTTCAGCTAAAAAATGAAAACACCAAAAAATGAAATCCCTAATGGCATAAAAGCGCAAATTTTATTAATAACTTAAATAGTTATTTAAATAAATGGCAAAGGAATAGCAAAAGGGATACAGCTGGGATATTTATTTTACATTGAGAAATGTAATTTCTGTACAGCAGAGCACAAACAGAGCATGTTCTGAGACAGGTGATAGAGGAAGAGTCAACTAAGCTAGAAGACAGGACAATGAACCCATGAAACATCCAAAGCTTGGAAAGATGTTTTATCCAACCCGATGAAGATGTCTTTGGAGAACTGAAGCAAAGAAAATTATCTGCATGAAAAGAAAAAGTGAGATAAGGTAGAAAATGAAAAAAAGTGTAGTAAAGACTTCCAAAAAGGCAGCAATGGCACAGCAAAGCCCAGCATGCTGAGATGACTATGCTAGAGAAACAGCACACCATGCTGGGACTGGAATGATACAGTCATGTCCTCATGTACCAGTAGAGTACAATTTTAAGTCTGTTTTCCACTTAGAAATATCCCAAATTGAAGAAACATTGTAATCTCTGTATACAGAGGAGGAAAAAAGAAATCCATTTGCTTGATAAGCCACTGAGCAAAACCATATGTTGGAAAGGAATTTATAAACAAAAAATCAAAGCATACGAAGCAGGTAACATTAGACCTCTACTAAAATGTTGGTAGAGAGGAGGAAAGTAATGAACAGACATGGGGACAAAAAACATCAAGAAAAAAACATTTAAAATATGGGTGCACAGAAAATATGTTTCAAGCTCTGAGCAAACCTTATGTCTTGTTGAAAGCATGCCTGGGCTTCCAAAAAGAAATGCTGGGACTAAATTTTGCACCTCCTAAGCACTTGAGGGCCACAGCTCTTCCCCTCTCCCATGTCAGCTGCAGTGTTCATGCATGGGAAGGTGGAGGAAGCACAGCTGACCTCTGTTCAAAACCCCTGGAACAAGAGTCAGTTTGTGTCAAACGCTGCTGACTCTCCTACTTTGCTGCTACTGTTTTTGTCCTTATGACAAAAGTTGGTATTATCACATTTTTGGTGTATGCAAACACACTTACTACTGCTACCCAGAAAATATGCAGAAGCAACTCACAATTCAATTGTTGCTTTTATGGGTTTAAATGACAAGGTAATTTAAAATCCATTTCAACACAAGTAATTTAGTGATAACAGCTGAAATTTTCAGAGCACTTATGGAAATTTAGATAAAACATTTTCTACCATCATTAATAGAGAGTAAAATCTAAAATTTCTAAATTTCTAAATCTAAAGTTCTCTGACATTTTTGCAGGAACTTTGCCAGAGCAAAAACTGTGACAGCAGGCAAAGGAATATACTCTGAATGCAACAAGTACCACAGCAATTTTCTCTGGTAAAACAAACATGATGGGCCTGGTAGATAATGTTTGAACAGAGGTGAACTGAAAGGATAAACACAGAGCTACAAACAAAGGGCAACCACAAGACACAAGGATTGCAGACACAGAATAACCACAAGCTTACAAAATCACCATGAGTATTTACCAGGCTTGGCACAACACTCACCCACACTTTGCCAGGGTAAAGCAATTGTTCATGGTATTTTGTACACCTATTCTCTCTAAAGGAAAGCATCTCCCACTACACAGGGAGCATCATTTCACAAGGCGCAATCAGTGAGGGCAGGGAAGCAGGAGCAGGCACAAGCTGGGAAGACATTTACATGGAAGTCATATCATTGAGAGCGTGGTCCAGCTCCTCACTGATGGCTTTGTACTTCAGTTTCTGAGCATAGAGCTCATCTAATGTTCCCCCAGGGAAGGCAGAGGTGTGCAAGGAAATGGAGCAGGATCATGGGATGGAAGGTGAAGGTGGTGGCATGGGGATTACCATCCAGAAGCCGTAGGAAATGGGAGGAGTGCACAGAAAGAAGTGTTGTGACAGACAAAATGAAACAAGATTAGAGAAGAATAAAAGAAAGAAAATAGTGAACAGTTCTATGCAACAAGTTCATTAACTGCACTGCCAACGGGGCAACCTGTGATACACGGAAAACCAAGAAAAGAAAGAATACAAAAGAAGCAAAAATCCATGTTTCACTGCACTGGATTTTTGGTTTAATGTTTTTTTGTTTTAATTAGGAGGGGACACAGGAGATAGGGAGAAAAGACCCAAAAATGTGGCTCAAGGAGAATGTTATCGTTTTCTACCACTTTTTTTTTTAAACCACTCTGGTTTATGTGATGTCAAAACTCAGCTTCTTACAGCAATTTTTGTTCCTTCTAAACACTTATCTTTCTTCTCTGCTTCCTTCCTGAGTCAGGGCTCATAAATTTCCAGCAGCTACTTAGGCATTTCATTGCCTTCATGCAGAATCAGGCCTGCCACGCCACGCAATTTAGCTTCTTCAAATCCTACACTTACTTAAATAGCAAACTCCATATAACTTCAAATTACAAAGCCCTACTGAATTATTTTCCCCAGAGGCAAAAAGCACATTCTACTACTCTGCTGCAGTTCTGATAAATGTATCAAAACCTTACAAACAAACCCTCAGAAGTTAAATAAGCTGTCCTGATTATGTATACAATCTATTCGCTTCACCAAAACCCAATAACTGATCTATGCCACAAAATGCCTGCCCCAACCCACACTTACCACAGTAATAAATTAGGAATGTAGCAAGCCAACCTAACTATTGTAAATGTAATGCAACTCTTCATCAGCTTTTTACTTAGATGATAATACTTGTTATCTGATCATTTACCCTGTAACATTGATACACTTTCAAATAGAAGAGTATAAAGCAAAAAAAAGGGAAAGAGTCTTGAGAACCTAGGAGAAAAAGTAACAGGCAAGAGCAAAACACTGTTCATCTGAAGCATTTAAGTTGTCAATACATTTCACTGGGAAAATATTTTGACTGCTCTTTAGGCAGAACCATTTATGTAAGTGGGACAAGTCAGCCCAGTAAAATTGGATATTTAAAAAACCCAACAAAAAACCCCACACAAGATAAGAGATATGCATTTCTACAGTAAGTAGAAAAAAAAAGCCCACATACCTTCTAGGTCATCAATGCTCTTCTCCAGCTTGGTTACTGACCTCTCAGCAAACTCAGCACGGGTCTCAGCCTGAAGGCAGGACAAACACAGACTACTTTAGCAAACACATGCACAGTGCTTAGGAGTAGAGGAGAAATAATTCAAATGAAGAAAAAAGTGAAAGAAGGCAAATAATAAGGCTAATATAAACTAATTTCTAGGGGAGATATTTAACATTAAACTGTTTCCAAAATGGTATGTTCATCCTTACAGCATCAAAGTAGTGCTTATAATAAAAGACACAAAGGTGCATTGGAAAGTATGTTGCAAAGAACAGCTCTAATTTTACCTCCTTCAGTTTGTCAGTCAGAACTTTAATCTCCTCTTCATACTTGTCTTCTTTCTGTGAGTACTGCAATTAGAAAGAGGATCACTGGTATTAGAGGGGTATTGTAAATATACCAAAAAAACCCCCACGTTCGAAACTCTTGTAATAGATTATCTGTACACAAGAAATTGTTATAGGTAAACCAAAATTAATTCCACTTGGAAGGCTGTGGTAATAAGGTTTATTACAAGAGTGAAACTTCCCTTGAGTTACATTCCAGTGCAACATGGTGGGAACTTCGAGGAGAAATTTGTACCACAGTTTTAAAGAGGAATGCTTTTGGAGAAATTTTAATGTCAGTACACAATATCATTTTGAGGGACATTCTATAATTAACCCTTAATCCTGCCAGAATACTCAACAGAACATGTGGCCAAAAAATACTGACCTATTTGGAACTACAAGATATGCTACGTTCCAATAGGAGCCAAATATGAACTGATGGTAAATTCAAATGCCTCTACTGACAACAGCCCTGAAGAAATGCTGGAAAGTGATTGGCACACAAAGAAAACCCCATAGGCCAGATGACAATGCAAGGGACACATTCTCACATAAGTCTCTAGCCTACCTTCTCAGCCTGAGCCTCCAGCGACTTCAGGTTGTTGGTCACAGTTTTCAACTCCTCTTCAAGCTCAGCACATTTGCTGTTATTTCGGAGGGAAGGCAGGAAAGGGGAGGATGGAAGATTCAGTCAAGCAAAAGAAACAGGAGAAAAGAGGGGGAAAAGATAGAGAAAAATGAAAACAATTACAGGGCAAAAGAACGGCCTCAAAAGCAGCTGATCCATCACAGACTGAAAGCAACTCTTTATGATGCCAAATATCAGTTCAAGTGCACATTAAGACAATGACCAGACAGAAATTTACCTACAGCTCTTGGCTTACGCAGAAACATTTACAGAGGTTTTACATGTGAGACAGTTCAGCTTCTTTTGGCTGCACAGCAGATCAGTTTTAAAGAAAAAAAATCAATAAATAAAAAAAAAGAGACCAAAGAAAATCACCAAAGCAAGATGCAAAGAGAGTAAAGAGCATAGCAAGGACTTATTTGTTACTACTGAGTGAGCTAACTGGCTATGGAAGCTGAAACATTTGGGTTGCAGTTAAACCTAAAAACTGTTTATTAGTATCAGTACCTTATCCTCTGCAGCCATTAATGCTTTCAAGTTTTGATCCATTATTCTTAACTGTTCTTCCAGCTGTCGGACTTGGCTGTTAGTGAACACATGAAATGCACAAAAGCCATTCACAAAATCAGTGTGCAGGTACAGCATGCAGTGACAAAACACGCGCACAGACATAAGAACACATTTACTTTGGCACTGAACCATTTATTTCAACGATTACAGTAAATGAGCAAAACGTAGCTTTGAGCTGAACACACAGTGTGCTGCCAATGTTTCATGCAGTTATAGCTTTCTTCTAGCACCTCACATACATCTCAGGGCAGTTCCACACTTACCTTTCTGATAGCTCAGCACGCTCCTCAGCGCGCTCCAGGTCACTCTCAATGATCACCAGCTTACGAGCCACCTACAAGGACAGGCAAGGGACAACCAGGGATGTTATGCTGCTGCCCTACACGTCACCTGTTTCTAGAACCTACAAAGCAGGGGGCCAGGCCTCTTCATTTTTTGGTCAACACATGAGTTTTGATTATGTGGTATCTTCATTATTCATTTGAGACTTAGTTATCTGACATCTTTCAAAACCTCCCTTCCATTCACCAAAAGGCAACTGAAAAATATTTCTCTCCCTAAGAGCTTAGGGAATACTCTCAAATATTTTAGTGAAAGACCTAAGCACAGATCTCCTGTCACCTTGTCCCTTGAGGTATCTGAGTGTCTGATTTTCCTTCCACAACTGTGAAGAGTGGTGTTTATGATCTTTTGAACTTAAAAGGCAAAAGAAAAAAACAAAAATCACAGGTATACATGGGCTTTAGAAAAAGATGACCTGCACTCAAGAACTGACCTCTTCATACTTGCGGTCAGCTTCTTCAGCAATGTGCTTAGCCTCTTTAAGCTGGATCTCCTGGATTTCCATCTTCTCTTCATCTTTCTGGGCTCTATTTTCAATGACCTTCATTCCTCTGAAAAACGTGAAAAACAGGAAATGCAAGGTTCAGGGCTTGCCAGGTTATCTCCAGCTCTACTGCTTGTGGTATGTGACTTTCAGACAGTGGTATGCAGGTGAATGAAGCACATCAGACAGTTGAACCTTCACACTATAGATTTAGTCCCGTGCACATACATTTCAGAAGTTCAAGGAAAAACACATGTCTTAGGACGGAGGAAAAAGTGTGATTTGTTTAGCTCTTACTGTGGTTCAGCTGTAAAATTCTTTTTCATTTTAAATTGCAGGAAAAACTCATCTTATAGAAAGGTAAACAAAGGCTGCTGCTTCTAAAGACGTAGTAAGACTGAAACCATCTGTGCTTTTACACTCATCAAAAATTACAGGCACATCTGTAACAGCATGCTATAACCCTTGCAGGACTGACAAGAATCATGTCTGTGAGACAGACTCCCCTAAATTTTGCCATGTCAAAGACCTAGAAGCTCTCTGTGCTCTCTAAAAGCAGAATTTAAATCCCTCATAACAAGAAACACCGTGTGTTGCACATGTCTGACGCAAAATTACCTTAAATGTTTCAAAACACACTGAGTCTCTGGCACGCTTCTTTTCAACAGACTGAATCCTTAATAATGTAGAAATACATATGCAGATTGTATGGGTTTCTTTTACAATAAAAGGTTCTATCACAGGTATAAAATACAATTGGAAGAAGACAGAAGATCTTCCAAATTCACAAATCTTGAGTTCCTAACTTATATTACAGAATTCTGTAAATCTGAAGGAATTATCAGTCTCTTTCCTCTCCTTCTCACCTTCATGTACCAAACCTGCCAACAGGAGAACCAAAGTCTCTCCAGCACTTTGCTATTTTCCAGGTGAGATTTTCTATGCACAATGAAAGGAAGAATCACCCAACAGCACAAGAGTCATCCAATAAGAGAAGTGTGGGCTGGGCCAAGCAGTTTTCCCAAGATGTGGTATGACACAAAAAAAGATCTACCACACTTAAATCTCATCTTCCCAACTGAAAAAGAATCCAAGCCCAGATATTTTGGACATTTCTACCGACAAGCCGTAGCTGAAGTCCATGAACGCAAAGGAAGAGCAGATTACACATGTTCAGAGACCTAGGAGTGGTTTAATTTATTTCTCTAACCCACACCTTGGCAATTATGATCTTTGTCATAAGGGTAACAATCCATTCAGGCGTGGCTCCACCCACCTTTCACTCTCATCTGCAGCCTTCTCAGCCTCCTCCAGCTTCTGCAGGGCAGTAGCCAAGCGCTCCTGAGCCCGATCCAACTCTTCCTCAACCAGCTGGATGCGCCTGTTCAGAGAAGCTACTTCACTCTCAGCCTAAGCACAGGAAGAAGAGAAATTAATTCATAGTAAGGCACACATCTTCCCTTGCAAAAGGTTACCCCATTACCTGCTAGTGCCATTTAACAGCACTTTTGTAATTTCTGACTTCACTAAAAAGTCCACACACAGAGACGTACATGATTGAACTGTAAAGTTGTTGCTTAACAGAGGAAAAAAGTGATTAATGCTTGCTTTCAACGAAGCACATCAAGGACTGTACAATTTGTACTAGAAAGAACTGCACAGGAAGAATTATGCATCATTACCCAAATATTTTCTGTTATTGTATTTCCAGACATTAATTACAGACCTTCCCTTTTTTTAAATCAAATCAACACAGACTAATTACTCAATTCTTCTGTTACCCCAATTCCTTTATTTATGACCTTTCACCATATTTTGTAAGAACTGTCCCAACATTTCCTTCCTTCCAGATGAAAGGTTCAGGGTAAACACGTAAAAACACACCTGGATCAGCATTTGCAATGAAACAGCTGACACAGAGGAAGTATGAGAACATTTAAGAAATGCCCAAATACCCAGAAGTTTTATTTCCAGGCAAGCTGTGCAAGAATTGACAAAAAAGGCACCAGCAAGGGCCCTGGTACAGGCAGCAATCCCTTAAAACATCTTGGGTTTTATCTCCCATAGTTCCATCTTCAATCTTCCCCTAAATTTGCCTTTCTTGAATTACCTGTTCACTTAAGCTTCTGTATAACGCTTGCAACTCATCTATCTCTTACCATTACAAGCTATTACAAATTACAGCCTCAAACCTACACTTGCTCAAGTTGCAGAGTAAGTTCACAAGCCTTCTTGTGGTAACCTCATCACTAAACTTACTTTCTTTCAAAACTATATTAAGCACACAGTATATATAAAAGGGTAACTATTCTAAAAAGTTAATTACTTCAGAGAATAACAATTAGTATACAAAACTAACATATATGATATATATTTGCTGTATGAGAGGAAGTACACATCTGAATTTCCTATGATGTCTAGTTGAGGGGAGAACCAACTCTCCAGCAAAAAGAAGATAACAAAAGTATCAGTTTGGTACTTTCTCTTCTCTAACCAGAGGTAGATGGATACAGTTGTCCACAGCAAAGGTTTTGCTGTACATAACACAAAAAAGAATAACTTACAGGCCAGACAAGTAAAACAACCTTGAACATAAAAGTAATGATGTCCAGCTAGAACAACTGAAAGTAACACATAAACAGGGAAGCAATTATATCTTTGAACAGTAATATGTAGTGGCAGTGAACACATAGAACCAGAAGGAGACCAGACTTCATCCTTAGAGATCCACACTAATCCAAATAGAAAACATTCAGCTATGAAATCATGCAGTAGTACTCCAAACCTGTGGTTCTGGACTTCTGGCTTTAAAACAGTAAGAAATTGAACTTTCACATTTAAGAAAGAAAATGACCTTTCATAAAGGCTACACTAGGGAAATCTGTAATGTCACAAGTTAATTATTATCATGTCAAGACTCCTTGTCATGATAAGAGCATAAAATGTGCTTCAAAAAACACAGGGTGACTAAAGTTCACGTTTTCACTTCCTGCTCCAGTAACTCACTAAGGATTTACCAACCAGCCTTATATGGCCCCAGTAATTCTTCTGCAGAGCAGGACTTCTCTCCTTATATGGCAAGGAAGGAAAAAACCCCAGTGACATTCGGGGCACTCCCACGGCTACCAAGCAAACACAACCTGCGTTTCTGCCATGGCACACGCCACATATTTTTACAATGAGTGATGACATGGATAAGTTACCACTGGGTATTAATTATCACTATTATAAGGGAGATTTTGTTTTCCAGAAGGAGGAAGAAAAATGTGTTTTGAAAAAGTAACTACCAACAGCCGCTTGAGATATATGCACTCAAAACAGAAGATTCTTTTTTTTAAGGGAATGGCTGCTAATCACAGCCTTGAAACTTTTAACAATCTGGTTTAACAATCAAAAGCTGAAGGCCGTGCTGCGTTTTGGCCAAGCTGTGCCTTTTTCGTTGTTTATGTATCTGTACCTTGCACAGGAAGGAAAAAACCCTTCACGGTAAGAACCCTAGCTGGTCACATGCATACATGTAAGGCACTGCACTGAGGGAAGGGGCAGATTCACACCTCAGCTCGCTTGCTGCAGTGCTCTCAAAGCCTCCCTCCTCAAGCATGCAGAAATACAGCTGCAACAATAAAACCTCTCATCTGTAGCCAGCACTGTAGAAAAAACACACATCCACATGTGCCTGGGAGTTCAGTTTTCAGCCTTCATTCACCCCTGCACTGACCCCTCCACAAAAAAACTTAAATACCACGTAAACGTACTCTGCAGAATTCCACATCATCCACATAAACCAGCTCTAGAGTAGAGACAAACATTAACCTTTAGGGTTCTAAGCCTTATTGCAATGTAGCTGAACTCTTAAGGGAAGACTTCACCAGAAGGCTGTAATCACTCTGCCAGCACTATTCCTTCTGCCACAAAAGTTAACAGCAAAACTTCCCTTTTCAATAGAAATTCCTTAATATGTTGTTCAGAATACCTCATGTTACTGAAAGCAGGACTTACTTGTGTCCTTTACTCCAAAAAGCTGAGACAACAAGTATAAGTTTTTTAAAACCAGAAACCCTTATGAAATGACTTACGGCTCTTCACTGAGAAAAACGGGTATGCCAAGTGATCTGCAAGAATGCAATAGTTACACAAGCACAAGTAGCCATATTTTGCTCCATAAGGAAGATCACCTGCAAGTAATCAGGAGGCTTTTCCTTTGAACTTACTGTCCAGAATGTGTAGAAAGGCCCATATTATAAGGAAATCAAATAATCACCATTTTTTCTATTATAATAAACTACGTAAGAGCATTGTTCTTTTGCTTTGTTTTTATACAACCACCAAAGACGCTGAAACGGCCTCAAAAAACACTGTACATTTTACAGCAGGAAACATCAAGCTACAGCTGCTGGAACTCCCAAAGGTCAGTGATAAGAACAGTCCTATCGGGGTTATTTAATTGTGACTTCCACCCATAATTACATCTCTCTGCTACGTAAGCCTATCCTGCTCACACCTGATCTTCCCTCTGCCGAAAACCAAGCCTACTGTTCCTTCCCCGTCCTGGCGAGCAGCTCTGATGAACAACACGCAGTACAGATGTACCGGGCTGGGGCTGTAGCTCCCTTTGTCGGGGTGTTGTCAGGTACCGCGGGCCATCTCAGGTTCAGGCTCACCTACTTCCCAAGAGTCGCCATGCTGATTTCCCACAATGAATCCGTCTGGATGGGCTAAGAGAACTAGGACTTGTGAGGGGGGGAAAAGACCCCTTGCTCATAGCCTAATAACAAACAGGTCAGCTCAAACATCTCGCCTAAGTCCACCCTCATTGCAGCTCGGGGTTTTGCTGCTGGCCGGCACACCTAGCGCTGTCTCCCTGCGCACCGCACCTGGGCCCGGCCCACGCAGCACTCGGGTTACCGAGCCGGGACACGCAGCGCTGGGGGCCGGCCCCGCCGACAGCCCGGCAGGTAACAACCATCTTGTCGGACACGGCGGAGAGGGAAGCGGCCTCACACTCCGCCGGTCAGGGAAGGCATGCGGGGCAGCCGCGCCCCGGGACCCGCGCCCCCAACCCCCGGGCCCAAGCCCGGCCGAGGGGCGGCCCTACCTCCTCCCGCAACGCCCGCTCCTGGTCCACCTCCCGCTGCAGCCGTCCCGCCCGCTCCTCAGCGGCGTCCGCCTGCTCCTGCAGGCTGCGAATCTTCCTGCGCACGGCCTCGAGCGAGCTCATCGCCGCCATGCCCGCGCCTCGCCCAGCCCGCACCGCCTCCCGCCGCAGCCCCGGAAGTCCCCCCGCGCCGCAGCGCTCCGGGGCGGGGCTGCCGGCACCGGGCTGGGAGCGGGGCGGGAACGGAGGATGGTCCAGCCGACCTGGGGATGGGCCGGTCCTGCCTGGGGATGGGCCGCGCCTTTGCCGGTCGTGGCCGGGGCCGTGCCGCTCCTGACCGGGGCTATACCGCTCCTAACCGGGGCCGTACCGCTCCTGCCGGGGCTGTACCACTCCTGACCGGGGCCGTGCCGCTCCCGACCGGGGCTATACCGCTCCTGACCGGGGCTGTACCGCTCCCGACCGGGGCTATGCCGCTCCCGACCGGGGCTGTGCCACTCCCGACCGGGGCTATACCGCTCCCGACCGGGGCCGTGCCGCTCCCGACCGGAGCCGTGCCGCTCCTGCCGGGGCTGTGCCACTCCTGACCGGGGCTATACCGCCCCTGACCGGGGCCGTGCCGCTCCCGACCGGGGCCGTGCCGCTCCCGACCGGGGCCGTGCCGCTCCCGACCGGGGCTATACCGCTCCCGACCGGGGCTATACCGCTCCTGACCGGGGCTGTGCCGCTCCTGACCGGGGCTATACCGCTCCTGACCGGGGCTATACCGCTCCTGACCGGGGCTGTGCCGCTCCTGACCGGGGCTATACCGCTCCTGACCGGGGCTGTGCCGCTCCTGACCGGGGCTATACCGCTCCTGACCGGGGCTATACCGCTCCTGACCGGGGCTATACCGCTCCTGACCGGGGCTGTGCCGCTCCTGCCGGCAGCGCGGCCGTGCCCGGTGGCTGTGCCGGGGCAGCAGCGCCGCCTGGCGGCAGAGCACGCGAGGTCCCGCGGACCGGACCGGACCGGACCGGACCCGCGGTCGAGAGCCACCTTTGACCCGCAAACAGCCCCAAAGGAGCCTCATAAAATGACACCGAGCAAACCGCCAGATGCTGCTGCACCTGGCCTGGCTGCTGAGACACGGGGAGGGGAGAGGGGGCTGCAGCTGCCCCCTCTCAGGTGGGGTGGCTCCGGGCATGTGCCTGATTTTTTGGGAGATGAGTCATACCGGACAGGTAAGATTTTCTCGCCCCAGTGAAAGGCGAGTCCATCCCAGCGACCCGACACTCCCTCCTTGCCTCTGCCCTTTTCCAAAGGCTTGGAACTATCCAAACTAATAAGGCAAATATTGTAATGTCCCAAATATACTCTGCATTGCCAAAAAAAGAAATACATTCCTGAACTGTCAGACATATTCCATGCATACAAATAAATAAGGCATGTACCTCGATGAAAACAGGCCAGACGCTCTCCCACCCTCCACCTGAGGGAAGACTGCAAATAAAATTGCCCTCAACTAGCTTCCAAACACTGTTTTCCAGCAGAGGAAGATGCCATGGGAGCCAGTTAGGAAGATCCTTAGTTTCAGGACGGGAATCTAGTAGCATTTCTCCTGCCTTCATCCAAAGCAAGCTATTTCCAAATAGTCTGCATACTTTTCCATATAAGGAATATCTCCCCTGGATCTACATGCGGTTCCTTTGAACAAGCTAAATAAATGTCCTGCTAGGAAGCTGCCTCTCCTATGGCAGCCATGCACAAAGCAGACATCTGATCCACATTATACACGGATCCCTCTCCCCTGTTCCTTTGAACACTTCTGTTTGTTCAGTTCTTGGGTTCTCTTTCAAAGCTATATAACTTGTCATACTGAAGCTAAACTTCTTTTTTATCCTTCATTCCTTTCAGCAGTAAAATAAGATACAAGCATGTTGTCTTTCATGCAAAGTTGTTTGTAACATTTCCATTTCTGAAATTATCCTACTCCCCCTGAAATACTTTGCTTGCTTCATTTGTGGCAACTCCTTTTCATTATGACTTTGAGGCTGACTTTTAAAGCTGAGCTATAGGAAAAGGAGGGTCATTGCTTTGGAAATACTGTAGTTTCATCTAATCCTATAATTCGACCTGAGATTTACTGAAGGAGAATTGAATTGTCCAACAGCAGCAATAGAGACCAGGACCGCAACTGCACGGACAATATACTCTTATGGTTCCATGCATGCGATCCATTAAATGCATGTCAGAACAGACAGGTGGGTGGGATGAGGGCCTGGGAGAGGCACAAGCTCTTGCCTTATTACCATATAAAGTACTGAGCTATATATATCTCCCAGCTTGCTCCCAGGATCCCTGTCCTCTCAGCTACAAAACTAGCAAGTATCATCTTCCCGGCAATTTTTCGTCACACAAGAACACAAGACTTAACTTTTCTTTGATTAGTGAAGCAGTTCCACTGCTTTACAAGGAAAAAAAAAAAAAAAACAAACAAAAAAAAGCAGGAACCCTTTTATCTCAGGGACCAGTAAGCCAAACTAGTATCTACCAGCAGTTCTAACACATGCTTAGCTAGGAACAGCTCTCTTGAAAACAGAACCAGCAGCCCTTGCTCTTCTGGATCTCCCTCTCCTGCACCTACTCACTATTCACTCTCTGCTTCTGTTTCACTATCGAGACAGTGTTGTTCCAGCCTGAGATGTTTTACCCATCACCTGAATAGATAAATCACCATTTCTTTACTTTCACATCTAGAGTGGCAAGTACACATGAAAAGCACATGTCAAGTGAGCAGAAACCAAATCAGATGCCTCTGATAGTGTGCAAACCTCATGCAAGGAGTCAGCACTGTGTTTCCCACCTCTCTGTCCAGGAGGTGCCTGGACCCTGCCTTCAGCAAAGCTTTGCAGTGGTGCTGAGTAGGAGTCCAGGCTGTCCTGAGCAGAGGGAGTGTGTGGTTTCTCTATCAGGCTTGTGGTGAAAGGGATGGGGGTAACTTACATCTGTGGCCTTTTTGTCAGCCAGTTCCAACTTTTCCTGTGCATCTTTAAGGGACTCGGAGTATTTGTCCAGCTCATCCTCAGTGGCCTTCAGCTTCTTTTGTAGAGCCACCAGCTCGTCCTCCAGCTGTGATATGGGTGGAAAGTGGTGGAGAGGGGAGGGCGGGCAGGAAAAGGTGCAGCAGGCAGCGTGATCGTGCAAAGGGAGAGGTGTGAGTGCAGAAGAGACAGAAAAGGACAGACAGACAGACAGAGAAAGAAAGAAGGAGAGACAGTTAGATCCTCTTTGCTTGCAGCAAGGGCACGATACCTTGGCAGCATTCTCCTCTGCAGAGAGGAGGCTGTCCTCAGACTTGTGTAGCTCTTCCAGCACTTGGTCCCTTGTATCCTCCGTCCCACGCAATTGCTTTTCCAATTGCACAATGTCATCCTCTAACTAGGTGCACAAGAGGAAATACAATGCAGATATGTTTCTCCTTTGGTTTAGAAAACTGTGAAATTAATTTAGAAATCACTCTCCCATTCTCACTCCTCCTTCAGGATCTCCCAGAAAGGTGCAAACAATGTGTGCCCCTCCCCGAATTGAATAAAGCCCCAGGTGTAAAGAAAGGGGGTCGGAGAAGGACAAAAAAGTGGGACATGCGTCCGGAGAAGGGCAGGAGGGCAGCTGGAATCGGACACATCTGCTGAGTGATGCTGGGGTGGGCGAACACAGCTTTAACTGTCCTTTGCCGAATTGCCGCACATCTGTCCAGTACTACCCAGGTGTTCTGAGAAGCCTCTCTAAGCCATCCCCCTGTGACAAAGGCCCAGAGGCCACGCAGTTGTCTCAGGGCCCTGCTTCCCAGCTGGAATGGTGGGGAGGCGGGAAGGACCTCCTGCCGCGCCCCCGGGAACCTCCAGCCGGCGGCTGCCAGGCTGAAACTCTGCCTTAGGGAAAGCTCAACCAGTTCTGCAGGGGCGCGGGGGTGGAATTTAACAAAGTATGGTGAGGGGGGAAGAAGAGGGGAGGAGAAAAAAAAAAAAAAAAGAAAAAGAGAATAGTCGGGAAAGATTTGCGCCCCGGCGCTGGCTGCGCCCGGGCCCTCGGTGCAGACCTGCTTGCTTCTCTCCTCCGCTGCCTTCTTGTCCGCTTCGGCTTGCTCGGCTCTGTCCAAGGCGTTCTCCTTGTCCAGCTTCAGCATCTGCATCTTCTTCTTGATGGCATCCATGGTGGCGGTGGGCTAGGGCGCGTCCCCGCGCGAACTGCTTCCCAAAGAAAACCTTGAAAAGTTGCGGGATAGCCCCGAGTCCGGACGCAGGCCCCCGGGGGAGCGGAGCGGAGCTGCCGGGGTTGAGCCGTGCGGGACGGGGCGCCGGCCGAATGCAAGCGGCGGGCAAGGAGCGCCTCACAGATATGTACTTTCCCAGGGGGCTGACTGCATTCCTCAAGACATCCAATACTTTTTTGGAAAGGGCTTTTTTTTTTTTTTTCCCCTCCCTCCCTCCTCCTTTCGTCCCTACCCTTCCCTCTCTCACTGCCCCCCGGGTGTTTTTGGGAGGCAGAGCCTTCCCATTCGCTGCCGCCTGCCATTTGACCGCAGATATGACTATATATGGGATGCGATGGGCGAGGTAAGGCGGGGGAGCAATTTGTTCCCATTTCCAAATAGGCAGGACGGGACATTTCGCTGCTACTCCCGGGAGGGGAAAAAAAACCCCAAAACCCCCCAAAAAACCGGCAGCAAGCCGGAGCGCGGGGAACGAAGAAGACAGGCAAAGTGTCTGGGTGACACCAGCCCCGTGCTGGAGCCGCCCCCAGCCGTGGAAATCAATCTGTTCTACAGCAGGAGGGTGGCGGAGCCGATGGCATCGGGCGGCAGGGGAACAGGGGGCTGCAGGACGGGCAGTAAGGGGTTAATCGCATGCACGTACGGAATGAATGCGTTCGGAGACCTTCCCCCGGCAGCCGGAGGAGGAGAGGAGGAGGGGGCACCTCTGCTCAAGAGCCAGGCTGCCGCAAATGTGGGCGGCAGCGCCGAGCACGAAGCCCAGACTTCGCGGCGAGACCCGGGCAGGGCCGGGCCCCACAGCGAGGGGAAAGGGGCTGAGGGGTGACCCTGACCCCCAGAGCAGTGCCGGGACACAGCAGAGGTGCCAGCGGCTGCCAGTGCTTCCAAAGGGCAGCACTGTCCTCTGCAGTACCTGGCCGGGGCTCCCGGCCCTGCAGACAGACGTGCCTCGGTACTGCACACCCAAGGGCACGAAGAGTGAACAGAAAAGGCGGACGAGACCTCCTGCGACCCTCAGCGGGAACAACGGTGGGGCCATGTGTCCTGCCGGGGGTACCCAGAGCTGCGAGGGATGGAGCCCAGGAAAAGCTGGGGCAGGGAAACTCGCTACTGAAGTGACTTGTACCCTTTTGAAATGCCAGCGAGGGTCAGCAGCAGATAGACAATTAACAAAATTACCTATAATTAAGTGGAGAACTATTTAATTCACTTCTGGCGTGTCTTTCACAGTCTCATCAGCAGAGTGAGCAAGACACAACACGCTGTCCTCAGGACGCACGCTCCTTTGTACAGTGTAGAAAGTACAGGGATGTGCATGAGTCCCACGGGAGGTGGGTTACACAAAGAGAAAATTAGACAGCCTCTTTGTCTACACTCAATACTTGCAGCAGAAAATTCCTCCCTGGTGCTGTCACTGGATCAGCTGAACTGATGTTACTTTGCAGGAGGAAGGAATGTCCTACAGCTTCTGGCCCATGGTACTTGCCAGGGCAGTTAAGGGCTGGATTTGCAAAGCTGGCCTTGGAGGCCAGCTCCTAGAGAGCTTAAACAAGCTGCACCACACAAAACTTCAGCTCCACAAGACAGCAAAGCCCCCTGATGAGGGTTTGGATCAACAGCTGCCACCCCCCAGGTCCTCAGAAAGGCCATAATCTAAATTAACCTCGGAACTATAGAAAATTCAGAGGCTCACAACTAGGCATGGGGATTCATGTGTACTGCTCCTAGGGAGCAGAAGTCCACTGTCAAAATAGAAATTTTCCTTATGCCTATTTAAAGAAAAGATGATTTCTCACTGCAGTCCTTTCTCACTGCATTGGTTTAATAACCAAACTAGTACAACAATAACAGTAAAAACTGAGTAAAGCATTGCATTTCCACGCAATGTTTTAAAACACAAAAGAGTATTGACTCTATAGATTTAGTCATAACCAACTCTAAAGTGTAGTTTTCCACTTTGCACTTACCTTGATTTTATGCTATAATCAATTAGAACAGATTAGGGCCTTTCTGAGATAAGTATAGTGAATATTTAAAAGATACCTAGTTACATATTGTTCAACAGCCTGACTGCTTTGTTAAACATATCAGTATGTTCTGACCCTTGTTTAGGAGAACGTATTCCCCTGCCACAAAAGGTGCCTTAAAAAAACAAAGAGTATTATGGCTGAGAATTCACTGAGGTAGCTCTTCTCACTTTGGGGAAAGAAAATGTCTTGTGAAATTGAACAAACAGCTGTCTGGCTAATTTGTGAGTGGTGCTGATAGGCTCTTAAAAGAATGTCTGTGCAGCTCCAGTTTTCTAAAAGAATGTTAGCCATGACATGGAAGCCTCTAGGATACAGGAGAAATTATGAGATACAGGCAGAAGGAAAGGAACTCTAAGTTAAAAAAAAAACAAAACAAAAACCTGAAGGATGGTATCACCTCCATAGAAAAAAAAAAATCTTGATGTTCTGCTTACAAGAAAATATCCAGTTATAAAATTTTGTTTAAAGCAAGATGACCTGTATCCATGGGGCTGAACTGGCTAATGGTGATTTAATTTTTCTTTTCCTCTTGAACAGTATATGCAAAGTACAGACATGTGTTAACATGCTTGCTATACCTTTCATTAACAGTTTCAATTACTTGGAAACTTTTGTTCCAGCTGGCCAAGAAAGATTGGTTTAGAAATGGAATTGCTTGTATAGTCTCTCCCTCTTTAATTGATATGTGAAGACAGATTGTATACAAATTATTTTTACTTATTGAAAAAGAAGGCAGCACAAACTTTGTTTTCATGACGTAATTCCAATTCTCTAATGTTACTTGTCACCTCTTGTTTCTCACCACAATGGCTCATCTCATCTCATCGACAAATGATGCAGGAACTCCCTAGCAGTAGTTTCACTTTCTTCTGGGGAGTACCTACTGAACTTATTTTGAATTCTGTTAATTTAGTTGGGCTCTTTAGAAAATCAAGACAGCCAACTCAAAGCACCAGGAAAGGATACCTGGTTTTGAAATTCTCAACTCCTTCTGTGATGCCATGCTTCAGAGGTTTACGGGTAATACAGTACAAAGTGAGGCTGGGACCTGTTTATTTAATGATGTTTCTGTCATGTCCACCATCCCTTGTCATAGGCAGATATTTGCCTTGAGAAGGATCTGCTCTTTGGGCATAGATTGGGTTGGTCAAAGGGGGTTAATTCTAATAACAGATAAAAGGGTAAGTGGACCAAATCACTTGGAAAAACTTCAAACATGCTTTTGGAGTCTCTTTATCTACTTCTTCTTCTCCTAGGTCTCTTTTTGTTTGGGTTGTGGGAGTTTTTTGGTTTTATTTTTTAGAAATATACAGGAAATGACACGTAACAACTGGTTCTGCCAGTTCTATAAAACATGTCTCATAAAAGACTATTAAGGATTCAAGTTAGGTCAGTCAGAGTGAAATCACAGGCCTGTATGTGTCATTTGACAAGTGGAGTGCTCCCTCACACAGAGGCAAATATAAATGAAATATAAGCCAATTTCTCAAAGGTCTCTGAGACTTCTGCTGCCCCTGTAAAACAGGAACATTCCTTTTGGACAAAGGGAGCCAGCAACATGAATGTAAGACATTATAAAAAAAATAGAAAATTGAAAACATCTGTATTCACCTAGAATAACAAATAAAATAATACTGAAGAAATCAAGCAGGTTTTATTAGTACAGTCAGTGTATTTTATCCTGTAAAGAGCTCCAAGAGCTTTGCACTAAAAAAATTGAGGGACAATATTACTACAAGGAGCATAAAATAGCAAATTTTCCCTGGGGAAATTGGTTATCTGTGCTCCAGCCATAAGGCAAGAGAAGACCCTAAAATAGAAGGTAGGAATCCCGATGGCCAGTTCTTTGCACAGCTCAGTAGGCAGCAAACGAGTACAGAAATACTCCAGAACATGCCAGTCATGCTTAATACATGCTGTAACCCTGTAAAAGGTTTTCTGTAACATCTCCTAGGTAATGGTGGAGACCAGTTTAGCTTCTGTAATTAAGAACTATGGGATGGTTTGTTGGAAAAATAAAGCTTTAAATAATTTTAATGATTTTCCTCTTCAGAACTGTTGTTTCTGTTTGGTTTGTCATTCAAGAAATTAGAGACTCCTTAAGCACAAAAGTATTTATAGCACAGTCTTCTGCACCTGCCCTGATCTATAATCCGAGGGTCTACTCAGATACCACATCAAATCCTAAGAAGCTCATGACCTAACTCATGACCTAAGATTTTAAAATAGCTCTGAGAAGGTCTTTTTTATTTTTTCCCCTACGACTCCTTTCACTCTAATTGCACTACTGTTATTCACTAGATTTCAGCTGAGCAAACAGGTCTCCCAAGTTTTTGTATTGTGCTTCCTTTTAAAATCAGATTTGCTTTAGCTGGTAGTTAGGAATTATTAAGTTCATTCTCTGAAAAAAAAAACCAAACCCAGAAAGACAAAGTTCTCTCTTGGTAACATGTCTTCCTATGTCTTTCTCTCTATAGCTTCAGAGCATTTCAGACCAAAAAATACTAACAGATCATTTAAAACTGTTTTATCTCTGTTTATATGTCATCGGACTTACGTCCCACTCAGTGAAGTCTCACGTCATTTAAATCTGACTAAAGTAATCTTCTATTTTAAAAAAAGTGTTTAAAAATAGTCTTGAAAAAGAATACCAAGTCCATTTTGATTCAGAGTATGGTATTGTGCAATAGAAATGAAGAACAGTGAAGAGGCTGAGTAACAGAAGAGGGCAATTAGCATGCAATGAAGGGGAGAAAAAAAGAAATATTATAATCAACTGTACCCAAACACCAAACTGAAAAGAACTGTGAATCAGCAAACCCAAGAAGAAGCAACTCTTGTGATGAGAGTCCACTCATGACCTTACAGTGGTACAGAAATTGCATTAAATTTTGTGATCTCCTCTGATTTAAACTATGCCAAATGATATCAGATCCAGTTCTACTGAATGCAATTGAGAAAAAGTTGTGGCCAACAAGAAGGCCAATACCTCCAAAGGCAGAGTTCCATCCTTGTGAAGCAGTTCATTTGAGCTATATATAGATAAATACACTATCATTGTAACATCTGCTGCCATACCTACAAAACAACAAGGTGTCCTGAAGTTTGGCTTTGCAGTTTGGTTGGGGATTTTTCCTTGGCAGAACAAAGAGCAGTTACCATTGCATACCTCTAAGAGATTTGTGTTACTGATCTTATTGATACAATAACATATGATAGTAGTACAGAGCAGGAATGAAAAATAGGAAACAAGAAACCTGATTGTATTTCTCATGTCCACCTCTTGATATGAGAGTAGAGAGATGCTGTAGAGAAATATCAGGGCAGACAGATATTCCCCTTCTCTCGGCTGCAACTGGGAAAAGTTCAAGTGTTCCAGGAATGTCCTGAAATCATACACCAGAGTTCACAGCAGTTCATACAGCAGTAGCAACTCCTGCAGCACAGAAGGAAAAAAGAAAAGCTGCTGCAGTAAGTGAATGAGCAGAAGTTGTTGGGGTGTACATGCCAGCATTCCTCTCCTGACAGGATTTAGTTTTGTCTTGTGGAGGTTCTCAACTATCACACGCCAAGGCATCAATCTGAATTTGGACAGGATGTAGGAAAGTATGTCCACATTCACACAACCTAAATTAACCTATCTATCTATGACTGATTACCGAGGAATTAAATAAAAGTCTTAAGAGATTTCTATGAAGAAGACATAGCAGAGTGGGAAATTTCTACTGTGTGATTTTGGCTCTGGGAAAAGCAAATTTTCTGATAGCAAAAAAGTTAATATTACACTTAACCTTCAGGAATTATTCTGTTTCAATCACACCGTGGGTATACCTTAAGAAAGTAAGGAATTAAGGAGTGAAAATTCCTTATATAAGCCTCGGAGGTAAAGATGCTATTTCTGGAAGACAGGAGACATTTTATTTGATCTGAATATTCTCCTTTCTGGTGGGAAGATCCTGAGAACCAAGCTGACTGTGCCTTCAACCAGTGTAAATTTTTGTCAACAGCCAACCCTGCCAGGTCTGGCCAAAGGGGTCTTTTGCCATCAAAAGTAGACCCACTGGGGATCAACAAAACCCACAAACAAATGAACAGACAAACAAACAAACATTTAAAAATAAAAGAAAAAATTGTCTACTGAAACCCCGAGAAGTTTTTTTTCTCTGGCCTGAATCTTTTTTTCTGAGAGGAGAGAAAGGGAAGAAAGATGCATGCAGCCTTATCTTATAAACAACCATTCATCATGTAGCAGAACAAGTAATACTTTATCCCCTTCCCTTCAGACCTTGTATTTGTACAGTCTGAGACCTGCTGCCACAGCAAGGGAGCTGTGAAAAATGTTCAGGTCGCAGTTCAGGAAATAAGAGTGCAGCCCAGGTGCAAACTCTCTCCTGACATCTATCTCCATGAGTCCCACAACCTTATCTTGGTCTTTCCAATTGTCCCTGATAGCAAACATGCATTTGGTATCACTGAGATCTTTGCAACTTGATATGTTATTAGCATGACAGATGAGACTCAGCAGTAGTAAACACAAGAAATCCAATCCACAGGAATAACAAATATATACTAATCTGTCTTCTCATTAGCTCCTTTTTTTTTTTCTCTGAAACATTTCACTAATTAATTGGCAGTTAATGTTTTTTATTGTTAAAGAAATTACTTTGTGTTCCCATTAATCTTCATGCTATTTTTGCTGTGAAAAGCTATTTGGGCAGAACTCATGGGTCTCTATAATTTACTTTTACATACTGCTCCCGGCCCCAATGAAATAGAAAAAATAAATTCCCAGACCATTTTCCTGGAATCAATCCTGATTTGAATGTAAATTCATCAAACCTCAGCAGACATATTTTTTATGTTCCAGCATAAGATCCAAATTACCAGACACAAAGGGAGTATCTGAAATAGCAAGTTGACAAATTCAGTGAAGAATACTCTTTTTTCTTTAGAGAAAAACTACCTCTGAGTTAGTTAAAAATATCTCACGTACCATGATTCCAAAATTAATGGCTTTCCATTTTTGTGGGAAAGCTACTCACAGATGTTGGACACAAGACTGCCATGGGCTTGCCACACAACAGCCCTTGAGCAATAGCAGAGAGAACAGTCTCTGCACACCCATCACAAAGGTACTGTTGCAATTAATGCAGTGTATCACAGTATTTATATTTCAGCACACAGGTGCCAGGTTCAAGCATTAAGGTCATTGAAGATAATTAGAGCTCACAGCTCCTTTTCATATTGTAGGTAAAATGGCCTCTTTATTTCTAATTTTCAATCCATTTTACTGAGCAACACATCAGTTCAAAATCTGTCTAGAACCTGGTGTCACACCTCTCCCAGTTCCTCAGTGGCACTGTAGTAGTAGGTGGCAAAGCAGCAGTTTGCAAGTGTCAACAATAAACCCGCTGGAAGTGGTAATCCTCTGCCTGTCAGAGTGTTTAACATCCATCTCAACCATCCTATGGTCTGCAGGAATTGTTAATCAAGCAGAATTGAAAACTGGCACTCAAATGGCATAGCTGCTACAGCTGCATAATAGCCTAGGAGCCAGCCAGGAGCTAAAGTTTCATTAGGAGCTATTTTAACATTCATCTGTCTACAGGAACAACAAGCTTAGCAAACAACTGGACTGTTACCAGAGCCCTCTGCCAGCTAGAAGGCTCTTGGAAGCTTGTGGCTGGAGTTAACATTTTACAAAGAATCACCCACACACCTTCCCAGCGCAGGCAGCAGTGAATTTAACCAGAGCCACAATTCCCCAGTGGCCTTTTTGCAGAAGTCTTACTTTGCTGATTGCAATTTCAGTTCGGCAGTATATGAGGAAAGATGATTTCTAACAGGCTGCACGTTCTACTTCTAACACTTAGCACATCAAACGCAAATCCTGATGAAACTGAAGGCTGCTCACAACTTTTCTTCTAGAGAACACAGCTCTAGAGCCAAGACTTTAAAACACAACTGCTGAGAGTTAGAGATTTAGGTATTCTGGACTCATTCATCTAAGCTACAGAGATGAGTGGGACATTCTGACTCATTTCAACACTGATGGAATGAGGGTTCTGCATGCCAACAGCTATTCCTTCTGAATATTTTTTTTTAACAGACCTTGTTAAAATTGACAACTACTACAAGTCTAAAACAGAGGCAGTTTTTGGATCCTTGACAGGTTGCCAGCTCAACTTCTCTATGTGCAGTTTTTAGTTTTTGGCTATTATCACAACAGCCTGAAGGATTTTTAAGGCAAGATCTGGCACTGTTTGCTCATTGCTTCTGCTTTTAGTAACAAATCAGGTAACAGTCAGCAGATAGGTAACAAGTGCACCCTGATGACCACTGAATAATAAGGAAAGAAGAGTAACTTTTTAAACATTTTGTAATGTATTTCAATTTGAGGTTTAACAGGTAAATTGCATTTCAAGATCTGTTGGTTTGCTGAAATAAATCCTGAATCAGAAGATGGGGTACATGCTGAGCACTTCACCTTAACTTGGATTAGAAAAGCAATACACCACGTTTTTGTCATGGCTGTTGCACAAAACAGGATTGTTTTGCATGTTATTTTCTTTGCAAAAGCAGAACCCTGTTTTCATTCTGTTGTCTACAACCACTCAGATCACTAAAGCTTGTTGTACGCTTCACCTGAGCCCTTCTTGTTCACCCTAAAATACTCCCCACATTTCTTTGATGTAAAGCAAGATACAGATGCCTGTTTCTACAATACTCCAGGGTATAATTACATTTCCTGTACTTAAGACAATGATATATTCAGAACTTCCTGGTGTGGTTACTATTTATATTTTCTTCTCACAGCATCACTTATTACCCAGTTCACTTTACAGATCCTTTGGGCATGTATGTATCACATAATGAGCACCCTGTAAAAAATCCCCAAGCAAGTGTCAGACAAGTCAGTGTCAGAACTGAAAGATGTTTAGCTGCTTCAGTAGCCAAAGGTAGAAACTCTAATTAGCACTTACAGCACTGCTAGGACCAAATTCTGCTTAGTACCTCTGCATGATTCTGTACTGCCCAGCATAGACTCAGCAGCCTGCTTGGAGGTAAAGCTGGGATTGCTAATTTAGGGCTATTCTCTGCAGAGCAGACCTGATCATTTGCTTCTCTAATTAAACAGAGTATCTGCAGAACCTCCCCTGCTCTGTAAAATACAGCCTCAGGATGGAAGCACAGATAAAACATCTAGTTCTGGCTGTTGAGTGCTCTGTATCTAGGGAAAACAATATATTCCTGCACCATATGTTAAAAAAAAAACTTAATAAAAACCTTGGTTTGAAATGTTATGTATGGAATATTTAATATTAGTGAGCAATTTAAAAATAAAACCAATGGGATTCTTCCACCTCCTACCTGAGGTGAATCAATTCTCAATATTAATACAGGAGCTTGGAGTTGAGAATAAGCTCTCTAAGTTTCTTTTTGTCCTTTTTGAACTTCGTATGACATTAAATTTCACTACATCCTGCATGCAGTTTGTTTTGTTTAACAACTGTTTTCAGAGCATGAAGACCTTAAGCTCTCAAGAATTCTAACAAAATAACTGGGGGACAAGGTTTTTGGTTTCTTCTCCCCAAATAAATATTTTATTCAATAAATGACAGTGCTGAATTTCATAACAGCTTTGAAACATGTCCTTTAAATTTAAATACAGTAAACAAAGGAAAAACTAAATTGTTTCAATGGATTGGATTTCTACAAACATTACATGATTTTTTGAATTAAAGGAGAAGTTTAATAAAAGCTCATGTAATATTGGAGAGATTAAATAAAAAGAAGGAACCCTCTTCTAAAGCCTTCTAAATAAGGGTTTATCATTCCCAGTTAGTGTCTTTGCCCTGCTTTGTGCCTCTTGTTCTGAGTCTGTGAAAAACATTATAACTGGTTGAAAAATTGCTATTTGTGAAGCACTGTGAGAACTGTACACAACTAAAAATATTGCTAACTTCCATTACATTGCTGGTAGCAAGGATATATCCTATTTATTTCTAGGCATCTATACAGCACATAGCATCAGTATCAAGGGAAGTGGGTGAAAATTTCACTAAAAATTTAATAATAATTACATGGAGCATCATTAAAATCACTGGAACTAGAAATCACAGAGAATCACACTAAATCTCCTTTTAAGAGAGCCTTGTCTTCGATAGAATCCAGCTGGTGACAAGAAGCTTGGACTAACAAGGCATGAGACTACCTGAGCCTCTGGCCAGCTCTGCCATGGCCAACCTGAGGCACCTCTGCCAAAGCCAGCGTGCACATGCTGGCTCTGAGGAAGATGGAGATTACTGCTCTTCCTTGTTTATGTGTCAAATATGAGCACAAAGCCCTCAGTGAATTTTTTTTTTCTCAGATTCTGGGCTGCAGAATCCCATTTTACACCACAGACGGTGTAACAGTAACAAGTAATAGTCTTAAATTCACAGATAATGTATGAAGCAAAACTCAGACCCAGAATAGTAGATTCTTTGTTACCTCAAGGCACATTTTTTTGTTTGAACTCACAAAAAACCCTCAGGGTTTAAGTTACTCAGTACTGGAATTCAACACAGAACCCACACTGCTTATTTTTAAAGCAAAACTAGACACTCCAGATTAAAAGAAAAATGAACAAGTCACTGAGTGATTTTCCCTGCCAGCTGAGCATTTTGAAACTCACAAAATTTTGAGAGAACCCTCCATTCAAGAATTCTCAATTTATAAATAAGGAAATTTTGTAATTCTCTTTTTCTTAATCTCTCTCTAAAGGTATTTTTTTAACATTCTAAACATTCTCCTTCTTACTCCTCTGACTTCCCTTATTATTTCCATTTTTTTTAATTAAATTAAGATGAAACATTTGCTATGTCAATGCTAATTTTTTTCCCCCCAGAATAGCAGAAATTTGGCAGTAGAAATGTGACTGAAAGAGCATTGGGACTAGATCAATTTCTGCTCTCCTGTCTTCATATAAATCATTTACTCCAGAAAATTGGCCTGTTGGAAGACAGTTATGATAACTGGGGAAAGATGACAATTTTCAGGACATTATGGGGTGCTTAATTTATTTTATATGTGGGCATAGGAAGCAGTCACTGAGTACAGAATACATAACCAAGATGAGATTTTTCCAGAAGTTCCCAAAGAAGCCCTCAACTGCTATTGAGATTCAATAGGCATAACCAGTCATGAGCATTTATTGAGTGGAAGAGAAAAATGAGGGAAAACAAACCTAGAAGTACACTTTTATCTGTCCCTGTCACAGGCTGTGATAGAGCACAAGAACATAACAACAAGAAACAGGTTTGATGAAGACAGCCAGAATGGGGCAAAATAGAAGGCAGAGTCCTGTGGCCCTTGTTCATTCCCAAAATATTCCCTCTGAAACCAGAACTATGTCAGGAATCTCAACTTTCAAACACAAAGTATTTTTCCTAGTTAAAAATGGCCTGATGGATTGAATTCAAACATAAGGAAAAAAAAAAAGTGCATCTTTTAATGCCAAGTGTCTGCCTGGAACAAATTTTTGTGGCTGCATATTAAACTCCTCAAAACAGCATAGAAATGTTGACAACTGCAACAGTTATTCAAAATGGTCCTTTAGTCCTTTACTTCCACAAAGTTCCTAAAATCTTGTATTTAATTATCCATGCCTAATTATCAGACAGAAAAAAAAAAAAAAATAAAATCCCACTGACCAACTGACCACTGAACAAAACCCCATTAATTTTCAAGAAAAAGATCAAGTATCTGTCTGTAACACTAACATGGGCTCTCTTTGTCCACAGAATCCCAAGCTCTTCATATGCAAAACCACAGGACATAAGGACTGGGTGAAAACCTTTTGGGCTCAGGGACACTGGTGGCACAGACATCTTGTTCCACTGGGCAGCAGCTGCTCCCAGTGAAAAGGGGGTCTCACTGCTGCATTTCTGCCTTTGAAAATCTGCATGTGATCTAATCTGCACCCTGCCTTTACAGGGGTTGTCTATGTCTCCCATAGAAGCTTGCGATGGACGAACTAGCCCAAAACACTACTGAAAGAAAGCTGGTTCAGCTGAATGAAGGATGCAAAGACACTGCATGCTTTCAATTTAAAAAACCCCAAAGTAAATCACTTTTAGCCTTTACCTGGTAGGGTCAGATGACATTTGATCATCAGCAGGGAATTCTCTAAGGTTGCAGACAGTTTTCTTAAAAATAGCTAATCAGAGTTCCCTTTTAGATGAGGTTTTGGTGTACATCACTTGAGCCACTTGAACATTTACAACTTATCTGCAACTGCCTGGTAAAACACAGCATTTCTTATATGTGGCTTAAGGTCTGAAATGGGCAGTGCAAAAGCTACCATGTCAGCAAGTTTAATAAAACAGTGTGGAGGGCCAGGAGTCTTTTGTTCCTTATTATTGATCAGTTTCAAAGCACATCCAAGGGAACAGGGACCAGAGCTTGCAGGGAGGAGCTGCATCAGTGTCCATTAGTCATGGGACAGGAATTTCCAGGTTTCAGATTGAGTTGATTTGAGAAAGCAGAAGGATGGAGCAGAGATACATCAAAAGCAGATTTAAACTGGAAACCAGCTGGGATGCTAATAGAGAGTTTCACCAAACCAAATGAAACAGCTTTTAGCCTAAACCAAATAATGATATGTTATTGGGGATTTTTTCTGAACACAATATTTTAGATGTTATAATTTTTAATTGTAGAGCGCAATAGAATGTACAATATTTTAACTTGTCTTTGTTAACACAGAGCAGTCGGGGTAAAACAAAACCACACCAAAAATTATGGAGCCCTCTCTTGATGAAATGGTAACTAAACTTTTCACAGAGGAATTTACCACAGAAGAGTGCAATGGAAATCTGAAACATCTGGAGGAATACATGCTATTAAAAGTAAAACTATTTTTTTCTTGTTTTTCATTGCTATTTTAATATCACCAATATTATATAATAACATGGATAATACTTAGCTTTTTTTTCTTCTGCTGTGCTGAAGATGTTAAAATCTTGGGAGGTTGTTGTCTCATGTGATTAATTTTTCTATTATCAAACATTTACACAGAATGAAAACTTCTGGAACAGCATTTCTGTTAACAAACAGGCTGACAACGATGACAGGATCTGTGAAGGGAGAAATCATATTAACAGAGAATTTTAGACAACCAATTAAAAATTTGGAAGGTTGTAAAAAAATACCAATTCTAAAAAAACATGATGTTCTTCTGATTCATAATCCTAAATTCAGAATAATTAAAAGCCCTTGGATGCAGCTATTCCAGCGATGACAATTTATTCACAGAAATCATCATAAAGTGTTAGGGATGTCACAGTTAAGGGTTCTCTCCTGTAGTTTTAAGTGGGTAGAAAGGAAAAAACTGAACAGACTAACATCAGGAAAATCCTTTACTTTTCAAAGAGGAGTAATGTACTTTGGAAGATGTTCTGAATTTCACTTGTTAATAACTAACTGCTTGGGTGGCTAATTTCTGACAGTTCTGTTAAAATCTCTGTTCATTGGGCTGATGAGGTTAGAAAGGTTAACATTCATGCAGAAAAGAAAAGAATTACAATATTAAAAGGCTATTTGAAAGGCAAAGGGATAACTTCTTCTGTATTTGTGGCTTCAATTCTGGTGAGCAACTGGGCAAAAGCAAAGCTGAGGAGAAAGACTGGTGAGGGAATTAGAAAAAGTAAAAGACTTCTCTAAAAAATCCCATGGATGAAAGGAACTTCAGTGTTTCCTTTATAAAGGGAAATAACAACAATTAGGCTATATAAAAATAACAAATGGTGCAGGAAAAGATTATCAGGAATTTCTTTTTAGCTACTCTTTACAAGAAAAGTGAATCATTCCGTAAGAAACTAAAAAACAAATAATGGATGAAAACTTGGATAAAACATGAATCCATGAAACTTCCCGCAGCAGATAAAATTGAGGCTAATATTTCATCAGATAAAAATTAAAACCAGTTATGAGATGATCAGAAAGCTAAATACCATGGGAATTCTTCACAGCAGTTTTTTAGCCCTTTATGCTTCCTGTTTTACCCCTCCAAAGAAATAATATTAAACCAGAAACTCAAATATAGGGCCATGCTTCAGGAAGGAAAATCAATAATTAAAAACAAATCTAAAACATAGGCAGGTTATGTCAGAATTGTACTTTACAGATTTGGGATATTCTGTCTGAAACATCTGGCTCTGGCTATAGGGTCAGACTTCTGGACTACATTCATCAGAGCTATCATGGCAAGTTTAGCTTTTGTCTTTATATTGTGTGTGTGTTACTTTTCTGTTTCCCTATCTGTTAGAGACACAGTCAAAGCTTCCTGTGTTTATGGAATGTCTGCAAAAACCACTCATTTTTTGGGCAGAGAAAACTGACCACAAGTGCTGAATGTTCAGAGGATTTCTCAAAAATCAACTGATGATTAAAAACAGGCTTTGGGAATAGAACTCTCTCTCTTCCATCTCCAAGAGCAGTGTGCTGATTTAAATGCATGCATTTTAAAAGGAAGATGAGAGGGGTGGGAGTTGTTTTGGTTTTTTACTGCTTGTTTGGGATTTTTGTTTGTTTTAATAAAGGAAAAGTAGAGGAACTTTTTTTCCCCTAGTAGCAAGAACTTGGATTTTGTCAACTTTGAACTTTTCGAGTTCTGTTTCATTTGTGTTTGGATCTCAGTTGGGCATCTTCTCCCACTGTTCACACACATACAAAGAATCTGCAGCATTTTCTGTGGAGTAAGAGACATAGCAAGCATAAGCCCAAACACCCTCATACTTTGCCCAAAATGCTAACTCTTGCACTTTTTCTTTTGAAAAAGAACCACCACACTGGCTTGGGTTTCTCCCTTTCTTACAGTCTCTGACTAGAGAAGTAAGAAATGAGTTAAGTCTGGAACACAGCCCAGAAAAGAGGAAAAAAGAGGAGCACCAGTGCTGCAGTGATTCCCAGCCAGTGGAATCCCCTTGAAAACAGGGTGAGCTGGTGTTCACTACAGCAAGCAAGGCAATGCTCCAAACTCAGGAGCTGAGATGCAGAAGAGTAAACCCACTTACCTACTGCAGAAAATCTCCTGAGAGATGGGACTTACACTCAAGTCTCCAAAATAAGTAATCAGTGAAACAGTTGCTGGAACATCTCTTCTGGAAATCCTGTTCACTCATAACCTTGCTTTCATGATTCTTATTTAGTTGAAGACTTTCCCCAGACACAGAAAAAACATAATAACAATAAATATTGAAAAATATTGAAAAACCTATAATTCATTTTTCCCTTGCACCCTTTTTTGATTAAAAAAAAAAACAAAAAAAAAATCACCAAGGAAAAAAGTGAGAACCCATTTTCCTTTGTGAGGACTCGACAATACAAAGCTCAGCTGTGGGATGAATTCTGGTAACACTGTGAGTCCACCAGCTTTATTTCCTGATTACAACTGATCACATAACAAAACTCAGCTGGATACTCCCCTCTGTACTCTCTCACTGCAATGAAGATGTGTATTGGACTCTATGAAAAGCCATAGGGAACATCACTAACAACTAATTTTATAGGGACAATCACTCCCTCTTCTCTTTCTCAGAGTGTTTGCACATCTGAAACAGAGCTAAGAGTTGGCATTTGCCTTTGGCAATTCTTGTATCACACAATTTAACTGGGGAAGTCAAGAACATGTTCAAATGAAACTGCAGAGCAATATTAGGTAGAATATAGTTACTCAGGCTGGACTTCAGCTAGGAGATATGATTTATCAGCCCTTGCAAAAATTAGTAGCTAGCTTATGCTATAGGAGATATTGGCCAAGACATGAAACACGTCTCTTAGATCCTTCAGTAATTACATGCCAAGGAAGACAGGGGATTTCAGGCTTCACATTTGCTATTGGTTCCATTTTCAAACCATTGTTATTTCTGTCTTATTGTCTAAAAAACCAGAAAAACATTAAAGGTGGAAGTGGTGCAACACCAACAACAAAGCACACAGAATCAGCAGCAACAGTAAAAACTCTGGAGTTGAAGCAGTCCAATGCTGCTTCAATTGCTTGAAAACAGAAGAGAGCTTTAGCACACAACTCTTACCCTGAGGGGAAAGTAACTTGTGTAGGGCCCTCCCGCTAGGATGGTCCCATGCACCCTTTAACAGTCTTGCAAAAAAGGTTGCAGAAGCCAAAAGCATAATTTGTTAGAAGCTAGGCTGAAAGCAAATGACTACAAAGGGGGAGCGGATTAAAAAAAATTAAATTGATCCTTCTGTTTTTCAACTAATGCTCTTTAAAAAGTCAGCTTTACTAAGCTCCATATACTGCTCCCTTAGCAGACTGCCTGTGGAGATGAGACATTCACTAACCAAGGCTATTTTGGAGCAGCTGGTTTCCTTTAATACTTGCATATAAGAAATTGGTGTTTCTCTCTCCCTTTCCCACTGTGACTGTTTAAGCTTGTCTCAAGTGCCTTGGCCAACTTAATTAGTCCAGTCAGGCCAAACTCATTTCTCTGGCACAAGCATTTAACAGCTCTGGTCAGCAGACACATTTTGGGGACAGGTTTCATGTGGCATAATTTTGAAATAATGAGAGAGGGGGAAATCTAAAATAAAAGAAATAGAAAATGGGAAGGCAAGACTGAGGAGGTGGTGCCATCCATGTATCTGAGAATGCAGAGTGACCTGACCCCACTCTTCACACTTTCACTGCTGCAATGCTGGAGCAGATGTGGCAATGCTCAGCAGTAAGGGCTGTGTTTTCTGCAACAACAGCCTGCAGATTTCCTTGGAGAGGTGGAAAAAAACAACAGTTATGGAACAGTATTCTTGGATCACAGCATGCCAGTAGGTGCAATGCTGGTTTTTTATAAGGCAAGAACCCAATACAATAACTGGACATCTGCAAAAGCCAGCAATTTATTACATTAATTGTATTTCCCATTTATAATTATGGGGAAAGATGAGACAGAACACGTTCTGAAGGTCATGGATACTCCACAATGGCCTTGCTATTTTACAAGGAATAAGTTCACATTCTGCAGTGATGGGGGCAGCATAGGCCTCTAATAACAACTTCTAGACTTCATTCTTGCTAACTTTTTTTTTTTTTTTTTTCAAATACAGGTATTCTTTCAAATACTTGTGCTTCTGGAAAGCATAAGAATAAGAGAATTATATCACTGAAGTGATAGTTTTTACAATGAGAGGACATTAAAATAGTGAAAGATTATTCTTCTGGAACAATCATCAAGGGTAAGAGAAAAAAAACCTAGGAAAGAAGTACTAATGAAGTCATAGGAGATCAAGTATATGATGCATTTGAGGTGATAAATTTTTGAGAAATTTTGATTAGATTATTCCTAAAGGAAAACTGTCTGGTGAACAAAATTATTCATAATTAGATTTCCTTATTATAAGTTCCTGATGGAAGAAACCAGTTCTGTAACACAATTAGCAAGGAAAAGACAAGAATGACCCTCCCATCAGTGAACCAGACGGGTTCCACTGTCTGTGTCTTGCAACACAAACCTGTTTCCTTTTGGTTGTTCTGGGGGTGTACCATGTTTTCAAGCAATACAATTCATTTCTTGAAATATCAGTGGGATTTTGTGACAAATAGCTGTTAGTAACTGATGGTTTGACTAATACCAGATACAAAATCAGGAAGTCACAGTACGTTAAAAACCTAATCAGAACCTTTCTCTTCACCAAATATTCACATGCAAAATTCTCTTTTGAGATACAGAGATTTTTATGCCATACTGTTGTTATCTTTAATGACAGACTTTGGTAGGCAGAATTAATTCAGAAGATTTCAGATCATACTTGGGATATGTAAGTAAAGTGCAGAGCAAAGACAATGAAGAGTTCTTTGCTTTGATGTTGACTGCAGCACTGTCAGCCTCTGGGAGACATTATAGGAAAGTCAAGCAGAAAGAAGGTGACAGATAAAGGATACAATAATGGAGAATTTTGCTAATAATCTGAAAGCACTTGGAGACCTCCAGGCGAGGATATTTGTATAAAACAACTGGGTATTACACTCAAAGCAGAAGCTACAAAAATGTGTATGTTTAAAATCCTGACAGAATTGTTAAAAGGTTCAGCCTCTAGTGCCTTTTGGCTGTTGACTGTGGGATACACTGTTTTATGAAAACAAAAGCCAGTTCCCATCTTGGGAGTGGAAAAACTTGCATTGTCCTGATAAACCTTGTTTCTCAGCACCATGAAGGTACGTGGAGGAGTGCAGCCTTCCTGTGGTCACATTGCCTCACTCTGTGTGGGTGCATCCTTTGCACAGCCCAGGCTGAATTACGAAAGAGGGAGCAGGAGGTTTCATACCCTGATGACAGCACAAAGGGAACAATGCCAGAGCTGGGACTCACAGCTTGCCCAAGAGAATCCCCTGTTTTCACTGCACTGATTTCCCTCAAGCCAAGCCCACATTTTGATGTCACTTTTTAACACCAGTAGGTTAAGTAAAATGACTTAAGCATATGAATGCATGAGCTAGTTAATTAACAAAGGGTTTGGGACAATTACCAAATTATAAGGCAAGCAACTTTTCCTCTTAAGTATTGTGAGATAAACAGCTATAAATTAAATTTAATGTGAGCAAAACCAAGAGGAAGACTTTGGACAAAATGCTTACTTTCTTCCCACCCTCCTTCCTCTGCCTAAACCAAGAGTTAAGATTGTAGGAGAAATCAATCAAAAAGCTGTAAAACAGCATCTGCTGAAGAAATGTCCCAGCTAGGTAAGCAAGATGTATCTTGCTTCAGGCTCTTTCTTGCTTAAGACTCTCTAGAAATCCCAGCACTTGATGCAGTGATCCTATCAGTTTCCCACAGCAGGCAGTAGGAATGACAAACATTCTTTTCCAGGCTATTGCCAGCAGTGGACCCCTCACACAGACTACTAAAAATCCCTTAATCCCCTCCACTTAATGCTGACCTAAAGAAACAATAGATCAAAACATAACCTCTGAAATGCCCTCAGCATGCTCTGTAACACTTCACCAACGGTCAGGGATGTCAGAGAGTTCCCTGCAGGCCCTTGAGTTCTTTAAGGAATGTGCTGTTTATCAGAACAACCAGAAAGCTCCTTTATCCTTTAGAAACATGTAACATATACATGATATCTACTGGCCATCTTCCTGCCATCTACATCTACGTGCAAAGCAGAAGGAAAAACTTACATGTAAGTCTTGGTATACAACCAAGACACTGAAACAAAATCTGTACAAATCCAGAGCTGAAAAAACAAAACACCTCAAGGCTGCAGCATCAACAGACTGATTCAATGTATTGCTCCACATTTTTAAGTGGTAGAGATGTGAAGTAAGGCCTAGAACACAACTGCAAAGGACAAGACCACTACTCTGGCGCATCCTGCTCTCTTCCAAGTATGAATAAATTTCCAGTGACTCAAGACAAGAAGCCAGGGAATGCTAACCTAGACCCTGGAAAACTTTCAAGGCTAGCAGAGCAAATCCCTTTGTTTTTTTAATAATCACAGTTTGGTGTCAGAAGAAATTTGAAAACAGGTCACCATGTCTACTGGACTTAGGGGTTTCCATTGGAAGAGTAGAAAATAGCACAGTCTAACTCCAAAAATCAATTTCTGGATGTACTGACAGAACCCCAAAGCGAGCTGCTGCTTTAACCACTGTTGCTTGTGGAGATGCTGTAAGGTTCTGCAGACTGCCCAGGCCTGCAGACCTGAACAGTTTGATAAGATCAAAATTCAGAAGAGTAAGGTGAAAAAACTGCTAAGTGCCTTATCGACCAATCACAAAACTCAGCAATCTGAGATCAATTCTGTCTGCTGATCACAAGCCACTGGAATAAAGATTCTTGTGTTTCTTTTTCCTACCTGGTGATGAGTTAGTCTGAGTTTACTGGAAGTTCTAAATTATGATCACATTTGTATCCCAGCATTTATCACAAGTCATGGCTAAGGGGTCTCAGAGATTATCAGGGAGGCCTTGGTTGATGCACAGAAAGGACACTGCCTCTCTGGCAGAGGGGAAGACTCTGGGCTATGCTGCCATCATTCCCACAAACACATCTGAACTAGCTTGGTAGCACTGTTGCCACGGGGGTACAAGGTTAACTCAAAAAACACAGCTTAAGTATTTAGCCAGCTTTTAAAATGGATTTTACAGCCTATTTTGCCTTAGCTAAACTATTCCTAGTGTTAAAATAGCCTGTTAAAGAACAAACGTATTAAAATTTTAGTCAGTGCCTTCCATTCTAATTATATTTTGTGCTCCAGCATAGTGTCTGAAAAGAAATGTCTCCGAGAAAGCCATTTTCCAGGGATTTTCTTTCTAAAATATAAAAAGCAGAGATGGAGAAACAGAATCATGTTTAAAGCAGCTTAAAAGGAAATGCTGGGAATCCCAGAGGGGCTGAGAAACATGTGGGTTTGGGATGAAAAGAACCAAGCCAAGAGCTAGCTGGCTACTTCCAGTTTCCACACCATAAATTGTTACATTCTTAGTGTCCAGTCCTCTTTCACATGTAGAAAGACACTGAATACAGTAGGATGTAGCAGACAAGAGAGTTTAGCCAAGGGCACACCGTGTCAGGGACCTTTTGGACTCTCTAGTAATGTAAAGAAAAAGCTGGCACAGGGCCCAGCATCTCTGTAAATCAATACAGATGTGTATTTAAACCAAATGGCTGGCAACCATATCAAGCTTTGATTGTCACAGACATTTCCAAAAGGAAATGAATAAAATTTCAGGAGATGACAGCAAACCCATGTACGAACAAAAGAATTCTTTCCAGCTAAGTTTTATTCATTATAGGGCATGCTTTCAGTTCACTGCTTGAAGCCAAATGACAGGAGTACCCAGCATTAGCACAATCGTTGTCAGGCCCAACAGTACACCAGACACATACTTGTCCTCAAGTATTCCTGACTGCAAAAAGTTCCTAAATATATTTGTAGTCATGAATGACATGAGTTTAAGCTTCTTGGTAATGTGTGAGAATCCAATCCTTAGATTTCACTGCCAAGTGCATTAAAGACTGGCATGGACATGTGCAGTGACATACAATCCACTGGGTGAGAAGCCAGACTTGGCATGACTCAGGCCCAAGGTTCTGTCTGTGTACAGGGACAACTGCAACACTAATTTTCTGCAACGTGATATCTCACTCTAATCCATTTTTTCCCTTTGGGGCCATGGCTGCACATACAGAAACCTCTCACTCAGAAAAATATATGGAAAAAACACTTAAGGGGGAAAATTTGCATCTTTTCACTTCCCTTCCCACCCTATCCTGGATTACACAAATGTTGGTGGGTTTTGTTATCATTTTTACAGAGATGGCTTTTGTACAGGTGCTCCCTTTCTATCTATTCTCAAGGTTGTTATTAGTTTTTTTAATAACCTCCTGAGAGATGAAAACAGATACTCTTAAAAAAAGCTACAACCTTTGACACCTTTAAGCTATGCTGTCACACTTCATTGGAAAGATGACAGGGGAGGATAAATTTGACGACTTCAAGTGAGCACAGAGAACATGAGACTAAAGTGTCTTCTTTTTATACTGAGTAAGAAAACTGCTTGACCGTGGGTCAGACTCACAGTTGGTGCAGGAGGATAACAGACATCCCTTTGGCCTGTCACTATTTACTGTCAGTAAAATAACATGAACCTCCCCTTGAACATTTGTAATTAGGTGCTGGGAGATTTCTGGTTTGTGCAGCACCAAAAAATCAAGATTGAGAAAGTCGTAAATTGTAAAGCAAGCATAAATTATATTTCAGCCTGCATTTTGTCATAGTTGCTGCAGAAGTCACAGATTCCAACATATTCAAAAAAAAAAAAAGTAGTTCCTGACACACATGATGCTTTTCCTATGAATATGGTTTCACAACTGAGATATTTTCACAACTGTCCTCCTTAGCTGAAAGCAGGCAACTTCAGGAACTTAAGAACCACTACTACAATAGCAAAGGCTCTACAGGGCTCTGCAGACACAGGACTCCTTTCATGCCATGCCCACTTGATTAAGGACCATAAGGACCATCTTGCTATTGCTAAATCTGGTTCTGAAGAGAAATAAAACCTGTCTGGCTGAAGACTGCTGACTGCTGAAAGATGGTAGGAGAAAAGCTCTTTGTCATTGTGTAGTGGAGAGACCTATAGGGCATAACAGTCAACGGGCAGCATTAGTAAGTTAGGTGTTTAGTTAGTTCTGTCATTCACTCCTGCACTTTCAGACATTGCTGGAGCCTCTTGGACACAGGGATAATCCTAAAACTGGTCCTTCAGTTCTCAGTAAAAGACACCTACAGCTTAGACACAACTCAGAGACTCACAGTGAGAGGGACCAAAGAAATAGCAATGTGTTGTGCGTTTTTGTTGTTACTGTGATGTTATCAGTAGAAACTTTGGACAATCAGTCTTAGGCATTTTAAGCCTGACTGCAGTCATGATAACATAAAAGAGGAGTATGGAAGAATTTCCCACAGGAAAGGTTGCTCCATCTGGCAGCCTGCAGGACTCTCTCCAGCCTGTCCCTTTCCTGTGCTGAGCTCCTCCATCCACACTGAGGGATGTGCACCTGACAAAGAACCTTGAACATCACCCGCTGGCTCACACAGGCTCTAATTGAGGCCTGAATTCCATCTTCACATGATTGCTCTGCCCTACATAACACATAGTTGACAACAGTATGCACTCCATAGCACAAGCAATCCTGTTATATTTTGTCTTCCCCTCAAACTAATGCTTCAGCCATGGATTAATCTTTGTTTCAAGAAAAGAAGGTGGAACAGGAAATCAGTCCTATATTGCATCAAGCACTACCTGGGCTTTGACTAAAAATCAAAGCACTCATTTAAAGCTGTATCAACAAACAAAAAGAAATTAGAACATTATGTGATTAAGAACAGCGATTAAGAATCTGATTTCAGATACCCCTGCATCAGTCTGGAAATAAGTACTCCCTTACTTGGCTGAAAATAATAGTAATACTAGTCAACATAAACCTTGTCAAGCTCCATGACAGGGAATAAATACCTTCCCTACCCAATACAGTAATGCATCATTACGTACAGTGCATAATTAGGTCTGGTATTAGAGGCAAGAAAGGAGTCTAAACCTCTTCTGAGGTAGAAGCTATGTCCTGAAGAATCTAACTGCTGCTTTCTGAAGTCTACTCACTCAGGAAAAATGTGCTTGCTCTGGTCTTTCATGGGGCTGTTGCAATATTCCTAACCCTGTAATCAATGGTGAAGCACAGATGTAACCTTACTAGTGGTCTGAATATAGGGACTTCATATTGTACAAATGATCAAGCAATGCAAGAAACTGCTTCTCAAGAGATGGAAAACTACTTGTTTCGACAAGAACAGACATTACATATATGGTATCAGGAGTACTGAATGATCCTGGCCATTTAAACACTGAGTAGGGTCTTCATGTTTAACTTTTTCAACTCTTCTCCAGACACTGAATTTCAGAATGCACGTAACATTTACCACAGTAAGTGCTGCTACACCTAGTGACAGGTGTCCTGTACAACTCAGGGAGAGATCACACCACTCCAACCACTTCAGCCTCTAAGTCCAAATCTCGGGATCTGACTAGCATAGTCAAAACCATATTGTGATCACAAATAACAGCATAAGGGGAATTCATAGATGAAGGACATGTTTCAGTGTTTAGATAGTGCAGAAGGACACATGGCAGGAAAAGCATCACTGGCTCATCTTCACATCAAAGCAAGCTCATTGCTTCAATTCAAACAGAAGAGAAAGAGACACATTTAAAGTACTCATTCTTCAAGGGATCATAGGAAATTTTAGCCTGATTCTTCTGAAATCCAGGTCTAAAAGCAGTACAAGTACATCCATCTTGCTGCACACGTGTGTCTTATACTCAAATTTCCCTTGAAGTTCACACTGAGGATATGATGTGATCCCTGCAATACATATTGTAAGGACTGTTTCAGCAGTAAAAGCAGAGAAAACTTTTAGTTCAATTCAAATGTTTTCAATGAAAACAAGCTTATAATTACATTCATTGGGCAGCTGAAGCTAAGTACAGAAGCCAAGAGCAAAAGGACACTATTGGGTTTTTAGCTGTGCAAAATGCTTCAGGGTTTGGCAAGCTCTCTGTTCCCATTTCTATCACACCTCTGTGTGCTTCCTCAGTCTTTCATCACTTTAAAGCCGAGTGCCAGCAGTTACAATGTGAAATTCAGGAGTCCACAAACATGGGGATTCAGAGGCATGAGCAGTACATACTGTGCAAATTGCTGTTTCCCTGCGAAGCATCAAGTAGAGCCCCTGCCTCTCTTCCCAGACAAAAATAAAACAGCATTTCCAAAGGCAACAGGTGGGAACCTGGTTTTGACAGCATAAGTTTTTCATGTACTGTGGAATATGTGGAAGACTTGCAGTGGGCTACAATGCTGCTCTGCCTTCAGGAAATTCCATGCTGAATGGCACACTGTTTGGAACAGAGAAAGGGAGGAGGAAAAAAAGAACAGAAAGAGAAAAATATTAAAAAAATAAAAGGATAGGAGTTGGTTTAGCAAAATATTGTTTCTGGATTCTACACTAATAGATGCATTAAAACTGCACAGCTTGTAGCAGAAGGACTGGATACATGAGCATCTGTATATATTCTCTAGCTTAAGAGAATCTGTGGGAATTGGACAGAAGTTGTGAAGACTGATATTGAAAAAATGGAAAATCAGCTCATGTTACACTTACATATGAAATAACAGCATCTGGTGTTACCATTTCTGTAGAAGGTTGCAAAATTTTCTAAACTTGAATGAGAAATAATTAGGTGCAAGATTGATTGTGATGATGAAGAGCACACTTTCACGCTTATGAAAGAAGTATTTCTCAACAGGAAAGCTTTCAAATCTGGAGCTAGTTCTTGCACTGGCAACTGTGCTTTCTTTTTTTATTTCCTGTAGCTGAAACAAGAAAGCAGACTTCTGTGGCCCAGGGCATTTCTACTCTCAATTGCCACACACTCTTATATTAGGGCGATGTTTCTTGCAACATATTGATTTTCTTTTGTTCAAATTATTAAATTTTTTCATTGTCTTTTATTTAAACCTTGTTGGTTAAAAAAATCACGACAAAAAAGCCCCACCACTGTTTATGATCCACTATCTCTTTATCTCCTACCCAACCCCTTTTACACAGGGCTACTTCCTAGGCCATTTACTTGTAGTTCCCTTTGTAAACCCAAGAAAGAAAGAATCATGTTGAGCTAATGGTTAACTGAGACTGACGTTTGTTCCCCAAATTCTAACATTTGATCAACAATAATACAAATATTTGTATGGTTGCCCAGTTAGTAATAATGAAAAAAGAACCCAGCTGCAGATTCTGTTACATCCAACCCATTCCTGAATCTGTTCTATAAGAACAAAGCAGTTCTCTGAAGTGCAACATAGCTCAAAAGATATTCTGGATCTCAAAGAAACGACTGTGGGAATACATTGTGACTTCCAATGTCTTTTGACAGCTGTTGTACTGAGCTCTGCAAAGCTACCTTGGTGCTTTGGGATCAGGGCCATAATCTTTAGTGGTGATTGGTAATTACCTCTTCCAACATTATCACATTTCTCTTTCTAGATGAAAAATCTTGATTAAAAGCTCTTGTGAGGGAAGACACAATGGCTAAAAGGTGTAAGTCTACTGTATTCTCTTTCCCTGGACATACTGACCTTTTCTTCAGAGGTAGGCGTTGACCATGCACTGGCCTTTTGTTTCTGACAGAACACTCCTGTTGGCTGGCACTCCATATATTGAACTTGGTGCCTCCCAAGTGAACACATGAGCTAACACAACCCAAACTCAGGAGCTAACACTTTCTGGCTGGGGCAACAGCTGACTAATAACATTTTGTGGGCTGGGCACAGAAAGAGATTTACACCACAGTCTCACTGACAGGTTTAATTTCAGTAGTTTTTGAGTTTACTGCTGGTAAATACACATAAAAAGAAGGGAAAATTCTGCCAAGCTGTTGTCCACTTGGGTAAAACCAGAGTGCTTGTAATAAAACTTGAAGCTGCGGTAGGCAATGAATGCTCCAGTTTGAAAGCACAGTGAATTTTCTTTCATTCTTCCAGCCCAGTCATAGCACAGGTGTTTACTTTAACAAGCAGTTCAAGATATGCATTTAAAACACTGATTCGCCTCAAGAAAAAATTCTGGGACCAAGGCTTCTCATTTCATATTGAGAATGACTCATTGTACCTTAAATGTTTGACCTGCCAAGGCATTATTTTCTATATATTTGTTACTAGTAAAACTACATAAATACACACATCAATTATAAAGGTGTTTGCTGTGTAAATGCAGGGAGTGGTCTCAGATTTCCAGTAATTCCCCTTCACCCAGTTTTACACGCTCATCAGGTCTTTATTATTACAGCTTCAGGTATTCCTCACATCCAGGCCCTGATAACAAGAGGATGGGTTAGCAATGAGACCAAAGGGAAGTGGAGGCCAAAGTTCCAACATGCTTTGCCTGGGGCTAATGTTAATTCCAAAGGCATGGTATCAATCACGTTTTTAAACAGTATAGCTTTCAGCTAACTAACACATAGGTACCAGCATGCTCGTGATTCCCCTCCAGAAAGCTCTTCTACAATCTGCCTGCTGGCCACAAAAGCATGTAATGATAGGCAGCATTTTGATCTCCTCTGATGCTCTTTTTCCAGAGTTACTGGGAATGTTACTGGAGAACTCCAGGTCTAGGAAGGGGACACTGCATGTGCATCATTTGGAAGCTGGTCTCTTCTAATGGTTTTCTGGATCTTCAGCTTAATTCTAAACACAACTGTTTTCAAGGGTTTAACCAACAGATTAGTGTTTGTTCTGTCAAGGCAGTATGGCAGGGATCCTGTTCTGGAAGCAGTCAGGCATTTTACTCCTTGGGAAGATCTCCAGGTGTCAGAGCTACAGATAACAGTGGGAAGCTTTCAGACAAAGACTTTCCCCTCAGTTATCCATCTGTGTTTACAGGAGACCAAGATCAACCTGAAATAATTTGCCCTGTTAGTCTGGATATGTTTGCACAATGCATATTTACCTTACACCTGGCTCATACCAACACAATGAGCTACTGACTTTCATTATCACTAAATACATTACCAAGCTTGAAAGAATGCAGCTGTTAGAGATCGAGGAGGATCCCAGAGCTTTGTTGAGAGCAGTAAATTTTTCTCTGCAAAGCACCTGTACAGTTTGAAACCTCAAAACCCAGAGCCAGCCTGAACCGAGATAGGAAAAAGGGAATGTGCAACATGAAACCCCTACAATTAGGCAACAGCAAACACCATTCACACAGACCTGTGAACTACAAGGCAGACATTCATTTTATTTGCTAACTCAACTTCTTAGCTTGCTTCCACAAAACCTAAAACTCATCGGCCAAAACCTACTGTAAGGGTTATGACACCTTCATCCAAACATCACCTGTTTCCCATAAAAAGCTTATGAAATACCAAGAATATCTGTAAAGGAAAGTACTTATTTCAATGGAAGCAATTAAAAAAATACAGGTGCTAGACAGCTAATTTGGGAGTTATGAATGCTATTTGCTTGGTAATAAATGTGTCCCCATTAACAAGTGCCTTATAGTCTAATGGTCCTCAATATCTAAAAGGTTTGTCACTCAAAAATCTTGAGTGGAGGTTACCCTAACACTGTGACACGTTTTTTAAGAAATGGTTATTTGTGATGATGTCAGCAAGCACAGTTAACTCCTGAGCCTTTCTGTACATGGGGGAAGATGTTTTATCATACAGCATCTATTATTGTCTGGCACTGAACTGGGCTGCTGCAGACCTGGATTCCTTTCCTTACTTGACTGCATGCTCACATCAGTTCTTTTGACTATAGGTTAAGAGTATTGGTGTTGGCGGAAGTTTCTTGAAGTTAAGAAGTTTCTTAAATTCCAACTCAAGTTCCTCTTGCCTCTAGCTTGCCCCTAGGCATTGAAATTTGCTCCTGAGACTTTTGGAGAGGGATTTTCCCATAAATTCACTTAAGCTCAGGAAGAGTCTAATTTATCCCTTCTCATGTTACCTATCTCAGAGTTTGTTCATATGGCACTGCTCTGATGCTCCTACTCCTCATGGTCTCTTAGATTTGGCTGCTGGAGGACTCTGTGGAGGATTCTGCTCCCGCTGACTTTCATGCTTTTCTGGAGCTGGCAGCTAGAAAAATTGATTCTCACTCTTTACCTTGTTCCATCAGCCCTGGAAATGACTGTTTTGCAGACATATAAAAACTGATGAGTTGCTTTTGCATGACACTCCAAGGCAGCCATGTGAATCATGTTTCATGAGAGTGAAAAATTGTGTCAAAATTCAATGCACACCACAAAATAAAGAGCACTTAAATATTTTGGATGAAATAGTCATAATATTGAACTACTGAAATCAATTGCTTTGATATTTCTTATTTCAGAACTAGTATTCTGCACCAGAGTTTAATGAAACATAGAATCTAAAAAAATCGAGAATGAACTAAGTGTAACAATATACTTACAAATATTCTTCATCTGTCTCTGTCCCAGACATGCAGATGTAAGTGCATCTTCATACTTCAAATTATAGAGGATCACAAGCATATGGAAAAATTTGTACTGCCACTTCAACAAAATTGTACTTCAACTTCAACCTGCCAGCAGATGCAGGCCTACAATGTCAATTTTCCATTCATTGCTGTTTCAGACATCCTCCTTGAAACATCACATTTGTTTTTCAACTAGTCCATGAGTATGTTTCTTTGCTTCATTAGATTGCTCTGATGTCTAAATCTTGAACTAAACTGGAGCACAAATTGCCTCTGACTTAAGTCAATCCTGACCAGGTTTTCTTAGCAAGATTATAACAGCAGTTCAGGAACGAAAATGTCAAAGCATATGGAAGACTTACTTCTAGGGAAGTTACCCAGAATGGTAAACATTTCTGGTTGCATTCCTGCACAAGAAGCTAATCTGCTGCTCAACCCTGGGGGATACATTAAACACAGCATGACTTGAAAAAGTCCAGTTTTAAAGCTGAAAAAATGCAGGGGCAAATTCTGGTAAGTTTAAAATAAAACTTGAAAACATATCATAACATGCAACTTTCTGCATCTTCTTCAGATGGAAGGCAAGAATGGAGAATACTTCAAGTTTTGTTCAATTTATCTCTGTATTTTAAGCCTTTTTAACTGCATTGATCTAGAAGCTTAAAAAGGCCTAATTTCTTTTGGGAACATGTGCCTGCGTCATGTTGACACCAGCAGATATAAATAGCTGTGAGCTGTATCAATAGTTATTTTCAGAGTGGATAGAGTCAGGCACAGTGGTATTAATTCATGAGAGCAGGAAAGGGAGGCAGCATAATCAGCTTAAATGAAACATGAGAAATCCTCCATGTAGGAAAGACTGGACAATGTCTTGTAAGGAAAAGCTAATCCATGCAATTTCTTAAAGTGAGGTAAGGTCAACAATTCTGTCTGGAACCCCAGCTCTCTGACGTCACAGTGAGCTGAGAGAACTGAGAATTCTGGCAATTTGATGACATCACTGAATAAGACTTCCTCTTGTGACTTGCCTTCCTTTGAGGATATAGAGGGTTCACATCCTTTTAAAAGAATGCTACCTTCCTATTGTTGTTCTAGGTTTTTGTTTTCTTCAATTATGAGAGCTGTCATATCTATTTAGCTCTGCTTCATATCCTACTGAAACTCCCAAGCAGAGGTGCAGTAGTAGAAAGTCAGTATAAAGTTAATATAAAGGCTGAAACTTCAAGAGGAGGCCTTGATCTCCTTGCTCATATTTCCTCTTTTCCTTTACGCTGATGATGGCTTCCTCAACCTTCCACTCAGAGGCCAAGCTCACACAGAAGCAAAAGGTCCTGAAAGATGAAAGTTAAACTGAATGTGGATGACTTGAGGCTTAGTTATGGTTTCTGACGAGTTTTTATGTTGTAATTATACTCCATTGCTTGTTGCACAGTGATGCCTAAACATGTCAGTTCAGAAATCAAAATCTTGCATTATGGTTGGTACTCCCTCAGGATATGCAAGTGAGTTTCTGCTCCACATACCAGTTTAGTTTGAAATGCAAGAATCAAGCAGTGGTTTCGTGATGGTAGCATGCCAACACTAGCACTCTCATGTTATTCTGAACTCAAATGTCCAAAACCAAAAGCAACTTGTGCACTTCAAGAATGGCCAGGAAACAGGTGTGAACTGAACATCTGTAATGGCCCAGAGAAAAGAGTTCTGTGTATACCCACAATGGAGAATAAGAAAAAATTAATGTAAGACACCCAAGTCTTTCAGGATGTTTGCTTAAGGCAGCATTTCCCCTTGTTTTTTATTCTAATCCACTTCTGATGAGAAGTAGTTCCAGTAAAAATGCCTTAATAACAATCTGAAAATCCTGATTTTGATCTCACAAGCCATTTCATGCCAGTATGACTTATGCTTGGTACTTTATAATTAGGATGTCCATGATTTCACACTTCTCCAGGATCCTGAAGAAGCATGTTTTTATAACTGACACAGGCCTGTACAGAAGCTGGAGCATTTCTGGACATCAGTAATGCGTCAAAACCCTCACTGTGGTAAAAACAGAGTCTACAAACCACTGGAGTTCATTGCACCTGTGCGTCCTCCCCTCTGTGAATGCTAAAAGGCTGCCTGCCTATTTTAAAGCTGCTGCTGGCTACATACAGAATTCAGTGTTTATTTTAACACAAGTGAAAGAGCTACCACAAATGGCAGTGCACACCATCATCAAAGTGAAGGAATGGCAAACACGCGCATACGGGAGAGAATCCTCTGATGGAATTCAGTCTTTAGGAGACAGCCAAGAGTTGCACAGCCCTCCATCTCTTTTAGGATACCAGTGAGAGTGTGAGGAGGTCTTGGCAGACAGCTTCTGAAGAGAGGCAAAAGCATCAGAGGGAGCTCACAGCTGCAGTCAGCCCTGGCAGATACGATTTCATAGCCATACTTGGGATTTCTCACTAGGTGGAACTTCTGGCTGCTTTCTATGCTGAATAAGGAAGTGTGAGTGAACACTGCCTCATGTTTGCCTTCTTGTATTGGGATTATTTGAAATTTCACCTTAGACAATGACAAACAAGTCAAAACTAGCAAAATAATATGATAGCAATTTTCATTAAGGCCCTTTCTTTCTTTTCCTATCTGAGATTTTTGATACAAAAAATACCTTTTTTGAAGTTATTTCTCCAAAGCAGTCAGAATAGAAAAACTGGAAATAACAGAGAAATTTAGATTATGTCTGAAATGAAACAACTACCCTCAAAACCTGCTGTTATAGAAAACTTCAGGGAAAGTAAGACTGTGATCTTTCATCATTAACCCCATTTATAAATCAAGTCTCACGCCCTCCCACATTTCCTTATCCAATGTTAACTTGCCTTTTAAAGGACAGTGAAAGTTCTCTTGTTCATTGTTACTAATGACAAATATTAACTCATCTATTTCTAACATCTCATTTTGTGAGTTGTATTTTTAACATATCCCTTAATATGGAAATACTTTTACTCCTTCTGATTGTTTATCTGGTATTCCTATGATAGGGTTTAATCCTGGCATTCATTTTTATATGGAATTAATCCACTTAATAGGTATTTTTATGACTGAGGAGATATTATAGTGAACTAACAACTTCAGTCCATACAAAGAGGTGGACATCTACACAGTCTGGTGGTCATGTCAAACTGGAGTTCAAAGAAGCAATCAGAGCACGTATTTCTCTGCCAAATACCTTATTTGAATTTAGATTTCCTCAGCTTTGGGCTTGTGAATCCACTACTTAGAACAGCTCCAGCTATCTATCCTTGGGCTTGCTGCAACTCATATTGCAAAGAACATGGGGGAGGAGCTGACTTAGCTGACTAAAAAGATACTGCAATATTTAGGAGATGCTTCTTGCTGATATTGGCAGGTTTCAGTTAAATGGCAGTGACTTGTGCTAGCTAAATATCTAACCCAATAAATCTAAAAGCATGATAAAAGGAAGCTATTTATATATTTAAAGATATATGTGTGTGTGTGTGTATGTAATGATAGTCCAGTAAAACAGTATCTGCATTAGTGAGTAAGTGGAGGAAAAGTAACAGTTTTAGTTAATAATTTGGTTCTAAGGACCTGAGCTGGCTCTACATACACTTAGGGGAGTTTTTTTTCAGACTCACTCCGATCTTGTCTGGACTAAATGCTGCTTTGGGGTCTGACCACATCTTCTGGTCTCATCTAAAAGTGTGTGTGCCTCAAGGCCACCCAGCAATGCAAACAAAAGCACAAGAGGTAAGATTAACAAAGAGATTCACATCAAAACTACAGTTCTGAATCTAAATTAAAATGCTGATGAAGATGGGGATGTTATCTCCCACTGGCAGTGCAAATGGGTGCTGTGGTCAGTGCTGTACCATTCTCCTGATAACCATTTGCAGAGACACCCTCAGTACCAGTAGATATCACTAATAGTGTGACTGTAGCAGTAATTTTTGTTACATACATTCAGCCTGACCTTTCTCTGTGTTTAAATGACATTTCAAATTCATTGCTGGCTAGCAGAGTTTTAAATTACGTTTAGCTTCCTTGTGGCACCTGAAGCTTGTAATGCCACACCATAAATGCATATGCTACCCATTGTCTGTAGAGCTGAGAAACTCTTTGCTTTCCAGAGTTTTTTATGAACAGTCTCTAAGTCATTAGTCAGCTTGGTCAGTCTCTGTTTTCCACTGGCCTATAAACTGGAAGGGAAAGTAAAATATGCAAAGTTGATGCTAAAATACCATGACATACCTCACTGATTTAGCAGGGAATAAACAAAGGGCAGATCTTGCCTTTTATAGATGTAAGTTTCTCTTTGCCAAAGTCGTATAATCTGCCTTTGCCAAAGTTTAATTACACACAGTGTTTGTGGGCCTTTGGAATCACAACCTCAGTTAATTTTCATTTAAAAAAAAAATTTTAAAAAATCTGTGTTTAAGCATCTCCCCATAAGATATTTTTCACCACAGGCAGGCTGTCATGAAGGAATCAACTGAAAAATGAGATATTTCCTGTGACTAGAGGTGCTCTGCATCATTTGAAGAGACAGCACATGTCTGTAGACATTTCTGATCTATCATAGCAAATACTTTGCCCCATCAATACCAAGGACAGGAGGATAAATTCTGATACCCAGGTCTTGCCTGATTATTTAGAAAAGAACAATGAAATCACAGATCTCAAAACTGCCTGAATGCTGTAAGTCAGAATCCACAGCAGTCAGAAGTGGGATAAGAGGGATCACAGAAGTTCCTTACCCTCCCTGTAAGCTCAAGACACTATAAATGCAACAGCATAATCATGTCAGCATTACTACTGAGCATCCTAATGACAGGCACTTAGGGAAACACCAGGATATTTGGAATAAGCCTCAATGCCACAAAACCCTGCTTCTTATTGTAACAGCTCCTCAGAATACTTAAAAAAAAAAAAAAAAAAGAAAAAAAAAATGATTAAATTACCTTTTGGCTAAAGATTAAATTACCTTTGGTATTCAAGAATAAATTCATCCTGCTATACATAGCCACTCAGAATTAAGGGGGTTTTGTTCCATTTGTCAAACACTTTTCCTTCCTTCTATCATCACCATGCTTCAGATGCAGATAAACAGAGGCTATGTTTTAAACTGAACTTTCCAAGCTTCTCAAGCACAACACAGGCATTGACAAAACCTTCACTGACCGATGTCCAAGGTGAGACAGAGAATTTCTGTGCAATCCAAGCAGCTGTTTGTTCAAATGCCTCCTATTTTTTCATTTAGTGGCTGCCACCAGTTATTTAAGAGTGGGGTTGGGCTGTTCAAGAGGCAAGCAGCAACAGTAAGCAGGATCTGACAGATAGCAGGATGATGAAAATTTTGGAATGCTTCTTTCTGGCCACTGAAATGAGTTAGAGAATGGAGCTTTAATTGAAATCCACTAGACTGGAGCTATTTTAAAGCTGCCTTTGCAGCTCACCTGGCAACAGTAGAGTTTAAGTATATTGGATTGCCATGCAGGATAGATTCCAAGTGTTATAGGAACTTGTACAGCAAGGGATGGTGGAATATACTGGATAATTAAGTAGCCCTACACTCTGTCTGGCTTAAAGACGTGAGCAAGGAAAAAGATGGATTGCAGTTTATTTGACATTGCTTGCAAGGTAACATGTTGTTGAGCTCATGGTTTATATTTACATGCCTTTTCCTAACATCAGACATCCCTACTTACCCAGGACTACCCACTGACCTCTGACATTGGAAACTCAGACTTCAGTCCCTGCACTGCTGGAATTAGTAAGGAATTTGAAATGTCTCCCACATCTGAAACAAATGCAGTGCTGCTGACTGCACCATTAAATTGTAACCTTGCAGTGTCAAAGTTGTTGCTAACAACAAAGAGAACCCCAGCCTGGCAAGTGAGAAGGTGCAGGGAAACTGGGAGAAGATGGTGATAAGCACAACTTATTAACATGTCAGAGCAGAAGAGCTGCTTGGGAGGAAACTGCAGCTTTCAATGCACTTCTGAAGGCATTAGCTGTGCTAAGTGAGAGTGACTTAAGTATTTGGCCAGTGCAGGAGGGCCCAAACCTTGAATGTCATGCTGTACCACAAGTTTGCATGGACATATTTTCTCAGACTTTGAAATTGCTTCTTCTACCTGTCAAAGAAGCAGGACTTACCAAATTCGGCCAGTGGCCGTGCACTTCTCTGAACCACAGCAATGAATGAAATGGGAGCTTGTGCATATTCCATCTTTCTGTTTTCCAAAATCTGGTTTACATTTTCTTGTCTTTCAAGAACAGGTACTAAAGGATGGATTCAGTAGGTCAGATCTCCAGGGCTACATAAACTATCATGGCCTGTGTTAAGGTAATTCTAATGAAGCCATTTCAGTTTACACTGGTTGAAAGTCTCACAAAAAATCTTACCCAAGATGGCCATTATTTCATTTTGGCACATTTACACTTCTGTGTTTCATCAGTCATTTGACCAGTACTGGTGTGAGAAAACAGGGAAAAGAAAAACCATCTGGATATTTGCATTCAAAACTAGATAGTACTAACTTGTGTTCAAACCCAAGGGAACTTGCAAGGGCAGAGAATTTTCCTTGCTTTGGATTCTTACCTTTGTGGTCCAGAACATGGCAACAAAAAATTTAAAAGCAGGGAATCAGGGGTGTTGTAGTTTCATGCACGTTGGTTCCAGGCTCTGTTCATTCCCTAGTGCTGGCAGACTGTCCCTCACCAGAGGAACCCTGGCTGTAACACTTCCAGCAGCAGAGTGAAGTGCTTGACACCATCCAGTGCCAGACAAAGTGTGTTACTGAGCTGTGTGTGATAAGCCTATCTCCAACAGCAACAACAACTACTGTAACTTACCCAACTCATTGCCATACCAATTGACATTTTAACTGCACACACACTGCCTAAAAGATCTGGGGAATTTGACAAGGGATTAGTTCAGATAGCTTAGCATTATCACCATCCTACCAGCATTGTATCTTCTCTCTACAATGACATATTTAATGGCATTGTCTGGTAAGCAGCAAGCCTCAGCTTGTTACTGTCCTTCAGTAATCCTTAGATTAAGATTTTAAATCTTGGCAAACAGAAGCAGGGACGCTCCTGAATAATACTGTACAGTCTGTTCCCTCACACTGACCTGGCAGACATCTGGCGTGCTACAGAAGTGCTTCCAGGAGACTTGCCTGAGTAGGATGGCACTGGGGAGGGATGTCCTCTGTAATCCTGTTTACCTGCCATTATCTACAGTAATAAAAACATGAGTACAAATCAGAGATTGTTTTGAACCCCTTTAGAAAATACAGACAAATATTAAATAAAAAGGCAGGTCAACTGTCCGGCATGGTCTATGGGAATTTCTCGTCTCCAGGAAAATTGATTCATGTCATTCCAAGTTAGATGCATATTCACGTCCCTGCAAAGCTCTCTAGGAATCAGAGCAGTGTAAGATCAAAGCACCCCTCAGTCTCTAGTGCATTTAAATCTTGCCAAATATCTCTGTGAGGTTTATGTGCAATGATCTGACTTTACAGATGAGGTAGAGGCTAAAAGACATGAGTGAGGTCATACAGGAAGTCTGTGGGAGGATAAGGTATCCAACTGGCTATTGTCATCTCCTGGGTGAGACACCATCTCCAGTGGGGTACTGGAGGTTGACCTTTATCACTGCAGCAGAGTCTGAAAGAAAACAAGGAGAGTCCTGCTGACAGTGAATGCATCCATGTGAACACATAAAGGGAAGGAATGAAGGGAATTCTGTGTGAGGATTTACAGCTTTGATCCATTTGTTTATGGTACTCTGATGCTAGCAGAGAAAAGCAAGTCTCCTTGGGATACCTAGAAAGAATGTAGCTCCTCTCCCTGCCATGGTAGGGCCTGAAACTGCTTGGGATGAGAATCTTGGTTCAAGCTGTAGGATACTTATTAATGTAAAATAATAGCTGATGCTTTTTCAATACTTTTGATTGTAACACACTCTGCACCCTAGGCTTTCTTTGCAGGACGTATTTCTGACATACTGACACTTGAAGAGCTCCACAAAGAACCAAATGTTGTTTTGGTCCACACCACTGATGCTGAGGGAAGGAAATGTGGCAAGAATTAAGAATGCAATGATTCAGCTTGGAATTTAGCCAGAAACACCCAGCTTCTTTAAAAAATCTAATTAGATGTTCAGTTACAAAATATGGAAAGATTAAAAAACCATAGGACCACAAGCTTTTCCCATGCTTCAAGACAAGGACTGGGAATTTTCTCAGAATGCTATTATCAAGACTCATTCAAGTTTACTATTGTACTTTCAGAACTGCTACCCTATGACATCTCTAGGCCAAGATGCAGCATCTCCCTCAGAAGCAGCACCTCTTTGTTTCTTGCAAAGGCAAACGAACAGCCAAGTCTTACATGTGACAGACTCTGCTTCTATTTTCTTCCAAGGCCTGGAGGCATGTCAGTCTCTTGGCAGAGCTACACGGAGCTGTAGACCACATCCTGGAGTGCCTGCTTCATACTGGGTAGTGCAGGGCCAGACCAGACAGCTCTCAGCTCTGTCTTCAGCCTGGGAACTGAGTGCTGCAAACTGAAGACTTTTGCACTCCTGCACCATCTCAGGACTCAGGTAATTTAGAGATTGCAAGGCACTTGGAGCAGGCCCTAAAAGCAAGTATGATACAAGCAAGTAAAATGCTGAAAACTGAGAGAACACACCTATTACCTGGGTGGGAGAGAAGTGCATGGAGACCAACTTCAGTTGTTTTGAAAGTCTGATTTTCTGTTTCTTTTTCAGAATCAGCATCTCTTTAAAGCTGTTTGACAACTCTGAAAATGGAAAGTAGAACTTTCTAATACATGTCTAACAGCAGTCAGGCAAGGTTAACAGGATGCAAAAGCCTTCTCTACAACCAGTCAGGGACTGTGAAGAGAAGTGGCCAAATATGGTCCTGCTTCAGCATTCCAAAATGCCTTTGCAGATGCATGAGTCTGAGCAGCAGCAAATTTTCATCACCACACACAAGAAGTAGATTACAAGAGAGTCTATTGGTAATGTTGCATTTCTACTGCAAAAAAACCCACTACACCCCCCCCCCCCCCCCCCCTTTTTTTTTTTAACCATAAGGTAGTGCCCTGGAGAGTGCCAGGTTGATGGCTAGAGGAGGCTCCTTCCACACCAGCCCTGCTTTGGGAAGGGTTTCAGAGCTCCCTGGGCACAATTGCTGGCATCCAAGTTAATATTAAAGGCATTTTGGAATGGTGACTGCTTCACTGTGGACACAGCAGCTAAGTTAAATAAGGACATAGGAGGTGTAGTGTGTGGAACTGCAGTCCTGATCATGCTGACAATTGAGGAAGTGGTTAACAATTGCATTTTTATAAACAAAATGGAGCTTTGTCTGCCTTATCACAACAATGACTTGTACCTCAAAGAAGAATTATCCTGACAAGGAATACATAGACTTGGTGTTAGCTTCTTCCATTTACAGAACTAGATCTCTCACAGAAATAAAGCAGAGAGGTACTCAAACTAGTCCTAAATCAGAGACTGGGCACCAGAACTAGTCATATGAACAAAAATAATCCTTCCAAGGAAGTTCCTCCCTTCTCCTTAATTTCTCCCATTTTGTTTCCTTTTCCTGTCCAGAGAAGCTGATTCTGAGACAAGCACAACAACAATGAGAAAAACTATAACAGTTTAGGTTGAGGAGGAAAAAAGGGAATTAGCTTTCTATCACTGTACTTCCTAGGTTTCATGCCTGTGCACAATACTCTTGTGATTGAATTTTATTTTAAAAACAATTCAAATAGACCTATCTGCAACAATTTGAGAACTAAATGAAGAGGAAATATCTTGGTGACCATTCCTGCAATGCAGTTCAGTGTTTTGTATCACAAGTGGTTATACCAAGTGCTTTCACCCCTAAATCCTGTATCTGTTAGACTCCTGAAGAAGGATTCTTCACTAATCTCTAATTTTTAAAGACTGCTGACCATACAAACCTTTTCCCAAGTTATAGGAAGAGTTCTCAACAGGTATGTGAAATAATTTATTCTTCTATCTTCCCCATGCCTGATGAGCACTAGTTCCACTTCTTGTGATTCTGTGGATTTTGGAGGTGTGGGTAGAACTCTGTCCTTGAGTAGGGGGCAGGAACAGGACCCGAATGTGCTGCTGTGACTTGGGGTAAGTATAGTGCTGAATCTGAATTGTGGGCTATTCCAAAGTATGTTTAAAGAAGGTAATGTTCATTGTGTGGTCTACCTCAACCAAATGTCTTTGGAGATACAAATAAAGAGGAAGCAAAATAGGTTAAAAGATAATCTGACAAGAGGCAAAATTAGCATTGAAGGTTATCCCATTTTTCAAATTATGGTTTATTGAAAATAGTTTAGAGGTTATGCCAAATTAACTCTTTGCTCAAGTTTAACCTTAATTACCTCTCTCTAAAGAGAAAAATTAATTCCATTATCTATATTCACTAAGAGAAGAGAGAGGAAAATTGCCAAGAGCCATACAGCTCAGTGGTAGAAGAAATTCAGCTCTCAGGCTTGAGGGTTCTAAATCCTCATTGTTAATGGAAATTTTACACAGTGAAAGAGTGAAAGTACAATTTCTGCATAGCAGTAGTGGCAACAATATGGGGGAAAGCTTGGCATATTAAAGCAGACACACAAATTCCACCCAGCTCCCTGTTCCTTTGGTTCCCAGCATTTGTTGAATTGTTCCCACTTTCCATGGTTTATTTAAGAGTTCTTGCAGATGTTTTAGATTTCATCTAATCACAGTTAGGCACTGCTTATGTCGGGTTTTTTTAAACAATATGAAATACATAATTTAGTATTAAGCTCCATTTTCCAAATCTTCTGCTCCCCTGTGCTTCTTGTTCTCATGTTACCCTTTATAAAAATGGACTTATTGAGTAGAAATTATTCCACTAATGTTTTCAAGCTCTGACCAGTCTGTCTGTTGGTAGATATTTCATCTATCTCTGTAGTACAAGAATGCTGTGTGGAATTGTGCTCACTAATATAGTTGCAGTTTCACACTTTACCTGAAGAAAAACTGTGATGCAGTTCAGCATTGCTTGCTGAAGAGGCTGAACTGTAGTTGTGGTTTGGGATGAGGTGGTGGAGCACAAGCAGCAGCTTTTCTAGGCATAGAACCAGCTGACACAAACAGGAGAAATCAGAAACATTTCCTAGGAGTAAGACTCCTCCTGCTTTCCACTGCACATCCCTGCAGCTGGGCAGTGCAAACAGCAGCAGTGGCTGTGAGTGAGCGATGCAGGAGCATTCCTCATCTCTGTCACCCCAGCTAAGATGTGGCTTGATCTCATGCTCTGCTGTAGCTCAAATCCTGCCTTGAAGACTCTGCAGATTCCACACTACCTTCATGCCAGAGAGGTGTTAACAGATCAAAGAAGCTTTGAGAGGAGACAAGTCTGGAGCAACATTAACAAACTAATTCTGTTTGGTAGGATGAGGTCAACAGTGAGTTGCTGCTGAAAGAAAGATCCTCCAGAGAGTCCATTTTAGGATGATGAAGTTTTTCTACTTTTGTCCTTCTGTCTCTCTGCTCCTCTCAAGCAAAGCAGAGTTAAGAAGTCCCAAGCAGCAGTATGCCAGAAACATCAGTTAAGTTTGACAGAGCTTTTCTCTTATGTTCAGTCCATTGGCAAGGAACAAATGGAAAATGTAAAAGTGAAGCTTCACCCAAAATCACTTCCTGAAACAATCACTTTCTCATCAACTCGCCTCTCTTTGGTGGACAAAAAGAGAATGAGCAGACAAATGTGAGCAGGAAATGCTTCCCAGTCAAATCCTCCCAGTGGTAAGTGCAGAGCAGAAGTGGGTCATTCACACAGGCATACAGGAACTGTCAACACCAGCAGGCTGACTGAAGAAGAGCTAGGGGAAAGCTCCAAGCTCACAGTCAAATCATCACCAGAACAAGTAAAGAGAGAGTGTGAGATTACAAGACACAATGTACTTGAGTTTCTACAGTGACAGCACTTTACTGCTATTAAGAAGTTTAATCTTGTCTGTTGTGGCATTTGTCCAGTAGGCAGGAGGTTTCCTGTAGTCCCAGGATTTATCCACTAGTGAAAAGGTGCAATCCACTTGAAGAACAAATTGGAATTGTCCTTTTTGGTTTGGTACACAAATCCAGATACTGTTCTATCCCTCAAACGAAAGGAATTCAAAATTCACATACAGAGAACTTACAACACCTGCAAGGCAAGACATGGTATTGTTCTGCATGAAGTTTCAGCCATACCTGCACTCCAGGGTGGAGTTTGCCTGACACATTCTGGAGGCAAGTAGAATCTTTATAGTGACTTTCCTCCATTTAACACAGACCTGTATGTTAAGAAAGGTACTAGTTAACTCATGTGGACACTCTCCCTTAGCTATTCCTCTCCTTGGCTCCTGGAAACAGTTGATTTTAAGTGATATTTATAGATCAGGGTGTGCTGCTAGCTTGTCCAAACGGTAGGCCTCCTGCAAACTTTTCAGAGGCCTCTGCTTGTAGCAGGCATAATTTTCCAGATCTTATTAAATGTTATTCTGGGCACTAGTCTATACCCTTGTGAAATTCCTTACAGAGCAGATTATAAGGACAGGCAGTGACCCAAGAACCTTCATTTTCCTGGGATGATGCAATAGCCACTTCATGCTCAGGAAGTAGAGCGGGCTGAGCAGAACGTGAAATGAGCTGCTGAAATTCCCAAGTCAGCATTTTGTTTCCATGCCATTGAGGGTAGAATTTCAAAGTGCAGAATGGTCCTTCAAGTTCTGTCTTTTATGAGGTCAGGCTAAATGCTTCCCTTTTATATATGAAGAGAGGGTGATCTTTGCCAGAGGCTGCACTGGGTTTGCTCTTATTTTGATTTTTGCTTTGGTTGAGAGCTCTGTGTAGCAGGAAATGCAGTTTTCAACAGCAGTTCAGACTCTGCTGGAAAGTGGCCCCTGCAAGAAGCAGTGGGCTGAAGAAGCATCAAAGCAATTTAACAGCAGCAGACTTTGTCACTCAAATTTCTCCTTTCTACTTAGTCTCAGCTTCAAGATTCTGTTTGACTTGGGGCAGTGAAAACCATGAATGAAGGAATAAAAGAATAAAGCTCTGAAGAATTGGCCAGGCTGTGAAAGAAGTGTCAGGATTTCAACATAAACCTGACTGGTGAAGGGCAGGTTATAAACACACAGGATTCTTGACAAGAAAAAATTTCAATAGCTGTCTACATGGATCTCCAGCAAAGCATTAAAAAGTATATTAAAACCGGTAGATTGGGTGAAAGCACCAGAAAACATCCTCTATAGTAGTACTTGCAATAGCAGAGAAATGGACTGGATGCACTAACACACCTGAGGATGTGTTGGCTCAACTCTGCTTAACAGCTCAGGATTTCTGACCATGGAAGTTTCTGTAGGGGAAGAAACAGTTGTGAGAGCATTCAAAACTGGTACCTAGAATGAGTCCTGCATGAAGCAGCTCTTTACAGAGCTCCCTGGGCTCTGGGGAAGCAGTTAGGCTGAAGAGCTGCCAAGTGGTTTTTGAGCAAAGAGATGCATTTTTCTTTGAAAATCTAAACAAAGCAACAGGAACTCACTGCTGATGGAAGGGGCTGGACTTCGACTGGACAATTACTGCTAACATAACAGAATTTTCCAGGGACCATATAATATGTAAAAACAAAGTTGCAGCAGGATGCAAAACTTCTCCTTAGGGCTGCAACATAAAGAATAGTCTGTTCTTAGTCCAGAGGGAAACGAAATCAGATAAATTTGATCCCAAGTAGTGAACAAAAAAATGCCAGGCATTTTCTAGATGTCTGTGTTATTACAGGGAACAGCCAGGGATGAGTTATTTGTCTTTGAGCTATACAGCTGTTAAAGTTCTAAGAAATGAAGTCATGGCTTTTAAAATGCCCCAGTTATTGCATATATTTTTGTTTGAACTCTAAGATGGCTTGGACTCTCAGAAATGCACAGATGTCTCAAAAGCCACTATTTACTTTTCTGCAAGATCAAAAGGGACTAAAACAACATTTGAGTTCACCTGATTTTAAACATAATTCTGTAATTCATCATAAGCAGCGTCATTGCAAGTTTGACTTAACCTTTCAACACTGCCATTTTTACTGGCAGGGAGCAACTAGAGATGGTATAATCCTTGTCTGGAAGCAAATATCTGAAACAAGCCTCAAATAGTCTGCTTGCTGTCTGAATTTATGTATTTTTGGAGTTTTGCAAAACCATTCTGTGAACTTGAAAGTAACACAAAATTTACCTGCTAGGAAAATCTAAGTAAAGTTCCCCCAATGCTCATCCTGTTTCCCTTTTACAACACAGTAAAGACGCAGCAATCATGTCTATTAAAGCTGTTACCTCATGTTTTTAACCCCTGCCCTTGGTCACAGGGATTATTTTTTGTCTCCAGCACAGGATTAAGACTTGCCTGTCCTGCAGTGTTTGGCCAGCCCCATTTCTAGGACACACTCACACATATCCAAAGCTGTGTTGGCTTCCCAGTTCCACTGCAATAATGTGACCCACCACAGAGAGACCTCTGCAAATCACAAAGCCAATTCCTAACCTATGCCTGCCTTACAGTCCCAGAAGGAAAATACAGGCCACTTTCCATTCTGTATCCAGCAGCTCTCGCTCCAGCCAGAGGCAACTGGGAGAGCAGGAACCACACAGCATGTTTGGCAGGGAGGAGGAAGGGTATGAAACAACAAAATAAAGGGGAGTACCTGCTGTCTTCATCAACTGACATCATGAATCTACTCATTAGCAATCTACAAAGGGATCAAGCAGTTTGAACTCTGTTGCAAGAAAATACTTTTGAAAAATGGCTAAAAGTTGTCTTTTAATGGGCGTCATCCTTAAGATAGGGAAGAAGAGCTGAATAGGCTCTGACCTCTTCTGCAGTGAGTACAATGGCAGCCTGTTCTATTTTATAAAATATTTAGTCTATAAAATACTCAGTGTATTCAGTTTTTCCAATTCCAGGAGAGAAGTACAACATTCTTTGAAGATAAATTTTTGCATCTAGCCTATTTCCAAATAAAAAGACATTGGACAAACCAAAACATGAGAGACCTAGTCATGTAATAAGGAGCCACTCCTGTGATTTGTTAGAGATCTGAGATGACTTCTGAACAGTCAAGAAACTAACCAGAAAATTTTCTTTGTGGCTTGAATTGCTGAGCTACAGCATCTGGAAGCATCATAGGCATGTCACAGCAGTGGTTTAGTTTGAGAATTACCCTAAATAGCCTTATTATCACCACTAAATGATAGAGTATGGCAACTGGAATGCAAGCCAAACACAATGGAATGACCGATGAAGCTCTTGTTCTGAGGTCATCCTTTTGAACTCTTATTTTTTCCCCACAGTTTTCGCATGTGAAATCTCAGTAACACAAAGTCCCAGATCAGAAAAGATCAGCAATATATATGAGATCAGCAATGTGTCATTAAAGTTCCTGCTCACTTTCATTTTTCTAAGGCAAGAAGAAACATTCCCAAAATCACACTCACACACAAACATTTAGCTAAAATCACTACTGACTTCATACAACAAAAGTTCAGTCTTAAAAAAATTATGTCTTAAAATATAATCATCAGACTGGATCTCAAGAAACTGTGCCAGCCTTTTAGAAATACAGTGTCATTTCAACTCATTTGCTATTAAAAAATGCAAACAAAAGATGAATATTTAGAAGAGAGAAAATACTCATGCTTATATAGCTGAAGGCAAAGAATAAGTAATTGCAGACAGACTAGAATCACTGCAGCTGACTAAAGGCATCTCTGACTAAACTTCAAAACAGGTTCTGTGGCTAAAAGTGTCACACAAAAGGCTTCACTGCCTCAGGATTTTCATCGTATATTCCAGGAAGCTTTGGGAAAGCAGGAGGCTGATTTAAATAAGCTGCAGAGCTTTTGTCCAGATTATTAAAGCTGCCACTTCTCTTGTAGAAAAAGTCAGAGAAAACAGTGTTGCAAGTCCTAAATGGAAGGGAACTGAGGCTGGTGCCTTAACAGAAGTGGTTACAACAGAAGGCAAAGCCAAGGAACTGAGCAAAGATCCTTGCAGATTAAATTCAACTCTGGAAGACAGGATGTTTGTCTAAAACCTTGGCAGTGAAAGATGGTTATTCTTGGCTCTAATCACAATCACTGTTTAAGTCCCTCTGCTATACGGTTACCAATAAAGAATGCATTTGATTTCTGTGGAACTGACAGAGTGCAGAAACATTAATGCAAAAAATAATGATATATGAACTAAATGGGAATATAAGTATTAACCCCTTCCTGAACATGGCCAGTTTATCTAGTTCTATGTAGATCACACAAACTGGACTGGCTATTGCATTCAGGGCAACCTGCTCGATGGATTTGAACAAATTATCTCCCTTCCTGCAACATAATTTTGCCATCTGTAAAACAGGAGCGAGTCATTTGTAGTGCTCTATAAATGACAAATAAGAAATGCTTTCTAAGAGTAGATTATTTTTACTAATGCTTGAAATCTGCTATGGTGATCTTAGAATGGATATGATATGGCAAGGTGGTTCTAATAGCATTGCTGTAAAGCCCACAGGCCAAGCATTGTCTCTCTGAGGTCTAAAACACTGTCACTTGGAAATCTCTTAAGCATGGGCTTAATCCTAAATTGAGGCAACTATACTGCAGATAGAGTAAGAAGTTTTTTTGGTTTTTTAATAATGTAAATATGTGCTACAGCATTTGGTGCACTGGGAAATAAATACTTTTTCTGGTTTGGAACCAAGGCTGACAAACTACTGTCTGGCAGTATGTCCTTCATACACGTAACATGAGCAAACTGGAAAACGTACAATACAGTGCAAACACATATTTATAACATATCCACTGCTCCAGAATCTGACCATTCTTTCCAAGACTTGATCAGGACAACAGTTTGGTGTCTTATGTTCAATTAAATATTTTAATCAGTAGCTTAGAATATGCACTTCAATTTGAGTGCAAAGATCATCAGTTATAATGCTGGAAGAAGCCTCCCTACTAACTTTTTTACTTGGTCAATTGCCACTTACAAAATAAAAACAGTTGCAAAAACCTGATTTTGAACCACATTCAGAGAAGATGGAGCACAGTACAGGCAATTATTCTATAACAAAAGGGTTATACAAACAAAAGGGTTGATCTGTGTGGCATTGAAGACTCCAATTAGTTTTAATAAATTCAGCACTTTAAGAGCAAGAATTGCATTTAGAAAATAGCCAGTGACATTTTCTCACTGTCCTAATGAAGCCTCTTTTCTACAACTTGAAAATGCCTCTGACTGTTAAATTAACATTTGATTCAGGACCATGAATGAATTTTCATCGTCAGAAGTTCTGACCATCTAAACTTAGTGCTTCATGTAATTTTTTAATAAAGAGATGTTTAACTTCATAGCAAAACCTGTTACATATAACTGTGCCAAAAGAAACCTCCTCCAGCTGGATAAACCCCCACAGTGGACACTTTAGAATGGTACAGAGTCAGCAACTCTTATTATCCATTTAAAAAATAAAGAAATATACTTCAAGAAAATAACCAGGATGGAAATAAAATCATGTTTGTAAGATAAGCTTTACATCATCCAAATTAGGCAGAAGGTGGGTAAACCACACACATTAGTATTTTTCCTGCCACACTAAACACAGCTGACTTACACAGGTGGAAAACTGAAGTGTATATATTGATGAAAGATATTCCAGGAGGAAAGAACCCAACTTTCATACGAGAAAGGCAAAGGCAAACAAACTTGTAAAGAAAGGTAAGGTCCAAAGGGATCCAAGCATATCAAACACTGTGGTTTTGCTTTCAAGTCTTTAGGCAATACTGCACAAAGCAAAAAGGAATAATATTCCTAGAGACTCTAAAGTAGTGCCTGGAATGTTATGAACTCAAATTAATTTCACGCTACACAGAAATTACAAACAGGCAGCAAAATTGCTAGATTTCTTTTTTCCAATAGTTTAAAGTACCTATTTTCACAGATATTTTAAAATAATTTAGCCTAAAACATGCCTAGGGCCTTTATAACCCCACTGATTCATAATTCAGCTAACCATCACTAAAAAAGGAGCTTCTTCAGTCTTGTTTCTGTCATGAAGAATGAGTGGAAAAAGCCATCACATCAGAGATATAATATCAATCTGGAGAGCCACTTGATGAGCAGCTAGAATATCCAAAAGCAGTGGCAAGATTTCTGGCACAGTTTTCATATGGAAAACTGGAGTACTTACACACACAGAGTTGTATTTGACTTGTAAAAAATGTTGAATGAAATGTAAATTATACAAATGTAAAAGCAAAACTTGCCTTCCCCCACAAACACCTGAACAACACCAGGTATCCAACACCCTTGAATAACTGGTGTTTGATTTTTCTGTATATTTGTGTGGGTAACATGTACTTTACTTTAGGGATATTGAATGGTCACAAAGCATACCTGATACAAAGATACTGACATATCATAAAGTAAGCACTCCTAGTTTTGTCTGTGCAGAACTTGAAATGCAACATTCTCCTCTGTCACCTGGGAATTTTAACCTCTTACAGGCAACTTCAGCCTCATTTTGCTTAAGGAGCAAAATAATCCTTTGCATGACCACCAGTGCAACACAAGTCATAAATACCTGCAGGCAAAAAATAATAATAAAAAAAATCTTTCAAGAGGCTTATTCTTGATGAAGACCAAACTAAAATATATTAATTATTTATTTTTATGGCCAGATAAATACTATACATAATGGTGTGGCAGCTGGAATACTAACTTGGATTAAAACTTTAAAAGGAAGGGAAGACATTAAAGTGAGAGCTCAAACCCCTAGAAATTCCAGTATAAAATTTCAAAACTATCTTGAACAGAAAGTTCTTCCACTGCAACAAAGTGCACTAATTTGAGAAAAAACAGGAGTTTGTACTGTTTTGTTTTTTGTTTTTTTTTTTTTTTTTTTTAAATGTGACAAAATGGAACTTATTTATAGCTTGGTAAATGAGGGCAATTTGCAACACATTTGTGCCTCACGTGACTAAACAGTTTTTGCATTTGGGATCATAAACTGTGCCACAGAAATGTGTTATTCCATTAACACGACCAACCACAATGCATTTAATGTAAATAACATGAATATGGAAAAGCAGGTTTCAGAAATCAAGACAGTCATGGGCAGATAACTTTCTCTGTTAACCATGATGCAACTACATAAGGAGAAAACTTTTACAGTGGAAGCTCCCTGCCCCTATACCAAGCCCACTTCCAAAGGGGAAAAAACCCCAAACCCAAGAGGTTATAAAGTATGTAAGGATGATAAATGCCATACTCCTGCGATGAATATCTTACTAGTTCAATAAGGACTGATGAAAAACAAAAATGCACTCACAATCTGAACATATTTAGGTTGAGAAGGTTTCTAGATCTACGTACTCCTCCCTTCATTAGGAATTAAGTAATGAACGTGCAGAAAATCAAAGGGAAAGGGACATGAAAAAAAAGCCTGGAATTCAATTTTTGTTTCCAAACTTTTCAGGCCTCTGATATATAAAAGTTTAGACAAATGATAAAATACTCAATTTTTTGAATAGCTGGGGAAATGACATTAGACTATTTGTACACAAAGAACTTTGAGGCATTTTGTTTTTAATTTGCATACAATTCTCAGAGTGAATTCCACATGAAGAAGGGTGAGATACAACAGAGCTCATTCATCATTTCACAAGTTAACAGAACAAAGTAAACATCTGTCCTTCTTATTAATTAGCATCTACCCCTTACTCCGACTTGTCACTTCCTGCTGCAAGTTCCCATGCCAAAGAAATGGATGGACGAGTTCCAAACTCCACAGATGTTCACAAGTGAACTTCAGCGATACTGCAAATTATACCAGCAAGAAAAAAACCTGAAAGACTTTGAATGACATTATATTCTCTTAATGGTTCACAAATGAAGACCCAAAATTCTGAGTAAAAAAATACTTCAATTGTCCAGCTCAGCTATTCACCTGACTGTGGTTCCTCTATGGAGCACACAGCTAAGAAAAAAATACTTTCTGTTACGTTAAAGGGGGCATTAAATCAGAAACAGAGAAGTCTCAAAATAGCAGTGCTAAAATGGACTTCCCAAATACTTTTCTCTGGAGCACAATTTGAACATGCTCTTACCTTCTACATACTGATAAAGTTTACTAGCTATATAATTTCCATATATAGTTGCATTTGACAAGGTTTTTTTGGCTTCTATCAAACTGGCAAATACCATCCTGACCAAAGTACATTACATCAGTATTATACCTACAATAAAACAGTGGCATGATGTTAAAGACAGCATCATCTTTCTTCATGCTTTAACGAGATCAAATAACAGTTAAAGGTAGGTTGAAAGGGAAGCAGTAACAAATCTATCTTGCAGATCCCTCTGAAAAAGAGACTGGAAAGTGAGGCTATCCAGGCAAGACAAGAGAAAGGCATAAGCTGCAAAGGAGTTGAACAACAGCAACAGCAAATCCCCATCACTAGAGCAGTCTTTATTTAGGTCTTACAGCAATAAATACCAGTTTAGCCTCTGCCCAAAGACTTGCAGGAAGCCTTTTTCTTGGTGTAGGATTCCAGACTGACACTACTCACAGGGAGTTGAACAAAAAAACCAAATTGATTGTGTTGAAGTGGGAAATCAAAGAACTTAGAATTGCACATCTCTGATAGTAACAGGGTTTGTATTTGCACACAAGCCTACACATCACAGCACACCTGTCAATGCCAGTGATTCCATTTGGGATATACCAGTTTTTTTCCTCTCATGATTGTGGATTCTCCAGCAACTCTACTGAGTCTGAAATACGTCAGCATCAGAGAAGAGACAATAAAAAACCTTTTTACACTTCAGTATTTATTAATTCTTTAGCAATTTTTTTGCTATATATTTAGTATTAGTGTGACAAAATTCCTGATAATTCTGTCTCATGCAGGTATAACTTAAATGAGGAGTTAGCACTATCTAAACTGATGAACCTACCACTAGGGGGTTACTGGGGAGTCTACAAGACAAGTATTTTCTGCAGCAACAACAACTAGGTGGGTATGCACAGAACACAACAGGCTCAGCTGAACGTACCTGGCAGGATCTAAGGACAGCACAGCCTTCAGAAGGACTGGAGGGGCAACATCCTTTGACCTAAACAGACTTGCCATAATTGTTTAGGAGGGCTTGAGTGGAATTGGAGACATGTTGGAAACTTTTGTTAGGAGAGATGTTATTTCTGTAGTTAGTCAAACAGTTTAGCTTTTGCTACTTAAAGTTGCTGTAATTTATTTTCTCTCTTTGACATAGTAAAATATGTTACTCTACCCAAATTGCTATTGTTTAGGCTACAACAGAGATACTGAGAGCATACTGTACCTTTCTGCAGCTGAAGACAAAGATTGCTGATAGACTGCTGCTATTCCTTCTCTGTAATTGCTTGGTGAATACTTTTTCATCCATAGCAACTATGAAGACAAACTCTCTAGAGTCCAGATTTTTAAAAAATATATTACAGGAAAAATTGTAGATCTACTTGTAAATCACTTATTCTTTTCTCCTACAATTCCCACAGGTTTCAAAACATAATAATTATAAATGCAATTATTAAAATAATAACAAGAGTTGTGATAGTCTTTTGTTGTACTGGGCATTTCCCTTTTTTTAACTGAGATACATTCTAACAGAAATACCACAGTACGAACCAGATAATTTCAATTAAAAAAAATGCAAACTATTCAGTTCAATGTTAGAGTATGTGTATGTGTGTATAATACTGTAAAAGTAGTCACACATTAGAGGTATATAATTGAAACAGCATTTTCTTTCATGAACCTGCTATTATTGAGGCAGTGACAAGGTTTCCATTTCTTTGTTTTTTGAGCTCTTTAAAGAATGGCTATTGCCACATTTTGTAAACCTAAATACTGTACAAGCAGAAGCTTGTTGGTATCAGGTAAGGAATAATACTAGTAGTGCAAACAGCTGCAGAGACAATTCCTCCAGTTTTGGGGTGAACCAGCTATATAACACTGAAAGAGGATAGGCTTCTTCTTCAAACCCACACTCGTGAGTGTTTCTCCACTCAGCCATACATGCTTCTCCATCTTGGTCTTCTTTTTACAAGGGTACTTGGGGGAGAACCACCAGCTCATGTGATATTTATCATATCAAAAATTTCTTGACTCTTTTCCTATATTATCAATGTTTTAGAACAAGTCAAGGAACGATAAATACCTCAAGCATCAGGAAAGTGACAATAATACTGACTTTAGTATCTTTAGTAAATAGTGAAACATTCTCTCCTGAGATATAAATCAAGGGTGGAACAGGAATGATGAACCTAACACTGTACCATTATTTGATCATCATGCACCTCAGCTAAGCAGATGGGAAAGAACAAGTGTTTATTGCCCTCTGCTCATCCAAAGCTATGACAGGCAGTTTATTTAGCTAAGTGCTTGGCATACCAGTATGCTGTCAGAGCAGTTCTCAATGTACTGTCCCCCTTTAGCTTATTTCTTTCAAAGACAAAAAAAAAAAGGAAAAAAAAAAAAGAAAACAATAGAAAGGAAGAAAAATCTCAGCAGGTTAATGGTTAACCCTCATCTTCTCTCAGCTCTGTGGGTAGAAATTTGTATTGCTGTTGGCGGATCTGAGCCAGTTTTTTCCTTGCCTCTTCCAGCTCTCTCTCCTTCTTCAGCATTTCTTCTTGGGCTGCAATAATCTAGAAAACAGAAGCAGCAAGGAATACCATCTGTAAAATAATATTTCTCTATGACACCACAGTCACAACTGGCCCTTGTGAGCATTCTCCAGAGAAGCACCAAATTTCAATGACTTCATAGGGAATTGCTCAGGTTTTTCCATTTGCCAGGTCTAGGCCATCAAGAAAAGTATTGTATTCCCACTTGTTTCTTTAAGAGGACTAAAAAGGGAAAAGAATCTACCACCATAGCTTTACCATGCATCCATGATGAATTTTACAGCTCTGCACTCCCCCAACGTTCAGCAGGGTAGGGGTTTAGAACATGAAGAATAATCACCATGTTTTAACATAATGTCTGAGTGACAGTAAAATTGAACATTCCTCACTGCAGGTATCCACAGTATCTTCCTGCATCTCAGAATGCCAAAATAAAAAATGACAGTAGTGTAGTTCAGACATGCAGAAAAATAATCAAGCCTAGTATCTTTTAAGTGCTGAGTACAGTATATGATGTAATCTCATTATAAGGAATCTAGAAGTCGGTACCTCAGAGCCTTGAAATCTACTTTTAAAAATTGTTATTATTTCTCAATAATTATTATGGTCACAGTAATAAAACATAATTGGTTTTTACTGCTCACTCCCTATTTCTTTGTTTAAATATATGCAAAATCATTGTTTCATTAAGATTTGGTAACATCTGAAGTACATAAGAGAATTCTGAAAAGATCCATTCATTTAATCAGAACAAAACTAAAAGCTATTGGACAATGGTAACTGCTATTACAGCAAATACCTGCAAATCTGCAAAGCGCAGATACCACACAGCACATCACTGTGCTCTACTTCAGGGGTTCCATGATAATGAGGTATCAAGTAATTTATCATAGACTTCTAAATAGATTTGTCCAGCTTGCAATGCAGCAGGTGGACATTGTAACACCACTCATTTCTGAGATGGTTCTTCCCTGCTTTATTTCTGGAGTGATTGTACCAACCTGAGCGATGCCACCCACAAACTTGGTTTTGACCACAACATCATCATCCTCTGCTTTTCCAAATGCTGCTTTTTGGGCTGCCCTGACAAGATTGTCTGATGCACGCTTGACAGCATTTCCTGCAGCCTTTGAGAAAGATAAGAAATTTAGTAATAAGGAAAACACGTAACTAACATGGATTTGTCAGAACATCAAAACAAACATCTTTGCTTGACTGCACAGGAAAGGTATGGGGCTTTTTCCTCCAGTGAAAAGCAAATTAACCTTTGAAAATCAGTGGTACAGAGAGAACAAAATTCCTTGGTTTAAGAACCTGAAAGTTGGAGAAGTCACAAATGAGATTTTTTTTTTCCCTAGAGTTTGAAATAAAGCAGTGGATGAAATTACAGATCAGACCTTTTTTTTTTTTTTGAGAAAGAAGAGAAACTAAAAGCCAGTGTATAAAGACATTATAAAACAATTGAATTTTTTAATTAATGGACTTCAATCATGGCAAGTTAGCAAATTACACAGCCATGGTTATCTCACATTTAAACCTTTTTTTTCCCTAAAAATTCTCAGATTTCTAATGAGAAACAGTCAAAACATTTGTAACACATCTTTTGTTGTCTGAGTTGGATACTGCCAGCAGGCCAAAACTGCCTGCTCCCACATGCCAGAGACACAGGAAGAGAAGCCACAGCTTCCAGCCTTCCATCCTTCCTCGGAAGGACCAGCTCTGAACCTGTCCCCCTGCCTTTCCCCAGGCCTATTCCATATTTCCAGCTGCATTCTGCTTTCAAGTATTCCTCACTGAAATGACCCAAGGATAAATTATTTGAAATTTGCTCTGCTCAGTCAGGAGCTCATCCAGAAAGAATGGAAACATTTCCAGTTGTTTCATTAAGTTTTGGAAGATTCTATAACAGTGCATTCCAAATTTACATTCATGGGAAACACAGTTCAAACTGGGGTATGATGGAAAAAATCAAGACACTCAAAGTCCTGAATCTAACCTATTGATTAAAGCTATGTGAAAACATTTCTGCTGGGGGCAAAGCCAGCTGAAAAGTCTCAGTAGTTTTGGCAAGTCCACCAGTAAAAATATTTAGCAGACATCAACTCACTGTTTTTGCTTGATAAAGAATATGATTTCCAAGTGCAAACTGCTCTTCCTTTCATTATTAATTCTGGGACTAAAATGTAGCTTGGTAAAATGGTGAAGTTCAATTTCAGTCCATGCTTGGGCTTGTTTCCTTTTCACATTCCCCTTCAATTTCTCACACTTGATGTCTATTTAATAATATTTGCCCACAATGACTGAGAACCCTGAATTTTCTGGCAGAGCTGAGAAAAGTCTCTAGTAGTTGATTTTTTTTCCTGTTTCTATTGTTTGTTCTGCATTTAAAATTCTTTTGGACCCATCCTGGCACCCAGATATTACAGAGCAAATTGCACTATGGACAGAACCACCTTTTAGTTACTGACACCTTCCCCACACCCCTTTAGCAATGTGAATGTACACAGATCCACTATAAAGCACTAAAACCATCTCAGTCCTATAACTGCCCTATGCCACACAACTGTTTTCTGCAGAAACAAACAGATTTTTCACATAGTCATATGTTTATTTTCTCCTCCTAAATAGCTAAGCCATTTTTCTACTTAGAAAAAAATTATGACATCAGTTCCTCATGATCAGATACTTAGTTATAGGTATTTCTGTTGAATTTGATTCTGCCTAGCTATATGTGAACTGTTGCACTGAGTGTCTGTTAGGAGCAGCAGTAAAAGTACAAGAAAAAGGGAAATTTTCACTAGTCAGCAAAGGTAGTAAAAAAAACCAGCTTAAGCAGTTCTTACATTCCAGGCTGTGCCTGCAGGGCATGATGTCAGAGAAGGCTGTAGTCATTTTAAAAATTACCATTCTTAAACAAAACTTGTAGAGACATTAGATTTTACCCATCAAAACACAGTGTTAATTCAGCAGCAGTTCAGAGAAGCTCAACATGAAATGGATGTGTAACACAAAAGGGAACCAGTTTCATGTAAAGAAGCTCACTCAGAATTCAGGTGAGATGTTGCATTAGACTCTCTTCTTGTTTTTGTCTAACAGTGATTCTCCATTTTAGAAATGCTCTATCTACAACTGCTGTCTCTTGACTCCTAGAAACAAAGAAAGACTGACTACAATCCAGGTTAGCACTCACAGAAATACTTTGTTGAACACATGCATAATCTTGGAGTGCTGAAACAGTGTTTACATAGCATTACCATGGGTTTTCAGTAATTAACAGCACAAGTACCTGTAGCCTCCTCATGGCTTCAGAGTCATGATCAGCCTTCACTTTGCAAGCCACAAGCAACTGTGCTGTAGAAGCTGCAACTTGTTTGGCAGATGAGATGAGTTTCTCCTCACTAGCATGGCCTTGAACTGAGGCATTTGCTGCTTCACAGAGATTGCTGGTTGCAGCTGCCACCATTCGGGCCTAGAAGGCAGTAAAAAAAAAAGTCACTGTGTATTCCCACAGGATATTATTTCTTCAGAGAAGGTGCCAGTTTTCTCAAGAGAAGTAGTTACTCACAGCAGAAATAAGTCCCTGAGACCACTGTCCATCATCAGCTGCATTTGCAGGGATTGCTCCAACCTGAAAAAACAGTTCAGAGATGGCTTACAAGAAAACAGAAAATACAATTGTTTTGTCTCAGAAGGAGACAAGCAGTAATCCTTGAAAAAAGAAAATACCTGTGAGTGTGCCCACCACAACTGGAAGTCAGTTATCAGAGTAACTGTGCTTCCAGCACACATCTGCCTGCTCAGGAAGTGCCCAACTTATTATACTGCTTCAGCTGACCCATTCTTGGAACACACAGAAGTAATTACCAGAATAAAGAGTAATTAGCAAACTACTGGTGGTTGAAGCCACAGCCGAAGCAACAGCTGAAGCAGCAGCTCCTTAAGTGCCAGGATTTAAAATAACTTCCTTCTCTCCATAATAAAGTTGAATTTACATTATTCTTTCCTCTCGTCTGATTCAAGCACTGTGGGAAGGTACAGATGGGAAAGCTTCACAGGGAAGCCCCCAAGTGCCTTCATGACTAATAATGGCACTTGAGGAGAGCAGCCCATTTTTCTGCATGGTTTTTCCACCAAAGTGTTCATGGCATCAGAAGTACCAGCAACAATTTGGAGACAGCTTTCTTCCCATATTAGATGAAAACAATGAAACTAAACTCTACAGCTGACTGCCAGACCCACAGCCCCAGCTGCCTGGGTTGGGGTGGTTTTGGGAGAAAAGCTGAAAGACGTGAAATGTAAACATGATTGTAAAAAGCATTCATGCATAATGAGAATTCCAGGGAACGAAATCAAATCATTAAGTGCAGCACCAACATAAACAGAAGATATATTCTCTCATTGCTGTGGTGACATTTCTATGTAACAAAAAAAATCAGTTATACAAAAAAGCCCTACTAGGTCCCTAAAGTATTTAGAGGTTTCAAGGTTTTTTGCCTCATCATCCCCTGAACAGTACTTTTTAGTAGACCACAGATGAAGGTGAATGAGACGAAGTGCTTGTTGGTCCTGTCAGAACCAAAAGCACAAGCTTTCCAGAAACCAGGCTGAAGCAGACAGCATAGCCTGATTGTGGGATCCATGATACAGCCTGCTATGAGTTAAGAATCAAGTGAAAATGGAAACAATAACTATACAACAACAATGGCCCTACAATAATTTGTTCTCACAGGCAATATACCTGGTTGATGTTTAGATTTTATGTTTCAGAGTATAACTCAGAGTATAATTAACTGTGAAAAATACTGGTAGATATGAAATGATTTACAAAATCTCAATTTTAATCACACCAAAAGGATGCCACGTTGTAAACACTCCTTCCATAGGTTCCAACAATAGCTACAAGCATGGCCACATAAAAGTATGGAATTTATATGCAGGCCTGTGTCCCCATTGAATCACAAGACACTGAGGGCACAATTACTCAGGCCTTTTGCTGTTCTGGTCCAGAGCAGTATTGTATATGGTGACATTTGGGTTTGGATCCCCAAACTGTTGTGTAGGACTATACATTACTAGCTTGAATCACAGATCTTCATGAAGTGAAAAACCCCCACAGTAAAACGCCCCACAACTGAATCATTTGGAGAGCCAAGCACTTGATTACACTTGTGAGGTTTAAATAAACGTAACTCTGGGATTTTTAAAATAGAATCAGGTCTGGGCCAAGTATTGATGAGCAGAGAACAATTTACATTTTCATTAGTCATTGCCAAGCTTCTTTCCTATTGATTTTAACAGAACTGTTGGGAGACTAGATTCAATTTTGATGCTTTCCCCCACTATTGTTGCCACATGTCCTGTTTACCCACCTTTCCCTGAGCCACCAGTTCCCTCTGGGCTGCTGAAGCTGACTTCACAAGGGCACTGGTAGCAGCTGCAATGGATTTAGCTGCTTCCAGGATCTGTTCTTCAAAATCCAGAGTCTCATCTGCTTGCTATAACCAAGAAAACACAATGTTACACATTCACCTGAATGCAATTACACTTTCAAGACTGAGGACATACACAAAGAGCAGAAGATTCTGGAATACATCAGTAAAGTTAGTTAGACCTATAACATCATTTTCTGCAAAGTGGACTGAAGCTTGGAGTTAACATAAAGTATTAGCTTGCCCTTGTGCCTGCTCACACTGAAACAGAGGATCACACGAGATACTTAAACAAAGCCATCAACTTTCTACCTCCACTAGAGCTACTCTAAACATATTCAGAAAAGTGCAGGTCTGAAAAGAAATTCTTGTTTTTCCTATCAAGATTATCTCTCTAGTGCCATAATAGTGGCTTCCAAGATTGCTAAACTAGGGAAAGCATTTTCTAAATACTTAAAGAGTTAAGGCATTGAAAAAGAACAATGATAAATGTGTGTTGTCTCATTCACCTGTACTAAGGAATGTAAAGTAGTTACCAAGCAAGAGCATAGATTTAACAACTTTTGGTAAGAGCTGTCATTGCACAAAAAGCAGCTTTGTGCAGCAGTCCAGTTCAATGACCTTGGACATGGAAGTTCCAAAGGTCTGTCTGGAACACTTCAGTCATCCAAGTATGGTTTTCAACAAGCATGTGCAAAACTTCCAAGTGAGGTTTCCTTATATTTAAAATGCAAATTTATTGTTCTATAAAAATTTTCCTGACTTTCAAATAATTTACACAAATATTGAAAACATCTGTCCATCTAAGCATGCTCAGTAGCTTTTGAACAATTAACAAAATAGATAGAGATGAACAGTTACTGCTATTTTAAACAGAACTAGGCATGGGCCATGGATTCCAGTAGTTTTTTATATAAAATAATCCAATAGAATGTATTTTGTTTCTGATCCAATCACAAGCCTACTGGAATCCAAGGCCATGTGACAAGTAGGGCTAGTGGCTACAGTATCAGGACATCCTACTTTGTGAGAGATAAGGCTTTTGAATATAGGCTTATTCTAACTACGGCAACCACAACATTCTTGTGTCACACAACTAACTTTAGAAACACTGGCCAGGTGGGCTGTGAGTTAAAAAACTGGGCACTTCATTTGCAAGTCTAACCACAACTATCTAAATTTAAAGTTAGGTTTTGTTCTCCTGTTACTACAGTTGGATGAAATAGTCAATTATAAAATAATAAATGATAAGTAATTACAAAATAACCCATCAAACAGCACTCAGCCCTACAGCACTTCACATAACTGTCACATAACCAAAAGTCCAGGAGATGAAACAATAGCATCCACTGACAAAAGAAAAACTGAATCATCTGAAAATCAAAAATGATGTGTAGAGAAAGATGTTTGGCACTTGAAAGTTTCTCTTATTTTTTTTTCCGTTTTTTTAGGGAAAAGCCACCTAATCCACAGAAAAATATTTGTCTTGCCTTGCTATTGGGTTATTCCTATCAACTAAAGTATATGTCTTTTTAATAAAAGAAATTGCTTTGGAAAGTGAGCAAGTCATGTTCCACATAAAATTCTGGCAGTGCTTGCAATGCCACATCATGACCACTATTATACCAAAGTACAATCACATTGGTGCTCTACAGGCCTCATATCTTATTTATGAAACTCTTATTTCAATCATGACATTGCCAGAGTGACTAAATGGAATCCAGTAGAGTCTCTATCAGAATTATTGTCCTTATTAAAACAGATGCATTATTGACTTTGATTTGACTAAAGACTGAAACTGAAATATCAACAAAAATACCCCTAACAGTAAAAATTTAGCAGACTGTTACTGTACTTTTAAAAGACTGTTATTGCACTTTTACTTTTGTCCAAGGCTTCTTGCTATGAAGTTTTAAAATTCTCATTTCCAACATAAAAAACACTATGTGCATTAGTCTTTATATGCCAGCGCTGTCAGGAATTCAAACTTAAACGAGTGAGAACTTCAATATCAGCTTATTTATTACAAAGCAAGTGTCAATCTTTGTTGGCATTTAATGAAATGCTCATGGCCATAGTCTGATCTATTGGACAGCTGTGAATGTGCCCAGATGGAATTTAATTTGTGAAAAAAAAAGCCACCAAAAAGATGCTGAACAAAAGCAGTTGTTTAAAATCAGTTCAGGGTAGTGAGTAGACTAAATATTGCACACAAGTCCTCAGCAAAAATTAATGCTTATTAAAGGAAATGCCAAGAAATCAAAGCTTGTATTACCAAGAGTGCCATTGTACAATGGCTGGATTTGCTTCCACCGTGGAGCAAGCAGGTGAAGCTCAACAGGAAAACAGACAGCTAAACCTTAATATCTCATCTGGTAACAGATTTTTTTCTCCCCGGTTTACCAAAACAGTTCTTTACATTTATACTGAAATCTGGGGCTTGGGAGAATAAACCATACCTCAAGTTTCTCAAACTTCCCATCTTGCATTCTCTGACATCTCACAACTTCTTTTACTTTTGGAAAAAAAATTCTCTTGACAGCTGATCCACTCTGTGAAGAATTTATTTTTGTAGCAGCCTTACTCAGCACTCAAACTGTTGAATGCCTGTTGGCTTTTCAGCTTTTCTAACAAATCGTTCTTTTCTAGTCCTTCTCTGTGGTTTTCCCTTCACCATTCTCAGGTGTAACACACATCTAAGGGCTCAATGGGGAGGCACAATGCTCAACCAGCATTGTGGGTGTTTCTGCCAGTGCCCTCCCAAGAGCATTCCTTAGAAATAAGGACAGGAAGCAGCACAAGACTGAGCACAGCAAAACGCCCTACAAGAAAAGTAATTAGTCCACCATTCCCACTGTTAACAGAGTGTCTCCTGCACTATCTTAAGTTCACACTCATAAAAAAGACCCTCACAATGTGCCAGTTCACAGCCTTCATGAATAAAATTGAGACAATGATGTGATACAGGGCAAAAAATATCACACTGCAAGATTTTAGAGCAGGTTTCTTTACAAAACCAGATCTATGACACAAGTGATAAGCTTCTCCTTCCTCAAGCAGCCTCCATGAAGATCAGTGTCTCATTTTCCTCAAGATTAAATTAATATGCTGCTATTAACCATGTACAGCTATAAATGGATTGGAAAATGAAGTCACAAGAACAGACAAACATTAGGCTCACTACAAAGTCTTTAGAATGGAATACCCTAAAAATACTGATTATGCCATTGTAAACAAAACAAAAAAGGTATGTTTGTGTAGCATATTTTAACCATTTTTCTACAGCACCTTCATTATTAGAGGTAGCATAAATAAAGTCAGGGTTAACAGGAAAATAAATGAGACCAAATCTCATTGCAGAACGGCAGCAAAAATTACAAAAGACAAACCGTTTTATTTTCAGCACCTCTCATTTTCTACTTTATAATGAGCAAACCAACATGAGTAAGTAACTACACTGAGCCATGGAAAGCACAATAACCATTTCAGTGAAAGTCAGTTCTTGGCACAGCTGCTGCTCACTGTCACAAAAACCCCTGCACTACTTAGAAGTCTCTCCAAGAGCAGCTCTACTGATAAAGGAGGCTTCCATGTATGTATTTTATACCAGATTAAATTAGGAGTCTACAGGAAGTCTTCTAAACCTGCTTGTGAGTGGCTGTACTCCTTCATATTGCCTTCTACTATGTTAAAACCCCCGGAGACAGGGCAGGACACTGTAGGAATATGTTTGATATATAGTTGGATTAAATAACAACCTAATATATCAAACATATCACACAGAGTCCTGCAGAAAAAGGCATCCAGGTTTGATTCATCTTGGGTTAAAAAAACAAAGTACCAACTGCTGAAAACTACCAGCAGGGAACTCCTACTGACTGCAAGACACCTGTGTCTGGAGGCAGAGGCCTGCACAGAAGCATGAAGAGCAGACAGAACAGGGTTGGGACAGCAATGCTCTCTCCTGTTGTACCTCATCTACCTTTTAATTATCATACCTTTTTTTACTTTTCATAACTTTTTTACTTAAAAGTGGGTTTTGCCCAGTATTAGCATGAAGATTTTATTAGACAAAATAAGTTTTCTTCAGAAAGTTACTAGTTGTGGGGGTTATCTTACAGGAAGTAACATATTTGCATAACAGAAGGAATGGGTGTCTGCATTGCAATACACCTGACTTTCCAAATGGAAAACTGAAAAAATGAAGAGGCCACATTCAGGAAAAATAATTGTACTTAAAGGAAACATGACAGCCAAATCCTGCTTAATGAACCATAAAGATCTCATTGCTTCTCAGATAATTTCCCACCTTGAACACTGCAAGGAGAATACTGAACAGGTTTTGTGTTACAGACAGCAGTAACAACACCTGCTCAGGAGAGTCCTCCAAGTTTTTCCAAGATACGAGCTCAGAAGACATACAGATATTTACAGGGTGTCAGTGGGGCTGTGGAACAGTGGACTAAGCATTTTGGGAGAACATTCACCTGCAGCCAACCAACCAGGATTTAAAGTAAACAAAATAAGCATTGTACAATAAAGCATAGGCAGCAGTTAGCAGGACTGTGTCTCATTAGAAATTCTTTTCTCGGATAAGATGATTCCCAGTAGCAGAAAATGAAGATGCCTCATGCTTTTTGTGTCAGTTTAAGACATCAAGGTGGGTATGATGGGTGCAAAAATATGAAGAGGAAACAAGGAAAAGAAGAAATAAAAAATCGAAAAGTTAGAAAAAAAAAATTAAGATGGTAGAACAAATGAGAAGAAACCCTACCTTCAACTGATGGGGGGTTTTTTAGAGGTAAAAGACAAACTGGAACACAAAGATTAAGCTTACATCAAATCACCCCCACTCCCTGAACCAATAAAAAAATTTGACCAAAAAACAGACAATCAGCCACCAACTAGTAATGATAAAGATGATGGATTTCCTGAAGGTAGACATTCTAAAATTACCAAGTGAGGACTTCTCTGGGAGTTCCCTTGATGATTATTGCTGCTAACCAAAGCAGGATATTGTCTAGATAGTCTGTTCCACTGTAGAAAATAATTCCTATTCCTGCATTTCATAGATTGAGCACAAGACAAAGCAACCCTTACCTAGTCTAAGTATTCCTACTAGAACACTTTGTATGTTGTTAAAGATGGGCATTAGAAAGACAGAGCGTGTTCACCACAGGAAATCCTACTCTGAGAGGATACAAGCTACAAATCTGCAGAAGAAAAAGTGTTATTTGAGCCACTCTGATCTTCCTAGTTCCTTTTGAGTGGATTATAATCTCTATTGTAAAAGAGATTAAACATCTGAAAAGGATGCGAAGGCCGCTGAAATCCCAAATCAAACAAACAGTTGGATATGAATTTTAGTTTCAGAAAATGACAAACACCAGTAAGTCACAGGCAGACTAGATACTCAAATTAACATGTTAAATGATGAGCAGGTGTGAGAACTGTATTCACTGGGAAATTACAATGACCCTGGAGGGGCTTAGATATTGGAAGGAAACTGCTCCATGGTTACCAGGCAACACACATGTGCTATTCTGCAGTGATTGTATAGAAAAGGTGATGGAGGACTTTTCCACTCCTCAGACTCAGCCTGTGGAATCTCATTATAAAGGACCATTTTTCTTTATAAACAAAATGGATGTACTTGCTAAAAAATGCAGACAAAGAGCATTTCTTTTTCATGAGCTAATTTATTCTTATCACTAAGCAGGGAGCAAGGGGTGGGAGTTCCTCAAAGGCTGAAGCTTCCAAGAACTATTTCATACGATGCTCCTAAATAACAAAATACTACCCTGCACCAACACAATCATCCAATACTGAATGAATGGTCTTGAGGCTCTGCTTTTTAGAAAGACTTCTCATTAGCTTACTTTGAAAACAGTTTTGCACCTACAAAGCAGCAAAAGAGGAATATAGATACATAGTCCTTTCTTGAAGTCAATTACACAGCCAAAACATGTTTCTGATTTTAAAGAGGTGCAACATCTACTAAAACCTGCCTGTTCAAACCAGGCAAAAGGTAGCAATTCTCTGGGATTCACCAGTTTCATATATTCCCTCTGTACTGCATATGAAAATAGCTGGCTTAATTTTATAATCATATCTTCAGACACACATTTGAAATGACCTGGCAACATGCAACACTACCTGATCTCATAATGAATTTTATTCAATTTCCTTCAGGAAAATGACCCAGAAATGATCATACAACATATCTGATTCTATACTGAAACAGCTACTTTCTAAACATGGCATAAAATGCTGGTTTTAGTCCTAAAAAATCTTGCAGGTCATTTGCATTCTCTTGAATCCCAACTGTATTACTGCTGCTTTCTCCACCTATACTACACAAATTCATGTGTGAACAAAGGGTCTCCAAAAGAAAGCAAGTAAGAATGACTACACACCAGTAAAATATGTTTGGAAACGGAAGGGTAAATAATCAACAGTAATGATGCCATAACTCTTAGAAGCATTTCTAACATTTGGCTCTCCTTCCTTTGCTTGCTTATGGCTGGTGCTTGACTTACTCCCTGAAAAGCACCTTTTTACTCTCTACCCTCAGGGCTAAGTGCATCCAGAGCAGAGTTTTGTGCCACTGAGACTCAGGCAAGGTTTGATTGTTTACACAATTATTGTGGCCAGTAGCAAAACACACACCAAACTATGGGCAGCGTGCATCCTCTGCCTTAACCTCCAACAAACAATGGGGATGGACACTCACCTTGGGCTTGGCTCTTGGTTTCAGCTGCTCTAACTTCTTTGCTGCAGCCTCAATTGATGCTGCAGCCCCTAATAGCTCTGTCTCTGCAATGACTGTTGGGTCTTCTGGATCCACCCACTCTGTCCCTGAAATTAATGGAGACGGAGACAATAACTTCAGTGTCACTGTGAGCTGCCACTCAACAGGGAGAATTGCAATCACACCTCAAGTGTCCAATTCAGAAAGCTGATTTTAGTGGCATAATAGCATGAAAACAGTGGTTTATGTCACAGAGGAAACTGTAAAGCGGAGGGGAAAGAAGTATTTAGCAGGATATTCTCTCAGGAAAGCAACTTATTTAATAATTGTGTAAGCAAAGAAGCTTCAAAACAGATACTGTCCACACTGGGAACAAAACCAACTTGTGTTTATCAGAGGTCTCACTCAGATGGTTCCTGACTTGGCCAAGCCATAGGGTACACTGAGAAGTCTGACAAAATGGTAGAGAGAACAGGCTACAGCCAACACAGTCAACCCCCAGCACAGAGCTGGCAGTGGTTGGGGATGAAGCTAGCACTGACTGAAGGAAGCAGTGTGTGTCAAACAGTGATGTAGAAAAGGCCAAAGCAGTTTCTGTATCACATCTGAAGGGCGACTTCTTTTTTTGCTGTTGACTTTTTGGCATTTATCTTTTCTCAAAGAAATTTTGTAGATCCAAAAAATGAATACTTGTCTGGAAGTGGTTTCAGATTTCTTGAAGTTGTCAGTAAATTATTATTTTTGATTTCCCAACACTATTCTCTGAATGACAAGATTCAGAAAGCATCCATATTCTGAATGGAGGAAAAAAGCCAGAAGAAGTTCATAACCTCTAAGGGCATGGTCTAAAAACCATTTCTCAGCTCAAATGCTGTACAGGATGAAGGCGTTCTATATTAAACCCTAACACTGGCAGATAAACAGGGAAAAAAAAGAAAGCAAGCAGCAAGTAAAAATACAGTCAACCCCAAATTTGTAAAATACAGCTTTTTTCTTCCAAAAAAAATCATTTTACAAAGGTTAAAACATTTACATGTTAAATTTCTTAGGAGACAATTTTATTGTGTACCTATAAATTAAAATGAAGAAAGAAAATTGTGAATGGTTCAAAAAAATTTTACTTCCCACAAATAAAGCTTCTAAAGTGATTAAAGGCAGACATCCTCTACATGCAGCAAGTGAAAAAAGAAATAGTAAGTGGTTTTTATTTTAATGAACATGAATTAAAATGCAAAAAATCACCAGAAATTAATAAATGTATCCAAAGATGAGATTATATAAAGTTTTTTAAAAAGCATTTAGGGAATAGAAGAAATCTGATATTGGCTTGCCTTGTTGGCAAATGCAAACCGAAATTTTGAAACACAAAAGAGAATGCAGGGAAAGCTGAAGAACTCAATAAAGCTACTTGAACAGAGAAATAGCATAATGTAGATCATTGTTCGATGAAAAACAGTAACTGTATTAAGAGGGAAGGAGGGAAGGAGGAAAGAAAAACTGGATTCCCATATATGAAAATTGCTTATAGTTCAGATTCATTTCCAAGGATCATGTACTGATAACAATAGGAAATGACTGAGAAGACTCTGCAGTGTATATGACATAGACTATCAGATCATCATCTCTGGAGTAATGAGCATGCCACAGTGGTAGCCTAGTTTCCCAACTCACCCTTCATTGCTTCTGCTGATTGGATAAGCTCTGTGACAGCACCTGCAACCCGCTTGGAGAAAGAGGCCAGCTGATGTTTTAGCTCTGGAGTTGCTTTTTGAAGAATCTAGAGAAAGAGAATGCACATTAGTAAGGATTCCAGAATGCTGGAAGATTCCCAAGGCACTGTAGTGAAAGATTTATTCTGTATAGCAATTGTCTGAGAGCCCAGTGAGAGCAGTGTAACTGTCAGTGAAGCACTAGGGGCAGAGGCTTACAGTACACTGCTGGAATCACACCAGGAAAAGTGGCACTGCCTTACACAGCTACAGGAACTGACAATGCTGTTAGTTAAGTTCTTAGTCCTAAATCTAGGACAGAATTAGTTAAAAAAGAGGCACATGTTTGAGTATCTGGGAGGAATATGCAGCTTTAACATTCCAATCTCAGGTATTTTAGTCATATATTATGCATCAGGCTCAGTCTTTTTACACTCTTGGAGAAAAGGTGATTTTCAAGTACTGACAGGCTGGTTCATCCCTATTTCTGAGAGACAGAATTACAGAGCTCTGGAAGTGCCAGTTGCCTGTTCTGGAAAAAATCAGCAATGGTGAACACAATGGAAATGCCAAGACTCTCAAAGAGAAGGAAGAGATAAACATCTGAACTGAATTTGTATCAAGTATTAAACTGTGCTTCTTCAAATAAAAAACACTAAGGCACTCAGAGAGTGAAGCTGAATTCTTTCCCTGAACAGGAACATCTGAATTTTTAATTACCATATTGTAAAGAAAAATGTTAAGTTCTGGAAATCTATGTATACTCAAAATCTCCTTCTGAGAGAAGAGTGCCAGACATAGAGCTTTAAGAATAGAACAAATGGTTGAGTCGTGAAAGTCACACCCAGGTGTGCATTTTCGTAATGTTTTCAAAAAGTCCCCCCCAAGCCTCTCTAGGCGCACACTAAAAACAGATTGTATCTTTTTGCCAGAGTGTTGGCATATTGCAGTCAAATGCATAACCCATTTACTTGACAGAATAAACTAAACCATGTTATTTTCCCAACTTTGCCTAGCGAGAATTCTGCCACATGAGGAATTCTCTCTCTGGAACTGCCATATCAATGTATGTGAGTCTGGTCTCCTGTCAACAAGTTTCCACAGAATCACAAATACATGAATCCTCAATAGCTGAACAATCTGAACACTAACAAAATACAAGGACACATCAGACATGGCACCCCCAAACACGTAAGGTCGAATGTGTTGGACAGCTCTTTGTGAGGCAGTGTTGGCTGGGGATTTTGGGATGGCTTGGAGTAGGTGTGGCTTTGAGAGGCATTTAACAGTGCCTTCATAAAGATTGTGTAACCTCTTCAATCTGGGGGACAGACCTGTGCCTAATATGCCTAGTGCTTATTGCGGGCTCAAAAGAACACTAAAATGTCTTATTTTAAATTCCTTGTCAGGATCATTTTTTGGGTTCAGATCCATATTGCCTCCAGATCTGATCCAGAATGCAGCTCCATTTAAGTATCCCAGTATTCCTTCTGTCTCACAGTTTGAGCCAAAGTACTGAGTTTGCTTTAGCTTGCTCTAACAACGAAACTTCATAACCTGTGACAAACTGATAAAAATGTGCCACTAGCAGTCACTATAGAAAGAGGGCAGGGAGATCACTCTCCTTGGAATCAACCTAGTGTATGCATGCAGATGACTCCTTACCAGGAGAACATGCTCCAGGAGTTCCAAGTATCCCAGGGTACATTCTGTTCCAAAGCGCAGGGCTCTCTCCCGAACTTCTTCACTCACATCTGGGTGATATGATGCTTGCTGAGGAGGCAAAACAACATTAGTATCCAAAACGGCTCCCACAAGAGAAGAGCAGCACAGAGAGATGGGGAAAAGAGAAGGAAGGAGATTTTTTTATAGTGTGCAAATAATATTTGAGCTCAAGGACCAGCCATTTCTGTTGTAAGCAAATGGTGCAGAAGAGCAGCAGAGCTCCAGTTCTGTAAAGGCTCATTAATGGTGTTAGCTTGACAGAGAGATGTAACACAGCAACAGCAGAGCTGGAGCCAGCTGTTTAAATACACAGAGAAGCTGCAGCAGTCAGGTCTTTGTAAGGATTTCCACTAAGTGTAACGTCTGGCATCTGACATAAGCCCAACTAATTCAACCATTTTACTTTTAATAAAAAGTGAAACCTGCAGTCTCTTCAAGCTCTGTACTTTCTACAATAAACTTCTAGGAAACTTTTCTATTGAGCAGAAGTACCACTTGTTGCCAAGTGAAAGTTCCCAAAACACATAGCATTTCCTCTCACAGAACAGTTCCTTCCACTCCTGCAGCCTCTTATCTCCCGTTGGGATGGGGGATTATCTCACAGCTCATTTATTTTCGGCCCTTCCTGCAACATCCCGAGCCAGGGCCAGCACTGGTCTCTGAGCTCCCTCTGCAGGGGAATGAGCAATCACCCTGCTCTGAGATGGGAGGAACAGGACTGATCTTCCTCATCTTCAGCATACTTCAAATGAGCTGCCGAAGCCCAAAAAGTTCAGAACAAGTTTGGTTTTCTTAAATTTTCAAATAGGGTGAAGGGCCCCGGGTGTTTCTTATGCATACACTGTAAAGCATCCTAAAATGTCTCTTCTGCACATAAATACTACTGTAACACAGGGAATTAGAGCGAGCATCTGTAGGAGGGAAATATAAAGTTCCTTCTATGTTTTGCATACATAGCCAAGACTGGTATCAAAGTATTTTGGGAGCACTTTTAACGTTCAGTATAAATTCTATATACTTCACAGCAGCCTAAAGAGGTAACAGAAGTAATTTTAGGAAATCATTTTTGTAACCATGAAAAACCCAAACACACATCTCCACTACACCAGCGGGGACTCACAACACAAATGTCTTCTCCTCCAGCCTTGGGCAGAAGGTCCACCCAAACATAAACTGAAACGTGCCAGAAGAACCAGAACACGTTTCTTTCCTCATGCTGAAGCTTCCTTCACCATCAGCCCTCATTTTCTCTCCACATGCTTTGCCAGCAGAAAGGCAGCCAGCACAACCTGCCTCTGGTCCAACTCCTGCCCCATCAGCACCCCTGGGTGCCTTGTGCAGGAAGGTGTTGGAGGGGGCTGCTGGGAGCTCCCCCAGAGCTGCCTCTTCCCTGGCTGAACCACAGCTTGGCTGTGTCTCCTCTCAGGGCCTGTGCTCCAGCCCAGCTTAGCTGCCCCCAGTGCCACCAGCAGCAGCCCAACCAGTGCTGAGAAAAGGGGAGAAGTTGTTTCCCTCAGTCTAGTGCCTATGGAATGATCAAAGGGATTGCTCGCTTCCATTGTTTCCTAGGGGTTTGATGGACCTTTCATATCTGTTTTCTTTCCAACAGAAATCACTACAAATAGTGATACTATGCACAGGTTAATTATGGCATTATTTTATGCAAATACATAATAAAAAGAAATTGTTTTCTTAGGGCCTGCTCTAACATTCAATAAATGTAATTGAAGCATTTCCACTGACTTTTAATGAGGGTTGTCTCAGTACATCCCACAATAAGCATCCTTATTGTCTTTTAAATAACATCAAATTATAAGAACTGAATTAGTAATGAGCACTTTAAATTCATCTATAGCTGACCAAGCACAGGCATCTACATAACTGTAAATTCAAACTCCTTATACTACTTGCCTTAGGCAACAGGCAATTAAATAGAACTTACATTCAAACTCCTGACACTGGGGAAGTCAGAGCTATGTTCTGTACAATTCTACCATAGATCATACACATGCATTTTTGTCTTGGCCCAAAGAACATAAAAATCTGATAATTTATCAGTGCTAATTCGACAGAGTAGCTTAATATCACTATGAAACCCCTCCAAAGTTTGTCAAATATGACAAAACCCAAGACCCATTGCATCACACAGCTTTTACAGCATAGTAGGGCTAAGACTGCTGGTTCCTATCCCAAAAATTCCAGGAATGCAGCTTATCATGGAAATGCATGTCCAGTTATCAATTTGTAGAATTAATGGTATAAGATTTCTAAGACTGAGCAAAATTTGTACAAACAAGATTTTCTAAATCTAAGTCTGGTCCAAACTGCATATTTAAAATCTTTGTTAAATGATACAGCTATTTTCTCATACAATTTAGATAATGAATAAAATTAATACCCTTGGAGACTTTTATTCCTGTTTGTCCAATAAATACTGTTGGTCTTAAGAAAGTAAACTAGATCTTAGGCCTTGGCAGTGTATTACAGGCAAGTACAATGATTCCCAACCCTTTTCCTGCTGCAGACTCATTTCTTTGTGCAAGCAATTCTCTGGGAGATTACAAAGGTTTTTCCAGTATCCCAGAGCTCCACTGTTCCATTTGCAGGAAGTTTCATCCTGTTAGCCACTTACAATGCACAAACCACTCAAAATCATTAAATTAACTGGAAGCAAATGTAAACATAAAAAGAGGAATGTTCATAAATAGATGTTTGAAAGCATGTACTGGGCTGTGCATGCATGGAAGTGTTTTACAGTGTTACTAAAACCAGAAGATTGTGTTCCTGAGAACTTGCTGCCTATTTGGAAAGTCAAATCAAAATGTAAAATATGCAAAGTGGTCAAGAATTGTTAGATACTAAAAAATGATCTACAAAAACTAATTCAATATAAAAAGTTTGCTTCAATGATTTTGTATAAAGGCAGCTCTAAATTAAAACTTGCACTTTTGAAAGAGGACCATTTTTAAAACAAACGTAACGCTTTTATTTGGGCAGCATTAGGCAAAAATCAGTCTGGGACTGATATAGGCTGTTAGGATTTGACCAAATAATGAAAATCAGACAAAAAGAGCACCATTATTTCACTGTCACCTTCTATACATGGAAAGACAAAAGTAAGTAAGTACGATTTACAGGCAAAGGCAGTTTACTACTACAGTCACTACTGAAAATCAAAAGGAATGAGATCTTCATAACCCCATTTTTCATCGTTTATGCCTAGATTTTTTTATCATCAAAACAAAACCAAACGGCTTAACAGTCATTTATGTAGCATACAGTGTAGAAAATAGAGAACTACTTTTGAAAAGCACAAAAGAAATTAAGCAAACCAAAAGATTAATTCAGGGGGAAAAGAACTACTAAAGATAGATCAGAGTGATTTCTTTCACCTGTCCTTTCACTGCTCTAGGAATACTGAAATTATATTTGTGGCCACAGGAATATTTGTATATTCTACTACTTGCACAGATTGTTTGTATTCTGATTGGAAACCAAAAAATTTCAGCTCAAAATTCCTCATTTTTACAAAAAGAAATCAGTGACTATTAGAGCTGGGTTTTTTTTGTGTGCATGGCACAAAAAAAATCCTGAGAGAGGTTCCCTTAAAATTACCTTACCCATTAACTTTCTCATATGAAAAGCAGAAAGATGAACAAAATCTGTAACATTCTATGGATTCAGAGGCACACAAACACAAAAATCAGTCTTAGGCAAGGAAGGCAATCTTTACCTTACAAGCTGTTAGCATGTCAGCTACTGCTTTGCGGCTCAGATTTGCTGTAGCAATCACATCCTCCTGCCTGCATGAGTTCCCAGCTGCAACAGCTTTGGCAGTTGCCATGGTGATTCCTTTCGTCATCCGGATTGATTCTTCAGGTGATGATGTCTTTTCTGGAACCTCGCTAGACTGAAACACCTAAAAGTGAAAGCAGAAGGAAAGTCAAAGCAGAACAACAAGGAGAAAGAGACAGCAAACGGAAGCAACCTTCAAACAGCAGGAAATTAGAAACATATTTGGAGTACTTGGATATCATTCCTGCTTGTCATGGGCCTGGATCTGATAAGCCTGCTTACCTACAGACACCAGAGAGAAACAATAAGCTGAAGGAAGGAGACAATAAAAAAGATTAACCCATCCACCTGCATTTAACTACCCCCATGACAAGGCAGCTGTTCAGAGCCTTGCCAGATGAAAAGAACTACTGTTCCTTTCATTATACTCTTTTCTCATCCTGACTGCTGTTCTACTCACATGAGGAGATCCTTTGCCTGCAAATGCTGAACCCTACCAAGTGCTTGTTGATAGCACAGAGCAGTAGAGACTGAGAACATCACCACTAAAATATTCAAATGTGTCTTAAAAAAAAGCAGAGGTGGAGCGTTGTCTCTTAGGCTATATTTAGGCTCCCTTAGAAACTCAGAGATATAATTTTGCAGGGTGAATCATGTGAAAATAGTTCAAATTACCTGACAATACATGAATTCTGTAATACAGGAACTGTGTATTACAGTAGATGTAGGTAACAAGAACTATGCAACCTTTCTTTGATCACATATTTTCTTTTTCCGAGCTTCAGTCTGTATTTGCTTGCCATTCTTTTACTGTGCAGGGGCAATTTGGAGTACACAATTAATCAGGAGATTTCTTGACCACACACAGTGCAACCTAAACAGGTCAGTGGTTTCAGAATGCAGATGTCTGGACAAAATGAGCCTGTTTTATCCTGTGCTCCTGGTTGATCAGTTTTTCACTTCCTCTCTCCAGAAATAGAAGTGATGTTAAAAAATGAATTCTAGTTATACAAGTGAAGGCACCCCTTGATAGTGCTCAGAGTCAGCCCCTAGAATTCCAGATCAAGCCTGACACATTTTCCTGAATACCTATGTGCCACCCTCTGTTCTCTGAGGTGACAACACCACAACCAGAGGTCCACCCCTTAGCAATGCTGACAAAAGCAAGAGGAACATTTCAAACACATACCAACCAAACTAAGGCACGATAATGCACAATCCTCCAGTGACAGATCTGAATCGGTTTTAGCTCAGAGTTACAGGATGGGAGGTAACAGCCCATCATGAGCCCTCCATGAGCCCATCATGAGTACTTCATGAGGATACACAACACTTACTTGTGAGATATTGTACAGAACATGCCTGATCAGGTAACAGATCAGGAGGTTTTAAGGCTGCCATATGAAACCCCAATGACTACAAACAGACACTTAAAAAGAGCATTTCAAAATAAATTTTGAAATTTGAACCCCTAAATATGCTTTTATGACTTAAAGAGGAAGGAAGAAAATTGTCATGGTATAACACCTAATTTGGGAGAGAATTCCACACTATTATTAATTCCTGCTTACATGGCCTGCTACTGATATTCTGTGTATCACAGGTAGGATCATTTCATAATAAGGGAAAAACAGAAACAAGTTTAAACTGCAGACACAGTATGAGAGTGATGCTGAGGAGACACTACCAAAGTCAGGATCACAAAAAAAGTGAACAGCATCAGATCAGAAAATAAGATCTGAACTGAAAGCTTAAGGTCTACAGAAAAAGGAAGCAGCTGCTCCCAGCTTTGTATAAGGACACACTTGCAAAACCCACTATGACTATTTAGTTCTGTACCGTGAGCTCCTGTTTGATGTACTCAATTGTGGCCTCGAGGGCTCTTGTCCCTCGAGTAGCTTCATCTTCTACTGCTTTAACAGTCTTCAAGAGGGATGTGACATTTGTTACCATCACCTGAAGAAGAGAGGAGTGAAGACAAGAACATGTGAATCCTTCCTCCTGTTTTCAGAGATGGCAGGGTATGAAGCAAGGCAAATTAAGCACTGTTACTTCTAATAGGACCTATGATACTTCATGAATTCTATTTGTTACAGGACTAAATAGCAGCTCTTGTGGTCGCCATGATACCATGATAATTAAACAAATAAAGGAGTTTTCAGGCAATCAGAAATTGCTGAAGTCAAAGTTGCACATGTTTATCAAATGTGATTGCACAGACACTTGCAAATAGAATTTGAGGTTTTACCTTGGCAGCACCTTTCAGCTGGTACATGGATGGATCATCTGCTGGTTTGCTGGCAGCTCCTTTGGTAGCACCAATGAGATCAGAAAGGGCCTTTGCAACATCCTTGATAGCATTGATCAGAACCACCTATGGAATAAAGGGTGTCTGCATGAGGGTGTGATTTTTATAACACAGCTAAAAAAAAAATCTATGTTCAAGTATCTGCAATATGCTTGCCTGCCTCCATTTCACTGAGATCCAAACAAAGAACTGAAGAAATATTAGGGATAATCCACATGGAAAAGTTGTAGAGTTAATTGAAAAACAAGACTAGCTGGAGAATGGCAAGAGTTGGTCAGCCTACACAAAAAATACAGAGCACAACCCAGACAAAAGCCAGATAAGCAGCTTTAAAGACCTTCAAGTTCTTCAGAACAAAAATGGGATGAGCCACAGTTCCATTCACAAGTTAGTAAAAATGAGCCAAATACTTTGCCAGAAGCATCCCAGCTGGAAACACAGTGGTGAAACAAAAGCAGATGGATTACACAAAGGCCTGACTAGTTCCACCCAATGCTTGAGCCTCTTGACTGTATTCTAAACAAGTCATATCTGAGTAAACCCAGAGAAGTCCCAGAGGAGATGAACCATATTGTGCTGCTTAAAAGCATAAGTCACACAAAGTTTTGCCAAATGAAAACTGTTCTCTGCAAGAGTATCAGAAAATTGTAAAACATCTCACCTGTGTTTCAGGATCATCAGATCCCAAGCTAGCTGCTCCCAATTTTACTACCTCAGCAAGTTGAGTGATGGTGTTAGCTGATGACTGAGCTGCTTGGGCCAGTTTGTCCTGACTTGAGGCAGCACCAGAAACCAACAACTTGGTGTCTTCAACTAAAGCTTTTGCTGTTTTCAGGATATTTTCCCTGTGACAAAAGAAGAGGAAACAGGGAAGGAGTGGAAAATAAGAGGGGAAAAATGTGTTTTCCAGTGTTACGGTGGCTAACAGCTACCTGAAAGAGCTGATCTAAATCATCATACCAGTGTCCATTCAAAACATAACACAGGTCAAGGGTATAAGTTTAAGAAAACCCAAAGAAAGGACTATTAATAAATAGCAACAGAGCATTTGGAGTGAATGCAGGACAGTGTAATAAAATGAGTCCATCTTGATAAGAGATAGATTGGGCAGTAGCATCAGAGAGCATTCTATTTGAATACTAAAAGACAATCTGGCCATGCTGTGTGAAAAGGAACAGCTATTGAATGTCCATATTAATCAGCATATTGTAAGAAAAACTAAAGTAATCAGGGGCGAGGAAGGTAGAAGGAAGAATGGCAATAGGAACAGAGAGTGTGTCCTGGTCAGGGTTCCCCAAACCCCCTCCCACCCGTATCTGTGTTTTGACATGTCAGGACAACAAATCCAAACCAACATTGGGGTGAAAGAAGAAATCATTTTCAGTATGCAGCTCACAAACAAGTCAAATCCCAGGTTCCCTTTTCCTCCTCTTCTCCACTGCCTCATTCAATTTCGTTCACAGCAGTCCAAAAAGGTAAAAATTTATCTCCGTGTCCCAGTCTCTTCTGCCAGTTCCACTGTTCCCCTGGGCATACACCCTTCCATCTTTTTCAGCAACACTGACCTGTGATCTGCAAATGATTCATTGTTCTCAGCATTAAGGGTTCCAGCAGTAGCAAACATGATAGTGGTGTCCAGATCTGCAATTATCCCAGACACAGCACTGGCTGCAGTAATACAGGCTTGTGTGCCTTTGTTCCCTGCCTGGAGGGCAGATAAAACCAAGGAGACCTAGAAACAACAAAAAGCAACAAGGTGGTCATTGAAAGAAAGTTGATCCTGTGAATCATTACTACTCTTTTTATCAGCTTTAACTATACTTACAGGGTACTGTCTACTCCTGGCTAAATTTGGAATTGTCACTACTCCTAGGATACATCATGAAACAGGTACAGCTGACAGGACATTGACACAGACTGAACCAATGGTGTTTGGTGAAATCTGAAAGTTGCCGGCACCAACTCTCAATGTTCATGTCCAACAAAAGGAGAGAGATGGCATCAAAAAGGTTCAACAAAATTTGAAGGGGATGTTTCCAAGGAACAAGAAGCTCCAGAGAGTTTGAAGATGCAGTTCTAGGCTGTTACTTTGGCCCTGTCCTAAAACGGGGAGGACATTGCTACATGGAACCACATGTTACTGACCAACCTCACAGTAGCTGTGAGGGAGTGCCTAATAAGGCACAAGAGCCATCTCACATCTTAGGATATTGTTTTGGACCAATCTCCCTCTGACAGGAAGTTGAAGTTTTATTGCAAGGTCTGAGGAAGGACTAATTATGGGCGAATACAGCACATGAACACTGAATGTTTGAAAGAAAAGTAAGGCCTTTGGGTAATTCAGACACTATTGTACTACAGCGCAAAGTTAAAAGAAAGTTTCCTGAATCCAGTTGGACTGGTTTACTCCCAGTGGAAGCTTGGTAGACAAACACCATGGAGTAACAAGGGAAGCTGGTCTTACCTTTTCTGTGACAGCACGAGCACATTCTATCAACTCCCTCTTGGTGTAGCTGTCTGTAGGGCAAATCTGGAGAGCTCCAGCTTTTTGCACAAGGAAGATACACCCATGGCCAAGTTCCTGCACCCGAGTCCTGATCTGGAACCCAATCTAGATGGTAAAGATGGCACAGGGGAAAAGGAAGAAAGAAGAAAGCAAATAAATAAATGTCAGGCTGGTAACACTGTCAACAGAAATGGAAACACCATGTCTCTGGTGAATACCAATATTCTGCCCACCACTATATCCTCTGCAAAGGCCAGAAAAAAAGCACAGATGTAATTCCATCTACATCACATGAAGCACAGCCCTGTAAGAAGCTCCCCAATGAAACAGGGCAGGAATGACTCAGCCCAGGAAAAAGAAGGGGTGAGGCAGGTACACGAGTCAAATGGACATAATTCACACACAACTTCACATTTAAACAATGCTACTTCATGGTCCAGAACTGCCCTGTCAGCATGAGCTGTACTCAAGGTTTGTGCAACAGGTAAAACACACACAATATTGTACATTGCTGAAACTGGGTCAAAAGGTATGTAAGTATGTGATTGTCTTTGCTTGGTTTTGAACCTCGCAGTCTTCACTCTCCAGAATCAATTACATGTGTCCATGTGGAGAACTGAAAGGGGAAAATCCTGCTATTATTGCTTCCAATTTATTAATAATCCTACATCTTAAGATATGTGGTCCCTGTTCTGAAACATGATAGCTGTAGTCCCTGCATGTATGCCATCATTCCTGTGTGATTTGGGATTAATACACAAGCAGGAATCACAGCCATTAGTATCACAAATGGAATTACTTTAATCTCAGGCACAAAGTGACATGCAGAAATGGTAATTCAATTTAACAATATCGAGCCAAGTGCAAGCCATTGTTTTTCACGTAGCTACTGAACACAAAACATTTAAGTAAGTGTATCAGCAGGATGTGTAAGCACAAAGTCAAAAACTCGTTAAAGGACTTTTATGTAGATAATCTGATACATCTGGAGAAGGTGAGATACCCTCTTACCCCATCTTGACAAAGTTTGTCTATGCTCCAGTAAGAAAGAGAGGGGTGAAAGGGCTGTGCAGTTGTGCTCAGAGAAGATGCAGCAACTCCCACAAGAGGTTAATGCAACTGAGGTGAACAGCCTGTCCTCCTCACTTAGCACAAGGCAAGTAAGATGCTTCTCCCACACCACATTCCAGCTCTGAGCTATGGAGGATGTCCTTCAGCAAAAGGTACTTGTGCTCCAACTGCTTGCGTGAATCTCACTTTCAGGACAGAAGTTCGACTTAAAATCACTTACGGGCAAGATAAAAAACAGCATATATGTATTTGTAACTTGTCAAAACATGCAAGACTGAAGGAAAGCTGCATAGTTACAAGAGTTTTAAGGGTTTTCTTTGTATCTGCAAGTTGCCTGTAAGTGAAAGCCCCAAATAATTTAAGAGGTTCTGTTGTGGGGTATGGAATTATCCACTTTTATCCCGAGCTTCTTTCTAAAGCCAGACAGAGGTTTTGACAAAGGGTTTCTGTTCTTTGATTGGGCAATTCTTACAACAAGGCTTGTCACCTTTACTGTGTTCTTCACAGTAAAAGAACACCCTTGTTTATCACCACCATGTACAGAGAATAAAGAGGTCTAAAAACTGCAGACCTCCTCTGGTTCTGCCGTAGCTGCAGCCATTCGGCCCTGGAGAGCCAAATGCCCATAGTCATTGGTCATTTGCGATGCAAGTCCTCCCAGCTCCTCCGGGTTAGTAACCGACTTAGTCATCTGAAAAAAGAACACAGGCAAGAGAAAAAGAAAATTGACAGGCATGAGAATAACTTGTTAATACACCCCAGATTAGAAGCACACTCATCTGTTGGGCCACGCTGATAAAACAGGGTAATCCGCTTGCCATGGGAGGGACGTATCCTCCAGCAAGAATTCCAGAGGAAACTCAAGCAAACATGCTTTATTAGAGTCATGGCAACTGGGCATTTGCTGCACATATGGAGGAATCAAAGAGCAGCAGTTAGAGCAAATACTTCACTCTTTGACACAGAGGGGCCATTGGCCAGGTACAGTTATTCAGACTGGGAAGGGAATTGGGGTTTATGTGTCACAGTCACCTTATTTTGTCAAAGGTGAGCCTCAGCTGAGATGTCGAAGCACAGAACGGAAAAAATCTGAGGACCAATGTAAAACATCTCAGATGAGAGAACAGTATGGAGAAGAAATAGGCAGGATAACACAATGTCTCAGAATGTCAATATAAATAACTGAATCTCTCTTTAGAAAACTCCTACCTTTTAACAGAGATACCTCTTCTGTATCAAATTAATGTAAGTAAAAGCAACGGAGGTCCATCTCGGGGACAAAACTAGTTTTAGACAAATTTCTACTATCATAGATAGCAGAATCATGGACCTGTCTTGACTGCAGGAGCAATTGACTCGGTGAAAAATCCTGTCTGTAGCACTCATGAACAGTCACCTCAACTCTCTCACCAACAATTAGCAACCACAGTACTGTTCCAAGGGAGAATACATTATGCATTACTGTGAAACACAAGTCAAGAAAAATCTCAATTCAACAGGTGTCACTTTTTTCTTTTTTTAAATCCAGGTGAGTCACAGAAATGAAAGAAAATTACAGTGTAGGATGTTGATCTGCATTCATTCATTTAGCATTATAGGCTCTGAAAACACTGATGCTATTTCACTGGCTACATGAAACAATAAGCGTGTAAGAGTATCTTGAAGTCATTGATAAACAAAAGGTGGCATTTCAGCCCAGTTAAATGAGCTGATGAAAAAACATGTGGTTTTCCTCTCTCCTTGAAAATGAGCCAAATAAAGAACTTATGTGCAGAAGAGTCACAATACAACCCAGAGCTCCTCCTGTACAGGACCCCTTTATGATCGCACCACTAAGATGCAAGAGTTAAATCAACAAAATCATCACTCCTTTTGCTCCATTACCCCAAAAGAGATAAGGTTATTGAAAATTTGATGATTAACAGTGTCTCAACACTGCACAAATAATTCCATGTTCCTTATGCACACAGAGTTTGGACTCTGTTAATTTCTTACCATTTCCTGTGCTGTAACAGCAATGGCTTTAGAATATTTCACCACAGTGGTCTGATAATCAACAAAAGTTCCTTTTGGATCTGGAGGTGTACCTTCATCCAGCTGCAAGATGAGGGAAAAACACAGCATTAAAACACCACAATAAACAGCATTATTTTACAGGCAATAGTAAAATTGTACTATATATTCAATTCTGTGATCTCCTCTCTCTCAAGATATGCATGGAAACAGTGCACCAGGATGTACAGAGAAGCTCAGCAAACACTTGAGCCCAGGTTATGAGCATGGAAGATGCAGAGAATGTACAGTGCAAAGTTTTATGAGTATGAGGTTTGCTTTTCATGCAAGGTCAAACAATCCGCTCTTCTCAGCTAATACAGGAAGGTGCAACAGTTACAACCCAAAATGTTCCTGCCAGAAGATAATGTAAGATTTCTTTATGTGCTAAAGTCTTCAATCTTTACGTTAGGACAGGAAGAGCCAAATATTTGGATTGAACTCATGTACACTTTGCAACTACACATCTTCAGTAGAATGTATTACAAAGCATAAAGCATATCAGGCTTTGACATATCTTCTCTGAAAGTAATTTGCTTCAAGGCTGGCCTGCTGCTCATTCAAGAGACTAACATGAAAGATAAGGGAAAAAAGAAAGCAAAATTAAGATGTCACTTGACCTAAGATAGTTAAATGCCAGAATATTACTGAACAAACTATTTTGTAGGAATTTTATTGACAGGTGTCATGTAGGGTGTAAATGTGAGCACCACGGCCCACATCAGTTTTATTTTACAATATGAAAAATCAAATAATCTTCAGGTTTCCTGTAACAATATTTCATGACTGACCACAGAATCAGCACCAGTCTGTCCAAAGCTCTGAAATGTGGATCAGCTGTCAAGCACAAAGTGAGAAAAGGGTCAATTTCTATGCTCACCTTGGTCATTGCCTCTGCAATCGAGTCTACCATACCTCCAACCATGCCAACTTCACTTGCAGCTTCATTTAAAGTGACCATGATGTCATCCACAGCCTCCTTCATCAGCTGTGCAGCCTCAGTGATGGCATCATGAGTATGAGATGCCTGGAGGAATGAGAATGAGAAAACCAAGATAGTCAGAGGACGTTCTCTCTGCAAAACAACATGTAAATCAGAAGCGTAAGAAATTAAAACAGTAAAAGCACTGAAAATAACACTTCTGGGCAAAGATGACAAGGAAAACACTGCAGGCAAAGTGGACAGACCAACGCTTGTTAACTCCTACAAGGAGCCATGGCACATGACACTTCCAGCCTCAAGTGCCACAGTGTTCAAATGTCCTCTAAAGATGGTGGCTCTCTGTAAGGCACAAATCACACCTGAGTTATGAATGGTTGTATGCTGCTGCTCTTTTCTGGCAAGGGTCCCCATCCCATTGGGGCATGCACCAGACAAGCCCTGGTTTTCAACCGTTTGCTTTCTCTATGAGAGCCTAGATAGCTGCTGTCATACCCTGATTTTATGTTCCCTGAGAGGATGTTGTGAGGAGACTGGAATCCTGTCTTGGAGAAATGTTTCCACTCAGGAGACATCAGGAGAGCCGGCACTAGCACTCTGACTGCAAACATATCCCTTGACTGTACAGCAGGTATGTGCTGGGTTTTCTGCCATCCTTGCCTTCCTCTCTCACCCTTAATGCATCCCAACCACCTTACCTTGGGGTTTCCTCCCCCTTCTTTGGCAGCATACAGTATCTGTAAGGCAGATTCTGCTAGAGTCTTGCTCTGGTCCAACACAGTCATCTGCTGCTGATGATTCAGTGTCTTGGATGCCACACCAACTGCAGCTGAAACAAGGGGTTCGAAGTAACTTGCCAGCTGTGTTACCTAAGAAAGCCAGAACAACCCCAGAAAGACATTAACCACACTTCTCAGGTGAAACTGAGAGAAAACACATTCCCTGTGTACCATTGGGATGTGGGTTAGCTCAAGGAGCACAATGCTTCTGCACTGTGCAGTGTTGGGTTTGGATCATAGCGTCTCCCCTCACTGATCAACGCCTTTGCAAAGCCACACCTCTCCTCCTCCACAAGCACAAGGTCCCTTGAGGTTACATGTAACTGTTCAAGACTGTCACAGGAGCCACGTGCTTTTCAAGAGCATGCCCGAAAAGCATTTCCCCTGGGCAAAAGAGGGACCTCTCAATCTGCCTCTACAGTTTTTAATCACAAGAATATACAGGATGAGAAGCTTCTACATCTTGCAATATCCATTGTAAATATGCTTTTGGTATGTGCATTCTAACATTTGTGGTTTTGGACAGACATCTTATAAGCATGAGTTTGAGTCTACTTACACTCCATATAACAGAGAAAGACATTTACACAAAGCCCCTAACCAGAAACCTCAGTAAGAATAGCTTTCCCCTGGCCCAAAAGGTAAAAAGTTTATTTGGTCTTGGCTCCAAGTATTTGAAAATTCCATATTTTTTCTCCTTACAAATGTGTTCTTCTGCTCTCCCATAAGAAGAGAAACTGCAATGAAATTGGGGGTCTTCCCTAACATTCAGCTGTCCATGATTTCAAATGCCTTTGCCATGGCAGGACAGTACCTTGTGCCCCAGCTGTGCTGCCTCTCCCCGAGCTGCAGTGGCTATGGGATCGATGAGGTGGCCAATTTCCTGTACAACTGATGTCAGCTGCTCCTGGAGAGCCTAAAAAGAAAGAGAAACTGTCAGCTACTATCCCAGCTGTTATCCACTTGTACCACACCTGACAATCACCCTTAGACCAGCCAACATCCTTAAAGCTGTTCAGGTGACCGCTATGGCAGAATGCAGAAATCCACACTGTCAGTTTTCCTCACACACTGGCTTATTTCTTCTGCCTTACCCTCTTTCAACTACAGCAACCCTGAGATGGGCCTGCTCCTCTTTGGTTTATATGATAAATCTGGGGAGAGAGTGCTGACAGTATCAAACTCAGGGCTAGGTGTCCTTTCTTACTGCAATATGATCAAGATCCCCCAGAACCTCCCAAGCTATTTTTGCCCTGACAAAGATTTAGTATCATTGCACCAATCAGAAAACTGTCAGGAGCACTGATTCAAGTGTAAAAAACATTTTTCAAAGCAGAAAATACAGTGTAAGAAAAAAAACTCTGCTGCAGATTTTGAAGCTAGCGGGGGAAATCCAATGGCAAAGGAAAAATGTCACATCTCTGAAGGACAGAGATGAGGAGTGACCTCCTGAATATAATCTACAGGCCATTAAAAGCTATTAATGGCCTAATCAAGACAAAAATACTGAATTTTAATTCAGAGGCACTTGATATCTTGGCAGCTATCTCATGACAGGCAGGAGAAAAAAAATTACTATTGCCCTTTGTTATACTCCTTTACTGTTTTATAAATAACTGCCATTTTTGGTAGCATTTACTTCAGTTCAACATGGTGAACACGATAACTTCATTTCAATTAAAATGAATCATGACGTATTTCCTGCAATGACTTCTTTTGCACAGCTTCATTCAGTCTGTTGTGTTTCTAGCATGCTGTGTTACAGCCTGAAGAAAGCACTCCAATAAACATGCAATTTCAAGAAGCAACAGTATGAAAAGACAAACACCATGATGAGAATCTCAATGTGAGCTGAGACATGGAAGAAGGCAGAGAAGGAAGCTTTCTTAAAGTGAACATATCAACATCAACTTCAAATTTCACTTATTAAAGAACAAACTAGGCATTAAGAAAAAAGAACATTGACATTTATGCCATTGCAGTTCTAGTAACAAACTAGTTTCAGAAATGCATTATGAATCTTCTGAAACTAATCCTGGCTTCCACATGGCAAGGCACCACAAAAACTCTACCAGTCTGTCATATCAGCAGAGGAAGTCAGAGTAATATGCAGGTGGCAGTAAAAAATAACTACTTTCACCCCTACTATTCCCTGGTGATTCTGGGATCTTTGAAGAAGTGATACACTTTCATCTGTGTATGACTTTGCCTAGACAGACCCCAGTAAGGACACTTCTCCCCTCACTGGCAGTGGATTGTGCTGTGATTGAGCAGCAGAGTGTCCAGCACTCCTCTGTTTGTGCCTGTGCTCTCTGCCTCACCTCCACAGAGATGTCATCCCTGGTGGCCAGGCTCTGGCTGACAGCAGCAAGCGAGGCCTGCTCAATGTCCCTGATGCATCTGTTGATCCCATCGATGGAAAAATCACATTCTCGCTGCCCTGGGGCTTTGTCCCTGCAAGACAGACAAGAAACTGAAGCATGGTGGCAAGGAGCAGGCTGTTTCCTGAATGCACACAGCCCCACTTAAAAAAAAAAACAAACCCAAAAACGATTTCCTATGTATTGCATGTTGGCACACGATCTACATGGAGGTAATATTAGCTAGTGTTCATTTTCTACAGCATTCTTTATTACATTTACCTTAGAGTGAATTGCTAGTGGAACCAGATAAGGAGAACAGAAGACAAACACAGAACAGCCCTGTGCTGCAGCCATCAATTATGATTAAACTCCCCAGTGTAACTGGGGAGATACTGTGCATCACAGAGTAATTTCCATCAGTGAAAAATAACACAGTGCTAAGGGCCATATAGCATTTTTCCTTATAAACAGGTACTTAATTAACTACAAAAGACATACCTGATAGAAGTAATAAGACTCTTGATAGAATCTGAGACTGTATGGGAATGCCCTGCTAGTACAGACCATGTAGGAGGGTCTTTGGGATTGATAGCCAGAGAACGGGCAGTTTTGATCAATAAAGATGAGCTCTCCAACATTGTCTTAGCAGAAACCAGAATTGGCTCCTGTGCCCGTGATCCCTGTGGTCAGGAAGGTGTAAGAACAGAAAGGATATTTAAATTATTATTCAAGTTCATCCACAATTTCTGCTCCTAAAAGTCTATTTAATTAACAGCATAAAAATGGAATTACAATTTTTTTTCCTCCACTATACTATTATATTTACAGGTAGTCAACACAGAAATAGAACAAAAATGATCAGTCCAACAGCTTTCTCTGAAGCATATTTAAGAAACATGTCTCAAGTTAAGAAATGTATTTTCCAGCTGAGAAACAAGAGAAACAATGACTCTTGTCTAGTTGCAGACTACAGAAATATCATTGAAAATACACTATGTCATCAAAAATTGTTGTCATCAACAGATGTGCCCTGTCCCCCAGTCAGACCAAGTGATGACTCTTGACTGGGTTGTCATCTGCATTTCTATTTAATTGCCAATAACCTGATAAATCCAGGTGCCACAGACCTGGAGGATACACTTAGATGTCAGTTACAGCCCCACAGCTGTAAAATTGCAACAGCTACTGCATCATCTGATATTGCCATCTGGATCAGATCCTGACAAAAGCAGGAAGCAGCCTTTGGAGGGCCAGTAACAACACATGACCTCTACTCCAAAGCTTTTACGAAGCTTGAGGGGTTGGCTTTTATCTCTCTTTTCCCTGTAAAAAAAGAAAACCTAAACCCAACAAATCCTTTATTAGTCTCTTCATGTTCTACTCTGCTGTATTTACACAGAGAACTTGTGGGCAAAAACCAAAAAAAAAGGCCAGCTTTTTGATTCTTTTCAGAACTAACTAGGTTCCATTTGTTAAAACTGCTCTTGAGGGAAAACAAAGCGGATATTTATTACTGCACTGCATGGAAGAATCCAGCTACTAAAACATGCAAGTCACCTGTGCTGTATGGCTTTGCTAACAGCAGACTTGCAGCACTTACTGTAGCCAAACTGTGCATCCTACTGGTAGAAAAGTCAAGGTCAGAGATTAAACAAAAGACAGGAGAATGCCCTGTGAAGACCCAGAAACCCAAGGATATACTCTAGGGTCTTTACACTCACTCTTTCCCAACATTTAATTAATTCAACAGTTTCAACTTTTGGAGGATGGAAATGCAGTGTCCTGCCTTACCTCAGTGCTGATCTGTGCTGGGATGCTGACAAATTCTGGGTTTGAAGCAAACGCTGTCAAATTTTCCACAGCCTCTATTAAAGGTGCAGTGGCAATTCTGCATTTGTTGCGGTTCTCCTCAGAGAAATCTCCATCCAGTGCCTGGAAATGAAATCAGGGTTGAGCTGTGTCTGAATGGGTTTCCTTAGCAAAACTGGAGGAAGATGGATTAAGTCTTCCTAGCTTTAAACCACTGCGTGTTGACAGTATTTGAAAGCTCCTCCACAAATAATGCTGATGAAAAGAATGTGATCTTTTAGGTGTGTGTTTTTTTCCTCAGCTGGTTACTGACCCTAAACTTTAAACTGCTGCAGGTTTTCTGTCACTGCACTCCAATGAGACTGAAGTCTCCCAAGAGCCCCAGGACCTCACCCTCCAAAGGGTGGAAGGGATTAACTCCCAATATTTTTGTGGTTTGCAAAGGTGGTTGTTTACTATGGACTGATTTTGAAATTTTTTAGTTATTTCTGTTTTAAGCAAATTAGTAATATATTGCACTCATTTTCACCCAAGTTGACCGATCTCTCTCACAATCTCAGAGTAAACATTTCAGCTAATAAAATCAGCTTAGATGAGTTAATGACATCCAGAACTGTGAATTCTCCATGGCTTTTTAAGTATTACTTCTACTTCCATGAAAACAACCTACCCCCTACCAAATTACTTGCAGGTATCTGGAAAATAAAAGGTTACTATTAACAGGAGACTACTAGCAACACAAATGGCTTCTGTTTGGTTCCCACTATTACTTATTTCTTTTTTTTCCCCCTCTTACAGAAAAGGCAAAGCTCCAAATAAGAAATATAAGAAGAAATAAGCAAAGCTTCAAATAAGAAATATAAGCTATAAGAAATAGCTCCAAAAACCTCCATATACTGGGGAACTTAATACCATTAAAAACCTCCACATTCAGTTGCTTGCAGATGATTCTTATGGTACAAGCTCATTAAATACATCAATTCTGAGTGTGTTCATTCTGGATGGGCCAGCTGCCTCTCCTAATATTAAAACTGCCCATTTTTTTTCATCTCGAATTCAGCAGCTACACCATTGAACATGTTTTCCAATTCAGATCTTCAAAAACTTAATTATTGATTTTTTACTTCACACATATCCAAGAAGGTAAAAAGATATTCCTAACTGTTCTGTCTCAACACAGGGAAAAAAAACCAAACAAGAAAGCTCCCTAAAATCACAAAGGAGGAAGAAAGCACAATTGAGCAGCATTTGTACCTTGATAGTTTTAACCAGGTTAGCAGTGCTGTTTGCAACTTCCTTGGCAGACTGCACAAAGTGTCTCTTGGCAACAGGATTTGCTGTTTTTGATGAAGCAATGCGACAAGCGTTGCACAGAGCAGACGTGTGTTTGGCCACGATCGTGGCAGCTGATAAGACCTGTAAAAACCAGCACAGACCAGGCACAGTGTCACAGGGTGGGACAGTCACCACACTGCAGCTCTGCAACACCAGTGGCCAAAGCCAGGCAGAGTCCAACCAAAACACCTCTGAAAGAACACAAACAAAGTAAAATCCTGTGTCCTAACAGGTGTGGTCTCCCTGCAACCCTCTGCACTCACCTGTGATGGGCTGCTTGCTGGATCCACCAGGTTCTGACAAGCCATCTGGATGGCTTGGTTGGCACGGGCAAACTGAATTGGGTCAACAAGGCCCTGCTGACCAGCCTGGCTGTTTGGATCTGAGATACCGACCAGGTAAGCAGCCTAGAAATGGAGAAAAAATGAGAACAAGGCTGATAAATCATGCTAAATCTGTCCAGGATCTCTGGTAAGCTGGTGGTATGTCATAGCACATGGTGGTCAGAGATTATTCAGAAATCATACTATGAAATACAATTACCATTTGTTTTTAGCAATATATCTCCAGAAACCACTGAAACCAAGAAAACATACCCCTACACTTCAGAAATGTAATCAGCTGAAACAAAATTAATAGTCCACTGACAGCTGCTATCCCTGAAAACATTACTTGTCACTTGCACAGTCAATGGAGAGTGTTTAATGGTTACAGGTAATGGCAAATTATTAGCCACAGCCAGAGGCAGTGGGGGTTTTTGTCAAGACTGCAAAAGCAATCCAGCAAAGGCACTTCTGCTGAGTGCAGCTCCCATCAGGCCTGCTGCTGCTGGTCTCACTGCAGCTCAAGGTCTCTGATAGCCAACCTTACCTCCTCTCTCAATTATAAGTTAGATATATTTCATGCCTCTCAACAGCCACAACTTACCTGAACTATCAAATATGCCAGTAAGGCAACTCAGATGTGGAGGAGATTTCGTCCATACCAAGGCATTACACATTTGGGGAAACCAAGAAGAGGTTTTCAGGTGCAGAGCACAATGGCCCACAGCCAAATCCTTCACCAAGATGACTGCATCAGCTCTGTATAGTTCACTCAGTTATCAGATTAGTGAAACCACAGAGATCAGACCCTAACTTGTTCTAGCAACTTAAGAATTTTGGTTATTCCAAAAGTATCTGAACAGCTGAAACAGATTTCTTCTTAGTAGCAATGTCTGGGATTTGTAGCGCTCCATAAGAACTTTCACAAACCAGAACTTGATTCATTACTTTTAACTGTGGCTTTTTTTTGTGCATTTCTCTATGATATAATAGTTCTGAGCTTGAGCTGCATGAATTCAATATGCCTTCCAGATTTCATTTCCCTTCCTTAGACAATACTCAAGTTATTGCACTCTGCTCCTCCTGCAGATTGCACAGTTTCTGTGGATCTACACAGAACACACTGTGTAATACAAAGCCATCACTTGCTTGACCACAGGGAAGTGAACTTCAGATTTACAAACCCAGAGCATGAGCTTGCTAAAACATAAGAACTTCACTGCTTTACAACCTTCAGTTTCTTACCTGAGCTGCTGCCTCTGTGAGGCCACAAAGAGCCTTGGATGCAACTCCAACACATTCTCCAAAGACTAAAAGATCCCCAGTTTTTGCATTCTGAGAAATGCCAGCCATTGATTCTCCAAGAACCTCAGAAATTAAAAAACAAAGTTATCTTCCAAATATGCATCCCTACCACTTAGAGGCAAGCAAGTGCTGGTCTGAAACCAATTTTTTGGCCCACGAACCCCCTGGGCTTGGCTTCCAGAATTTTTAGACTTCACTGAACTGGGCACATTGCTCTGTGTGGTGTGAGGGATCAGGCACGCACACCAACACTGGATGACACTGAAGCTCAGTGGATATGAAACTGCCCCCAGACTTCTGGAACCATCTTAGTGTCAGGATGCTCATGAGTTCCCACATTATGTCTCACTGAATTCAGTTCACTTGGATTTAAAATTCAAAATGAGCTCTAACTGCAGTAGAGCATTAAAATGCAAGATGACACACACATCCATGAAGTACTTTTTTTTAAGAGAAGGAATATGAGACAATTCCAACACATCAAATAATAAGGACACCAATAGGCAGCTTCAAAGGAAGATGTACAGCATGGTTTGATTAAAAATAACTGAAGAGGTTTCCCCCAGGTTTTCTGATGTGCTGAGGTGTCTGGACTGCTCAGAAATTTGGCAAAGCTGCTCTGCACAGCACAATACAATGGAATTTCTATACCAAGCCCTCCCATTCAAATGCTTTGGGCCATTATGACATGGCTGCAGTCAAAATACAGCACCCCAAAATATGACAGGACAGGAAGGGAGAGAGAAGAAGCTTTCAGAGCATTATGTACCAGTCACTTTATTAAAAATTTCTTACTGAGGCAATACACCTTCTAATTGACCAAAACCTGAAATTACCTGTAAGAGCCCTAGCTCAGGCAGAGTTTATCAAGGAGCACGGCAGACATTTTAGCTATAAACAATTACTGCACCTCTAACATTCAATAGGCATGTGGAAACTTCTGAAAATCCAAACACACTTTATAACTGACGCAGAGGTGGAAAAAAGAAATTACCTTTGAGTTTTCCATTACGCCCTCAATACAATCAAAATATGAGAGATCGCTCACAGGTTCATTTGGGTTATCCAGCATTCCCTTAACTGTCTGAAATAATGGAAGAAACTGATTATTTACAGTCTGAAATACTGAACTGAGAAGAACACAGACCATCATTCCTATCCTGCTTATCCCAGTGTAATTTTACATGTTTGTCTCCAGCAAGCAGCCAAAGCTACACATTCCCTGAGGGTGTGCCATGCAGGAACCACACCCGACAGGAACTGAGCTGTGGGAATTCCATGTTTGTGAACCACCCATCCCTTGGAAGCTCAGGTTTACCTCGTGTTTGTGATGAGGGATGTATGGTCAGAGATGCTTAGCTTGACATGAGACAATCTGGTTTCCTGTCAGGTGTCAACAGTGTAACACATGTTTTCAGTACTATTTAAAATTTCATAAATGAATTTAAAGGAGTGATAAGAGAAACAGCTGCCATTTGTTGAGCACTGTCTGGAAACACAAAGTGTTACCAAGCTGAGTACACACCCACCACCTGCCTGCCTCTTAGCGTCAACAGATTCCCCCAACACAGGAAAGTTCTCTGTCAGAAAACTACATATAGTTGGGTTTAATTTCTTTTTTGAGGTGATTCTGAATCCTGAAAATAACAATGTGACAATGAGTCCTATATTCATTGAGAAGAATGAATGCAACTAGATAACAAAACATGTAAAAAGCTGCAAAATGCAGAAGGCTAATTTTTTACACATTAAAATATCTGTAGCACGCATTTTTTCAGGTTTTAAGGAACGCTATTTTACTGCCAAATGTCATGCAGAAAAGACTTTTAATCCTTCTGATGAATGCAAAATCAATTAAGCAGAGAAAGATACTAGCAGCTGTATCTGACATTTCCTATCCATCTAAAGGAAATCAAGGCATGATTTTAAACACTTGGACTTTTCTTGTAACACAGCTTATAACTTTAAGATGTTATGGAAACACCAACAGTTATTTTTAACAGCTCAGCTATTGCTTTGTAAACGTCTGTCTTAAAGCCTCACAGCAATTAAGAAAGCAAAGAAGGTGAAGACACAGTGTCTAGAAAGCAATGTCCAGTTGTCTCTGTCTGTCAGTTCTCACTGACACTGCAGCATCTCTTTGTTTTGTGCTCTATTAAATAACAACTCAAAAAGCAAACAAGGTTCCTACAGCACTTACACTACTTTGGAGACAGAGGCCCTCAGAATATAAGGAACAGAATGGCAAAACACAACCCAGCACAAACTTCCCACTATCATACACTGGCAATTACTGCAACTCCCACCCGTGGGACTCTGCAGCTGCAATTCTGGGCAAGTTTAGCTACCTCATTGAAGGTTAGACAATAAGGTCCTCTCTAAAAACTGTTTTCCAGAGTCTCCAAAGAAGACCACAGAGACTACTGACAGTCTATCAAATCCATGCTGAGACACACTCTTTCTACAGAAACAATGATTTTTAGTAGCTGAGAAGCCCTGGAAAAACTAGGAATAGCGTATGATGACTTCAGGAAATGAAGGAAGAGGCAAAAGTTTAATCACTGTAAGGAGAAATTAAAAGTTCAGACTCGTAAAATTTCTTTGGTACCTCCAGTTACTTTCATGTGAGTCTCCAGTCTGATTTCAGGACTGTTTGCTTTTGCCTTGTTTTCCCTTTCCCCAGAAATTAATCTGACTCCATCTATCCAGGCTTTTCTCAGTATCTCTCAGGGAAGTTCAAGATGCTACAGATGTTCCTTCTGCCCTTTGCTGGCCCTGCTCACAATCCATGCCAGCATGTGCAATTCTGTGCCATTGGTACAGAACCCTCCACAAGGGCTTTTTAAGGCTATTCTGCCCTACATTTCTTCCCTAAGCTCTCAGTTTTCTGTGGCTTATTAGCTGGAAATTCTCACCTTTCATATCCCTGCCATTTCACAGATCTCTCCCCATTAGTCTTTCAGGAAGTCCTGAGAAACAGCACTTGATTCCCCCTGCTTGTTCCTTCATAATACAGCCTGATTTCCTGGTTTCTGTTTCTATTCTTTGGATCTGCTGCTGCTCCCTGTGACCAAGGAGAGAACCTTAAGAAGCTAAGAATTCAGAAGGACAAAGTGGCTCCTAGGGGAACTCCTATAACATTGTGGGATGATAACCATGGACTTGCATATTAAGAAAACTCACAATATCCTGGAAGGCACTGCAATGACTTTTGAATCCTTGATATACTAAGGGCTAGAAATAAAAAGTTTAATGGTATTTTTTGTTCTCGATACAGGCCAGTCATCCCTTGATGTTTTGACCTTGACAATAAATAAGAAACATCTAGTTTAAATTAAAAGATATTATTTCCTACTACTGGAAGTGGCCCTGTCTGTGATCAGTGGAGGGTTTTCAACTTATTTTTTCAACATTATTTAGCCACCCAAACCTTTCCATCAGGATCAAGAACATACCTTGCAAGAGCCTGTTGGACACACACATCATACCAGTTTGATAGGGAAGGCAGAAACAAGGCAAAAAAACCTACACTATAAAAGGTCAAGGTAGAAGTTTGCAAACATCATCCTAAAGTGGGATGTCAGCAACAACATCCTGCAAGTGGAAAAACCAAGATATTGCAGCTCCCTCCAGGCCATTGGTGGTAGTAGAAACGTCCATCTTGTCATGATTCTTCCTTAAGTAACAGTAAGGATGAATAATAGGGACTAAACTGTATTTTTGGAGGGCAGGAAAGAGGAGATGGGGACAGGGTAGTAAATTTCATTCTGGCCAAACCTACAAGATGTTTACATGGGTTTCATGCTCACCTTGTACACAGTTAAAACCCCTGCCACAGATATCAAGTGAGAAGACAGTAACAGGAGCTGTTCAGACAAAGAACACAAGGGAAACAAGCACATAGGGCCCACTTTTATTTACAAGAACTTTTAAAATATAGTAATACCTCCAGTTCTCTGAGTGCATTATCACATTCCTTCTGCCCGGGAGCTTGTTGAGTGCACAGTGTGATGAGCTGGTTTATACTCTCAGTCACAGCTCTGGGGAGAGAAGGAGGAAAAAAGGTGCATTTTAAAAGTGAACTATTCCTCTTAGTAAAACTTTTGTCATTAACTGTATACTGCAGAAAGATATAAAACTTGGATCTCGTACTAGATGGCTGAGCCTAGCAGCCAAACTGGTGGCACCTCTGGGAAAACACTGGTGACAAAGGACAGAACACCGTCTGGCAGCAGGCCAAGACAAATATATTACATGGGCACAGTGTTACAGTGCAGCTGCTAAAAGGTATTCCAGCACTTCTCCAGGTCTAACATTAACTGAGTAATTTCTCACCTACCACCCCAGAAGCCCAAAAGGATACAGAAACAAGTTTCTGGTATGGAAAATGATGGTTGAATGTAAAGTAAATGTTATTTACCTTTCTCTAGCAAACTCTTGTGTCTTGTCTGACATACTGTAATACACACACACACAATCCTGCTGTATTTCTCTATAGTCTCTTAGAAAATAGGTGTTTTTTTCTTGAACTAAAAACTGATATTCTCCCATGGGTTCATATCCACAGAGAACAAGTTATTCAAAGGCAATATGTTCCTATGGGAGTTCACAGCTCTTGGACAGAGGCTGAACCTCACATACAACAGGCACTATCTGTCTTTCTGATGAATGCTCTGATAACAGGCAAAATTCACTGTAACTACATTCATTCTAGACCCACGACTAACAACCCAGGAAAGTGGCATCTAGAAGAAGAGAAAATCAGTGAAATTGGAGTGCATAGAGAATGTGCTTTCCTCTGGCTTTGGAAGCTGAATGGCATTTGCATTACTTTCCCTTTTAGAAAACATGCACTTGATAATGTATCATTAACATGGTTACCTGGATGGAAGGTATCCCACTGTTACAAAAGGAAACAGCATGTGCTTATTACATTTAACATTTTTCTGTTAAATTCCAGGGCAAAAAGAATGGAAACTAATAGACATACTTGTTTAACTGAGATTCCTACCCTTTTCAGCAGCTTTGGTGTCCTTGTGGAGGAGCTGATGTTCACCTGCTGAACATCAGTGATTTCTATGCACCAGCAAAGTACCATTTTATATAGACATTGGAATATATGACAAAAACTGAAAGTTCTGTTCACTCACAGAGAAACTTCATACAAAAATATCTTGTCTGCTGTTGATTTTAATCTGAGACACAATTCATACTGACTCAGAGAATATCAGCAATTGAAGAGAGAGAATTATCAGCTTTGTAAAGGAGGCCACATAATCTCACAAATATTATTACACACCAGGTACCTCTCCCAGGAATCCACCCAGTGTACAAACAGTACTCTGAAAATCATTTGGACACAGTAGAACCAGGAAGGCAGCCCTGCAAGCACCAATACCAGAGCAGTGGAAGAGGACTACTAGGACTCTAAAGGCCACATCTTTTTTCATCAAATACAACACACAAATACTCAGACCCTGCAGGGAACTCAGCCAATGCTGCAGTCCTGTCAGAGGTGGTCAAGAAAAATGCCTCCACAAGGAAGACAAAGCTACTGAAAAAGTGGAAGTGTCTCTTAGAGCTGGTACAAATAGGGAAAAAAGCAAAACAAACTCAGCAAAACCCTCAGACTAATCATAGTACCATAGATGATGTGAGAAAAATGAGAAGAAAAGCTATCTTATAATAAGGAAGCTGTGCTTCTATTTTCATGAGAAGAGAGAAGGTAAAAATACTTGACCCTGATCGTATCATAGCAGGGAAAGAGAAGAAAGCCCTAGCAAGCTTGTCACAAGCCAGAACAGAGGAGCTGAGAAGGGAAGTACAGTGTCTCCTTAGCATGTTAAACACAAACTGAGAACTGGTGCAGTATTTCCTTCACACAGGTGTGTGGTGTCTGTGCACACATGCACACGCACACAACAGCTAAAGGCTCACCTCCCTTTTTCTATTACTTGCTTCCACAGAGGGAATACCAAGCTGGCAGGAACTCAGAACTACTCAGAATTTCAACTGGGGTGATACTCCTCTACACTTCGATCAGGAATTCTCCAAGCCTAAATCCAGAGCAGCTTGATGCTGCAGCAGTAACAAAATCTCATGTGACTCCTTCACTTTTAAGCAGCCTGTCCCTGGTTATCTATAATTTTCATAGATGCTATTTATTTCCAGGGAGACAAGACAGATGTAATTTTGTTTTTTAAAAAAAATGCGATGAAATAAATTAGCATAAATTGATTTATAATCCTTGAATTAAGGGTATGCCCCACTGAAGAAATATAGCATCTAATGTTTTCAAGTATTCCTGATCATACACACATGCACACTGTTAGTGATACGTAGCTACAATTTTTAAGCACATTTTATCTAAGAATATTATTCAATTTCTTTTTTTTTCAGAGATTGAGAGGCTTAATGTTAGCTATTGCTTTGTCAGAACACAGATGGTGAGAAAACAGTATGTAAAATACACTGGTTCCTTTCAAAAAACAGGCCAAATCTTCAAATGCTGGTTCCTATTTCCATCAAGGTTAATAAACTATACCAGTTGAGAAACTACTCCAACATAAGCAACTCTCTTCTGGCCTACTTCCTTTTAAACAAAACTACAGGTTCCAACCACTCACTTAACTGTCAATAGCAGAAGAATATATAAGCACAATATAAATACCACAGAGAAAAGCAAGTATCACAGGAAAACAAAGCAAACAACACATCCTTACCTTGCTGCTGCTGCTAAGAGGTTCTTAGCATTAGGAGCTCCAGGATCAACAGACAGAGACTTGGCAGCCAGTAACAGCTTGCTGGAAGCCATAGAGATGCTCTTGAGATTACCTATGACTTGAATCTGGTCCTCTTTAGTCTGGAAAAACACAGCAGCATAACATTAAGTACAAACTTAGCAATCAAGAGAGTGTGCTAAAACCACACGTGTAAACCCAGTTTGTTTATCCACCTGAAACCACTGACATACATAAGTTCAGAGAGGGATGGCTCAAGCCTCTGTTCACCCAGACAGGTGCCTCTAGCTTCACTCACATACATAACAGAAAAAGATCCTTAGAACAAATAGCTTGGCTTCTAACAATGGTAGTATTCACAAATGAGCAATGGAGAAACTTCACTACTTGCTGAACAATGCTTTTGTTCTCAAGACTCTTATGTGTCTCTGCCTGGCACAACTGCTTCACATTATTCAGTCAGTGTACACTCTCTGTATTCTGGCATCCTTTGTGCAGCCCGCAGGCTCTCTAGCATCTAACTGGGATTGCTCACACAAAAATATCCTCCAGAAAGTTGTCTTTCCCAATAAAATAAGTTTCTCTAAGCCTACTTCGGACAACATTCTGACTTGGATGTTCTATTACTTATTTTAAGCCATTGCTTGGAAAGGGAAACCTGTACTTAAATACAGTTACAGAAAAGTATTGCATCTTCACAGCAAACAGCTGTGACTTGATTCTTCTGGCAATGATCAACAGAAGTGAACCCATTTTTTCTAACAGTCTGTTCACAGTTTTATGTAAAGAGGCTGTATATTGTTCAGCTGATATGAACAGCTTTTACTCTATATTTACTGCATTCTACTTCCTCCCTACCCCCACATTTTGTTCCATCACCCTAAATAGCTGGTATTGCTTCTGTTCAGGCCAAATAATTACACACAGAAGGCCTTCTCTTTTGAAAGATCAGCCATAAATAACTAAAATGGTTACCATCCCCTGTGTCAGAAGGATAAACAAATTCACAAGGGCCACAATGTCAGCAGCAGCTGGATTCTCATTTCAAGCAGCCATTTGCAGTATCATTTCTACCTTTGCCTTCACTGAATTGCCTTAAACAAAACATTCTAAAAGTCAATGTGGTCCATAGCTATGGAGACAATCAAGTACCTCACTACTACTTACTTTCAAAGCTGTATATGGAACCTAACTCACTTCACACATCTGGAACCTGAATGATGAAATTCTGATGGAGAATAACCACCAAGCACTGTCAGATCTCTCTATTCAGTTCTATCTACAAAGCATCTGCTTTAGAGAAACATTTCATAAATGACTTCAAAGGACTGACACACTCAGGCCCTTCTGGCCATTTTCCAGTGGCAATCATTTCTTAGGTCTGCAGGGTCCTCCTACTAACCAGGGCAAAACCATCTGCAGATTCTTTTTTCCGCAAGTCCTCCCATCTCTTCTGATACACAACTCCTTTTTATAGGCTAACAGACATTTATTATGCAAAATAACTGCCAAATGATCAATTACTGCAGCTCAGCACAACTGTATCCAGTCAGATAAACTGAAGGTGGCATCTCCAACTATGAGGAATGAGGCCAACATGTGACAACACTCCTGGTTGTTAGAGTTCATCAGAGTAGAACTCTGTCAGATTTTAAAACACTGAACAAGTCCAAGTGCTTGCTGTCAGATCCAAGGATGGCATTTTAGGGAGCCCTTTACAAGTGCTATCTCCACTCTGTAGCAGGCCCACAGCACCACAGAGAGATATCAAAGCATCTTTTCCTCCATCTACTTAAAGCATTTCAAAAGTAGCAAAGAAAGGTGCTACATTTTGAACAACCTTCACCTAAATTATGCCCCATGGTAGTTCCACCAAAATAGAAGCAACCCTTCCCACAAGCTCAGAGGTTCAGCACACCTTTGTACCTTTGCAGCTCAAATTACACAGAGAAGTACCAAGTCGTATTTCTGACTGGACACAGAAACAAATACCAACATCCTGTGGAAGATGCTCAGCATCAGCAAATGCTGAGTTCTCTTCTTTGCAGATAACCAGCTCCAGATGACTCCCTCATAACAAACATCTCCTCACACACCAGCATGCTGTGCTGCACTGTAATGCTACATAACCAATGTACTGCACTGCCAGAGGTTATGGCCAAGACTATCCCTCAATTAGAATGATCAAGAAATTACCTGTGCTTGGCCAGCCATTTCAATACCAGCATCAAGAAATTCATCAAAGTCATCACTGAATTTCCCAGAGGCTGCAGCCAGCTCCCCACTTTGGCCCCGGGTAGCATGGACAACTTCTCCAGCTGACTGATTCAGGTCTGCTGCTGCCTGGTTCAGTTCACTCTGAGCTTCTTGAAATGACTTAGAACTTGGAGGTAGCTGTAAGAAACAAAGTTCACTATTTTATTGTCTGTCACATCACACCAGCCTTTCATGACTGGAGAGTTCAACACATGCTGAGCACACCAAATGCAATGGAGCAGTGAGCTGGAACTATGGGACAGCTGTTGACCAGAAATCTGTTCAGCAACTTGTGTCCTGCTGTGTCTTTCAAGGGACAGACAAGTCTGTAAGCTTTTCAAGGGACAAAAGTATTGGCAGCTCTTCAGAATTACTATAAACTCTCTCTAGTAAACCAGTTTGGTAAAAAAAGCCCCTGGTTTTATCAAAAGGCATTCCACAAACAATTAAAATACAATTTCTCCTTCATTCACAGGACAGCAAGGTCCGTGATGGATACAGAAAAAAAAGCTGCTCAAATAGTATAACTTCCTGGCAAATTACCAGTGCACAAAGAGGTTTTTGACACGAATACAGTTAAATACAGTAACAACTCTTCACACAAAATGACCAAACATTTTTTGACAGATCACAATGCTCCTCCAAGTAAACTGATCGCTTCTAGGTGGGAGATGAACTATAATTTTCTAATTTTCATATTCTTCTGAATGCTTAGTCATAGTTACCATTTTCAAAACAAAGTTAATACCGATCTATTACTATTTTAATATTGCCTTCACAAGTCACAGACACATTTCACCTTGCCCATAAAACTACAAAAACGGTATTTCAGTCTAAGTAGCAGCTGCCTAAAGGTGCATAAACTTAAACAGAGCTTACTTACATGAAGTACACTTAGGGCAATTTACTAAATAATGACTTGACACATGGAGAACCCAGATCTGCTGTACTGTACAGTTTTCCAAAATACACTTCCACATTAAAAGCCACCTTACCGAATCAACAAGGAGCTTCTTGCTGGATTCCCCAATGCTCTTTAAGGCCACATCCACATCCTTTTGTCCAGGCAGACAATTCACACAGTTATTCAAGGAGTGAGACACTGCTTTTGCTACCTACAACACACAAGTGAACACAGTGACACTGAGAGAGGCTTAAGTGCTCATTAGAGGAGGCACAGCCTCTACTCCATAGCCAGCAATTCCTACCTTCTGACCCTTACAGACACATTTTTGAGGTTTGCAACTTTCTCACTTTGCTGACCTGCAATCTTAATTTAGGCTCATCCATGTGACAGGATAGTGTTGGCTGGGCAGCCCCACAACTGCTCCTGTCACCTGGGATAAAGGCTGCAGCACTGCAGATCAGGGAATGCCCCTGAAGTTATCTGTATACTAATCACAGGAATTTGTTACATGCTACTTTTTACAAAGTTATGACTAAAACAAAGGTATCTCAATAAGAAATTATTTACAATGCAGGACAAGTCCAGAACTTTTCAAATCAGTAAAAAAAAAACTGTCACTCCCAAAGTATTCAAACAGTGGTGCCATGCATGAAGAAAACATGCACTCATTTTCTGAATATAACATGGATATAGATCTTTTATTAGAAAATTATCAGTTTAATGGCTGTCTCTCTTCTGCAGCCTCCTCACATATGTTGTGGGTAAAAGCACAGAGCTGCATCTTTGTGTATTTTTCTAAGAAATGAATAAAATACCATACTTTATACCATCTGCATTGCTTAACATAGGCATGATGTTACTGTCTGAGAGCTGTTGAAAGGAATAGAAAGATGACATACAGCCTTATTTTCTGTTGTTCTCTCTCCTTACTCAATGCTGATTTGGAGGAAATTCAATGGGTGTTTGACAAGTCATGAAGCTGCTCAAGCAAGTCCCTGCTTACCTGGGCTAACCTCTGCTGACTGTCTGCATCCCCTGGGGCAGCCAGGGCCTGCTTGGCCTCCTGAATCAGCATGGCAGAGCCTTCCATGACATCCCTGGCTGAATCCAGCATCGCGTGTGCTGCCACAGGGTCAGTGGTAGACGCTGCAACCCCTCGCGCTGCCTGAGCCAAAGTCTTCAAGGCCTGAGCAGTTTCTCTGGCAGCAACTCCTATGGTCACATTTCACCAAGGATTCTATTAGTACCTTTAAAGACAATCTCTGTATTTCATGACATGATCTTGCAGGTAATGATCCTATTGTAAAATAACACTGCACGTGCCATTTAAAGGAAAATCATCGAACAGGAACACGTTTGAAACACACAGTATCATTTGCTTAGAGATATGCCGGTAGTAAAGCTATAAAGTAAATGAAGTAAATTATATAGTCCAAACACCACGTTCTGGGCACACCTCTGTACACCAATGACTACACCTTAGTGAAGCTGCAAAAGAAAAGCTAAAACCTGTAGAGGAGGAAAAACTCATACTCCAAGCAATGGGGGAAGTGATTGTCTGCAAGAATGGTGTACAGGAGTTCAGAGCCACAGCACAACAATAGTTCAACTTTGAGCAATCAAAACAGAGACTATTAGGAATGATACAACTTGATATAGTCTAACATCACTATGAGTAAAACCATATAAAAATAACTAAATGAAGTCACAGAAAGGATGTAATAAAATTACTTTCTGTGATCTGTCTGGCCAATGGTAAAGGACATTATCAACTCCAGTGCTAAGGTCTAGGACTATGTGAATAATGGTCTCCTTCTATTCGTGAAATGATTGAAAAGGAATGCATTGCTTTGTAGGGTTTCCTACAATCTGATAATAAGAGAGTAGCTATTAGCTATTCATTTTCAGTTGCAAGTATCTGTACTCCCTTGCCTGATAACACATGCCTACTTCTGAACAACTATGTGATAGAAACATGAGTCATCTTGATGAAATTCCACCTGCTTCAAATGAAAACAACTAAGTTCTAGAGCCCAGTTGCAATTATAACCAATGAAATGGTAATTGCCATAAGGCATTTTATCAGTAATATTAGACAAAAAAATCTTATGGGAGCATTTGCAGCAACAGCTTTCATCTCTAACAGAAATAAGGACACAGAACATTTTAACATCTATGAGTAAACATTGTCCCTCCTGTAGAACATCTTTCTTAATAAAGTGTTTTTTGTTTCTAAACGAAAAGTAGAGTTACAAAAATAAAACGGAGAATCTGTGTGCCCAGGTTTCCTGTTGGCTTTACCTCAAACTGCAAATGTGCTCAATGAATCAGCCAAAGCAGCTGCATTGTACACATGAACTGGGAACACCTAGGAAGAAATGCAGTTCTCATTGTCACCAAGCTGTCCCCACTATGTTTGTATCCTGTTGCTTCAAACATATCCGAGCACCCTTTAAACCTTCTGTATGGATGTTGCAATGTTTCCAGTGGCACTGACCTTTAAAACGTGATACATTTTATTTCAGCGGCACATACTTACAAAAACAGCAGATGTCCCAATCTATTCTGATTAAAGACAGAGCAGATTGCATCACTGTTCTTTTATGAAGCACGAGTTACGCTCACAATTCTTAACATACCACAGTTCACTACCAGTACTAAAAAAATGGAGTAATTCCTTGATTTAAGTAGTCTGCGACAAGAAAACCTTTCATCAAGTATTTGATGGAAAGCAGAGGTTTGACAGAGCCATTATGAATAAAACAGTACCTGTGTAGTGCTCGTTGCCCTGAGCAGCACAAGTTAACAACTGGGCCATTGAGGAACCCACTGCTTTGGATGTGCTTCCCAGGTCCTGAGTGCATTTCTCAAGCTGTAAAAAATTGCAAAGAAGAAAATAATTAGTTTAAGCTCAACTAAAATACACCTTGTTTTAAGTAGTACTGAAAAATTCCTCATTCCACAAAAGCCTGAACTTTCACCTCAGCTATTGAATACACATAGTTTCTCTGAAATCTGACTAGCATGTTTTGCCTGTTCATTATGAAATAAATTACCATATTAGGTAGTGTGAACAATAAAACTATTTTATAATTAGCAATGGAAATAAATACCTTCATCTAGGAAGGGCTTTTTTTCTTTCCCCCAAATAAACCATTTCACTTTCTAAGCCTACTAGAACTGGCTGTCCTGAGTTCTCATCATTGTCACTATTGAAAAGAAATTCTTTTTGACATGACCAAAACATGACTGTTACCAAACTGTAATTTGTACAATAGAGAAGGAGGTTCTACAGTCCTATGAGTAACTCTACTACAGAAATACTGTTGGTGTAGTAATAACAAATACTCTTTTTAAGAGAAAGAGTGCAAAATCCTGTCAGCATCATCATTATCCAAAGCCTCATTACTTGCTTTGCCTCTAATATTTAAGTTTTTTAACAGCTAACTTTGTTTGTTTTTAAATGAAGAACATCCTTCCTCAATTACAGTTTCTCCTGGGAGAGGTTTCAACTGTCCATCCACAGCTGCCATCTTCGCATCTTGCAGTTCACTTTTGAGTGTCTGCACTGTATTCAAAGCAGAATCAATTTCCATTGGGCCACAAGCTTCATGAGCCTATTCAGAAATCAGATCAGGACCTCTGTTAGCCGGTGTACACAATTTTCAGAAAGAGTAAATGCTTCAGATATAATCTCTCCTCCCATATGATTCCTCTTCCTACTTCAGAGGCCATTATGAGCCCTCTAAGTATTATACATCACGGATTCCAAACTCCTGAATAATATTTTCAGTCTGTGAAGAGAACAACACTACTAAGAGGCACCAGGGGAATGTGCTCATATACATGTCCCTTCACAGTAGGCAGCCCAGGAACTGAGAAAGTACCTGTTGCACTCTGGACTCCCTCTTTGACCAGTGGCCTCACTGTGCATCATGACCAAAATCACACTGACGCCCTGATGTGGCAGCCCACATCCATCAGTATGAGATGGAAATTTTAGCATTAACTCAGGTGTAGCCACCTCAATCTACAATCCTGGCTTCAGGCCTCAGTGTACACACAAAGAGAAGATCAGACCTGTAGTTTTTTTAAGCCCCACATAGTTTAGAAATCTGGATATGAAACACAGACAGCCTCTGCTTCCCTGAATTTTAGAGACAATGATTCTGGTTCACAACTACAGCAGCAGGCACAGCAGAGCTGTAGCTGGGCTCTCACTGGTTTTGTGGGACACAAGATGTGTTCCTTTTCCCTGCTCTGCCTCGAATGTAACATCAGCTCAGAGTGTTGATGTGCTGCTCTGTATACTCAGCACACATTTGTCTGGTAGTACAAGCTTTTTCCGTTTTCTTGTCACTTGTCACTCCCCCTTCTCTCATGATACAGAAGCCACCTGGGAATCTGAGCAAGGTGTGCACAAAATGCAGCAGTGAGAGGTGAGCACTGCCTGAGCATGAGCCATTCCCTCAGGGGAGACAGAAAGTCCTCTTGTTTAACTGATTAAAACCAGTATTTACCTACCTTCTGGGAGGCAGTTCGTAGCTCAGCTAAGCTGGTAGCAAGATTCTTTGCACACTGACTGAGCTGCATTGCTGCTGCTTGATCAGTCACTGTGGGGACAGCAGCTTTAGCAGATGCCACCATTTTACTTCCAGGCTGTTCAAAGAACAACGGTGAACACAATTCGTTTTACCAGCTCATTTTCTTTAAAGAAGGTTGAGGATTCAATAAACAAACTGCTTCCTCCATTCACACACTCATGAGGTTTCTAGATTTTTCTTTGATGACCAGCACATTCCTTCTCCTTAAGCTGGAGCACCCTGTCATAATTCTGTCACATTTCCAAGTCCTCTGCAGGAGGACTAATCTGTGCTTTACTGGGACAGTGACTAGTCCATTGGTTCCAAGGTCTGCCTGAGGCCTTTGAGTACTCAAGTAGGCTACTTAAAAATACTGAAATGTGAAATTTTGCCATTCAGCATTCATGTGGTACAATCAGGTCAATGTGGCAGAGATGGCAAATTCCTCTCGATGTTGCTAAATACTAACCTCTGCCAAAATTCTATGAAATTAAAATTGTAATTCCAGCAATGCCTTTACACAGAGATTATTGCTAATACAACTTAAAACCTTTGTGATTCTCATCATCACTACTGTACACACACAGAGCTACAGGGGAGATGGGTGAATCATGTGAACAACTCCAGAGGGAATCACAGAGCAAATACTTCAACAGAGTGAGAACGTGGTTTGTGATCCTACATAGGACTATGAAAATTTGCTAACAGAAATCACATTTAAGGCAAGACTAACTGATGCCAAGTAATGACCATGCCCTTTCACAGAGAATTGGTTTCTGGTGTTGTTTCTCATAATGTCAAGAATAAGCCAATAGTTTTGTTATCAAGACTCAATATTCTATCTTTATATTTTAACGTGTTTTAGAAAAAGCACACAGTCAAATTTTGTGGTTTTCCCAAACCATCAATCTAGATTTATTATGCAGGCTAATATCTAAGAAACCACTCTAGTATTGCCTTTTATTTCGCAGGAATTCTAAAACTTGTTGATGCAACACTAACTTCACTGTTCCTAAAAAGGTTACAACAGCCTGTCACATATTCAGACTCAGACCTCTACTTAGAAAGATACTAAATGCTCTCCATCTTGTTCTTTAAACTCTTTCTCAGAAGGCAAGTGTACAGCAATGAATGTTTCTTCTCCACAAACATACATATTTTTTTCTTGTTAGTTTTAGCCTCCATGTCAGCAGTTTTCACTCTTCACAGATACAATGTATTTTAGCCACCTACCCTGAGGAACTAAATGCTCTCTATCTATGGCTCACAGTCAGCAGCAAACTTCTTTATATAGTTCTCAACAGTTTACTGGTTATTTATCACGAATGAAAACATGCAGCACTAAAAGCATGCTTTTTGTATCTACTGCAATGATTGGTTTACTTCACCTGAAGGAAATTCTGGCTGGAATTTATTAAAGCAAGCTGGGCACTGAGGTCTTCTGCTTGAGCTTGACTTCCTCTTACACCCTGCACCAGCTGAGGAATGTGGTCTGCAACGTTCTAAAATGGACAAAGGGAAAAGATTTCTAGTAAATAAATAAAACCACAAAATCCTCTGAAAATAAAATAAGCAGGCTTCCCACTCCCCTTAAAGACAACTGCAGTATTCCTAAGTAAAATACTCCTGTGCTGTCACAGAATTAATTTAGGATGCGTGGAACCAAATTAACATACAATAGGACTTTTTTAGAGATGTTCTAACTTAAGAAATCATTATTCAATCTACTTATTAAAGGCTCCTACAAGACAATCCAAGATTTTTATTCAGAATTGTGTACATCAAGTATCAATTATTTCCTCTGCATGTTCAAATGCCAGTAGTGAAGATGATAGATTCTGTTATTCAACAGAATGTCCTGCTTTTAGAAAAAACATTGTATTTTACACACAAGCACCTCAGCCTACTTTTACTTGGCTTTCAGCAACACAAACTTCATAGCATGGCTGGAGCATTTGCAAGCATATATTGCTAAAACTTTATTCCTGGACTGTCCATATTCATGGTCCTTGTCAATCCATTTCATAATAACACTTGAGCAGTGCAATACTAAATTACCAACACCACAAAAAAGTAAAGAAGTAGTTACTGAATCTTCTCTGTTATCTAATAAATAAGCATCAAGACAAAATTAGAATGAACAGAAAACCACAGTTATCAGGTTGCACTTTTTAAAAATTTATACTGAAATAGCAGCTCTGCAACAATTCTGAAGTATACTTGAGCTATCTTATTTAATTCAAACAATTCTTAGGAGTGCACCATGACAAAAATAATTGCAGAATGTTGAGGTGGTTTTTAACAATACCATCTTTAACAGCTTTGTTCTTGTTCCCCACATAACTGCCTTTTGATGCAGAAGAAAATCCTTCTGCATTCTACTATCTTTTGCAAATATGGCTTAAACACAAACAGGAACAGCTTCTCATCACTCTGAATTCTAACTTGGAACTATAAAAACATGCTTGACTTCAGGCATACCTTGAAATCTATGATCTTACAGCTTCAACTTCAAGCTGGGAATTATGGTAACCCCACTGTAAGGTCTATCACTTACATTTTTATGGTGACATTTAAGGTCCCAGTTACTTGGAGGCAGAACATCAGAATAACAGGAGCAGCTGTTAGTTATATCACCAATTATATAACTGATATGTAAAATAAGAATTTCACTCCATTATGGTATAAATCACTATTGCTACTCCATCCTTCATTATGGAAAATCCAAAGGTTAACTTTATCCCACAACAGACAGACCTCAGTCTCATTTCACTGTCTGGATGATTCAACAGCCTGTTTTGATGATCATGAAGCTACTCCCCTGCTGAAGATCACACTGAAGGCACAGCCAAGGCTTAGAATCACAGTCAGGGAATCACAAATTCCTTACCAACTGGACCCTCCTGTACAGTGCTTCCAGCAAGCCCTGCATATGTTCCATTGCTGGCTGATCTGTACCAAAACTTGTAGAAGTACTTCAGGTGAATTGGTTGCTACTGAACAGTTACACACCTGTTGTCTAAGATGTGTAACAGCCAAGTGTTACATGGCACTAATAGCAGCTCAGCTTTGCAAAGCTCAACAAACAACAATGCACAGATAATACAATAAATGAAAGTTCTCCAGAACCCCCACACATGAACAAGCAGAGTACAAGAGTTATTTGTCATGGGCTGTGCTGTGTTTACCTTGCAGCTCTGCACAAGTTGCTGGTGGGCTGCTGTGTTCTTATTGGAAACAGCTGCATTCTGAGAAGCTGCAATAGTCTGAGTAGCAGCAGCTGCAGCTTGCTTAGCTGCAATCTTTGGAGAAAAAGAAAGTTAAATCAGTACTTAAATAGAGTAAGTCAGGAGATGAAACACACATTACTATAGGTAACTTTAACAGTAACATCAACAAATTAATACATTTTATCCCTTAATTTGATTTGCCTAAAGGAAACCTCAACTGACCATCATTGCTCTTCTCTCAATGTGAAAACGATTTGAAAACTGTTATCCATCTCTAATCTGCCAATAAAGAAAAAGGCAGACTTAGAAGCATTCTGTGCCCTTACTCTGATAGCTTAGGTTTCAACAGGAGAAAGATAAGTGAACTACAAACAGCAGAAATGGTCTAAACAATGAGCTCCTTATGAAGGCCAGAGAAAACAGGCAAAGTACACCCAGTGCTTCACACTGCTACATGGATACCAGGACACAAGGGAGACAACTGCTGCAGAGATTGCTCTATGGCAAAAGCAAAGATCCTAAAATGACACAGAATATTGGTATTTCTGAGTCTAAAAGCATTGTGAAGACCTTCTATAAATCAACATCTCCGTATTATAAAATAAAAATTCAGCAATTTATCCAAGGTACTTCAACAGGTAAAATACTCTTGGTACAAAACTTTTTTGAATGCAATTAGAAAATGACAGGCATCAGCCTTTATTTCCTAAAATACTCCTAATTTTTAGTTCTACAGATATAGGAACTTAATGCATTTCTGGAACATGGTCACCTTACTGCATTTGAATCAGACTAATGCAAAAATCACAGTTGCAAACTAGGAATTATGAAAAGGTTCTTTTTTATTCTGTCTTTTCTTCATTTTAGTTGAGAATGTAAAGATCAAACTTTGCCTACAAAACAAACTTCCATGGCATTTTATCCCCTACTAAATTGCCTTTCTCCCTCTTGGCTGGGCCACTAGATAGGATCTATCTTTTAATTTCTGTTTTTGCTTCTTTACTCTGAGTAATTTCCCAGTTTAATTGGATATACTGCAATTCAACTAATTTTGTACAGAAATTCATATGAAACTCTATATCCTAGTAAAGCCACCAAGAGATACTGTGTGTAAATGGCACGCCATAGAGAAATTAACACAGCAATGAAGCCATTTCAGCACAGCTGTTTAATTTTACACCACCAAATGCCTTCCGAGTCAAATCCTTACACCACTTGACCACACCTGTGATACAAGTGTCTCAGTTTTCTGAGGACTATGTTATGATACACTGGCATGTCTAATTCTAAGCTTTGTACTCTGGAATGTCATTCTCTGCTTAGCACTTCCACTATATGGTTTCCAACCTCTAATCTGTTGACAATTTTCTTCTTGATGGCATTCTGTGCAGCGGCGTTTGTAGCAACTCGCAGTCCCTCTGCTGCTTCTCTCAGACGCTGCTGTTGATCCTCATTTTCAGGATTGGCCGCAGCTCCCTGCACACAATTTCCAAGCAAAAACCTTAAGTCTGAGTAAAAAATGCCTGGAGAAAATGTGTTTGAACATCAAGACTTACGTTCAGACAGCATCTGCTACATCAGCATTCATTTTCCTTAAATTATCATAAGGAAAGTTAGAAGAACACTGAAGTACTACAAAACTTCAAAGCAGAAGGTGTGATTCTAGTGGAAGGCTGTTACTGTCTACGTCTGGTACTTAGAAGAAGAAAGCAGAACATTTGCTCCATATACCACTTCAGGTACTTGGGGAAAAAGGCCTTTTTTAACTGCTTCCCCCACGATCTGAAATAATGTACTTAGGTATGAAAACAGGTTTTTGAAAAAAGCATAGGTTTTAAAATTCCCAATTCAATATGTCTTTCATTAACTGTAGTCCAGAACTTGAAGTTCAACACAGTAGATTTTCTCCATTTGAAGTAAAAACACACTGAAAAGTCAAGGACAGGCAGCCAGGCCTTCTGGAGTCCCAGGAGAATGGCTGGTCCTGTTGCTGTAAAAACCATTTCAGTGCAGCTGGGAAACAATTCAAAGGACATATTCCTCCCCAGCAGATTGAAACAGGTTTCCAGCACAGAAAGGGAAGAAAAGTTGCAAAGTTTGCCTCTCTTGTGAGAATGGGGAGGGAAGGATGTGGAGGGGAACAAACACAGACAAGATTCCCCAGGTGGAGGAAACACTTAGACAGAGGGGAGTTGCTTTGTAATGACTCCAGTAAGAGATTGCTGTGGATCTGTTGTTCCATTTGCACTGGTACAAGAGCCTCACTACAGCAGGGCTCAGAGCTGCTGCTAACTGCCCTACATGGCTTGAATCATGACCACTGTACACACAGGAAAGCAAAAGCAGTTCAAGATGATCTTTTAAAACTAAAATCCAGGTAGCTAGGAAATTGGTTTTTGAAATGTACCTAGGGTAAGTCATTCAATGTCAACTTTTCTACGATAAGAGAATCCATTTTCACTACCAGCCAGATCCTATTCATAAATGTCACATACCCTCTCTTTGTTGTGTATAGCCTTACAATTTTAAGCTGACAGTTTATTTTCCTGGTACCTTTGCAGCTTCAACCATGCGGGCTGTGGAATCTGCCAGGAGCTTGGCAGCAGCCAGAAGCTTCTTGGAGTTCTCCATGTCGATCTCAGCTTCTGCATCAGACCTCATGGCATTGACGAGATCGGAGGTGGCCTGAGCCAGCACCCTCGCCTGCCGCACCATTTCACCTGGGGAGCACAGCTGCACTTTTACCTTCTCCTCTCTGCACTGCAGTCTTGGTTTCAAAACTCAGCATTTTTTCACAAGGCAAAAATGAAGTTACATTTTCTGAAGTATTTTTTCACTTGAAAATGATACACTTGTATATACACATATAACTTGAGAGTTTCACAAGCAAGTCGTGGATCTCAATACAAATGACAGAAACCACTACAGTGGAGATTAAGCAAAGAGTGTAGTATTTGCAATTTAGATAGTAAGACAAAAGCACACAATCAGTATTTTTAGGTAATTTTGAATATACAGTTCAAGGAAACTGCTGTCCCAGCAAAGACTAATAACTTTGCTTTCAAATCACAGCCAAGATTTCACTCCTTCAATAAAAATTACCCATCTTCTCCTGTGTTTCTGGGGCATTATCTTTTGTCTAACCTAAACCAAGAACTTTGTCAGAAAGCACTTAGCACCATTAAGATGGTTTTAGCCAAAAACATCTTCTTTCTTGTTTTAGAAGCTGCACTTTGTAGAAACACAGAAGAAAAAGCAGATGTAAGTTTAAAAGCCTACAACAAAATCTATGCAAAGTAACACCACTGTGAAGAATCTGCCCTGGTGCCTGTCTTCTTATTTGCAGATGAGAACTTGCTATACAATTCTATGAAGTGAAGCAATGGCAGAAAACAGAAAAAATATTAGTGTTCCTTTAGCATGGTATTGATTGTTTTCACTGAATATTTACTCCACGTAGCACACAGCTATGTGCGTGTTGCTGATTTATATTATGGGTTGGATCACTACCCGTGACAACAGCACTAGCTTAGAAGCAGAAAACAGAGAAGGATTTTTATTTTCTTGACTTGAAAGGTGCAGATGTGAATCGTGGCAAGCTACTGCTCCTCGAAGGAACTTACCAGCATCTCCCATGGAACTGAAGATGCTCTCGGTGACACACATGATGGTGTCTGTGGCCTGGTCATAGCGTCCGATGGGCTCCCCCCTGCTGGCGAACTGCCGAACGTGCTGCAGGAGGTCATTGAGGGCCTGGCTGACGATGCTGGCAGCAGCACTGACCTGCTTCAGTAACTCGCTGTCATCAGTAGCAGCCTGGCAGGCACGCACACAGTTCTCCACCGAGCGGTCCACCAGCTTCCCTGCCTCAATCAGCTGTTCCTGACACACTGGGGAGCTGATGGTGGGACTCACCACCTGCATGGAGAGAGCACCCAGAGCATTCAGAAAAGGCTCATTCAGTAGGCTAAATGGTTTAAGCAGTCTGTGTGGGAACACACAGCAGCACTCATTGGACACGAAGCTCTGTCCCTTCATGAACACCACTGGCTCACCTTAGCACAAGCCACAAGCTGGGAAGTAGAGAGTGCACACTGAGTAGCAGCAGCAATGACCCTGTTCTGCAGGACAGTGTCCTCAGCCACCTGTGCTACATTCTTGGCCTTCAGCACCAACATGGCAGCAGCGTTGGCAACAGCTTTGGCCAAACTCATCAGAACATCCTGGTAAAGAAAAGGGAAAACTCTGTGACATTAAAACACACTCAGGTGTTAACTCCTGCAATCACTAAGTTCAAACAATTTCTTCCCATTTCCCTACTTAAAATCCCATCCATAAACTTCAGTTTTTTAGTAGGATGGAGTCTTCCTAATGCCTCTACTATTAAAATGACCTGGTTTTCCAGTAAAGAAGATACTTCCAATACACTTATTCATAATTTCAACTTCACTGCAGGCAGCAAATCGTGCATTTCAAAAAATCAAACCCAACACTTTTTGTTTTGCTTTTAGATATGATAAATTATCCCTTTTCTTATCCACTTTCTCCCACACTCCATAACATAGATAAGAATGCTTAAATTCTTCCTCTTAGCCAAGAGCTGTAATAAATATATTCACCTAGGAATACAAATGAGAACTCTGATGAAGCTCACATATTCACTGTTGGATGAAGTGGTAAAAACGGCCTGTAAGTTGTATTAGCAGACACCTTGCACACTCCAGAGATCTATCTGCTGCTGAGAAGTACCTTCCCTTGGCTCTGGTGCAAACATGTCCTTGGCATTCAGTGAAAAAATCCACACATACTTTTTACAGAGGATTGAAGAGCACTGCTCTTAAACAGCTAACACTGTTAAATCATAAGGCATTATGATTTTGTAACTGATGCTACTACTCATCTTAAAATAAGTAACTCAATGTTTTTTTTCTACTCAGTTTATCAAAAGATTTTAACTTCTATATGTTTACATGCATACATATAGACACAGCAAATACATAAACCCCACTATATTTAATGAGAAGAAATACAGTGCAAAAGGCTCTCCATGAAGCATGACAGCAACTGTACGATGCACAGAATGAAGTAGGTGTTCCTATGAAATCAGCACTCTGTGATCGTGTAATTAAAACCTACTTCAAAACGGATTCAATTAGCATAGAGAAACTCCAGCATTTTCTAACCACGCTTTGAGCAGTCTGGATTTATGCACGGAGCTCCTCATTACAAAACTGCACATTTCTGACAGTGACAAGCAACCCTCTCATTACCTGGAACCTTTCATCTGTTTCATTCTCTCCAATTTGTCTCAGTAGCTCCCCACTTGCTTGTCCAATGCTTCCAGCTGCAGTCAAAACTGTCTGGCGAGGCTGAGAAGAGGTAACAGTGAAATGCATTAATTCAAAGAAAATTAGCTTTACTTGCATTGTAGATTTTCTCAAGGAACTTCTGCATTAGTGTGCAAGCAATATGGCCCAGAAAAGCGAACCTGGGAAGTTTTTCTTTACTCACCTCTCCTGAAGTAGGTTGCACAGCCTTCAGCAAGTCTGAGACAGCACTGGCCAAAGTTCGAGCAGCTTTCAGGAGGTCTTCTCCACTTCCAACTTCATCATCCATGAGAGCAGCAAGCAGTCTCACACCTTTGGACATCTCAGTGAGGTTGGAGGAGATGGTTGTAATTGCACATCCCACAGCAGTGTAATCTGTGTCAACTGGGTCCCCTGTAGAGCAAATGTTTTTCAATGATCAGAATGCTTTAGTGGGTAAAAGAGAAACAGGGGGAGCTACAACAAGCTACACTCTGGTGAGAGATGAGACACTTCAAGATAGCCAAGCAATGCCAACTAAGTAATATGTCACTTAAAAAAACATTAGATTGCTATAAATCTTCTGACTTCCATATTTCTTCTACATTAATCTATCCTCTAATAGAATGTTTCTTCATTCAATGCAATTTGCTGAGAAATCCACAATTTCAGCCTCTTTCAATACTAAAAGAACCTAAAATAATAGTCTTGTCTCCTTTAAGGCACTCACAGCTCACTCAAATTGTAATTTGCTGAAGACAAACCCACTACCAATAAAAACAATCTCTCCTTAACAACTGCCAGATCAATGATGCTCTCTTGTAGTAACCTTGAAAACACTCTCTACTCTGTTGGATAGGCAAGCTACATTTTATCTTCACTGACTGTTACACCTTTAGAGAAAAAATTGTGTCAGGAGGGACAACAAGTTTGTTCCAACCATCAATGCACTTAGCTATTGGAGAGTTTTAAAGAAAATTTTCTGCAGCTGCCCCAGACTCACTTAATATATAATTGATTTAGATTAACAAATAGTTAAGAGACTACAAGGAAATCCTTCCCATTGAAATTTACCTGCTGTAAGGTTAACAACAGATGCAGTTCCTGCAGTGATTGCATCAACCTGAGAGTGTATTTCATGTTTTGATTCATCAACCTTGTTCTGAACCCATACTCTTGATGCCTGAGAAGCAATAGCAAAAAGAAGAATTAAGGACTGCAGTGAGGTTCTGTAAGGCAAAACACTATGTACATATCCCCATTCCTTTGGGAACTTTTAAAAGTGAAACAAGCAGCAAGAAAACAAGCAGCAGGCCCTTAAAATGAAATATGAAAGCAAGCATTTTCTTCTGCTGATTCACTCATCACAGATTTGCTTTCACATTTCAACAGCTGCCCTTTTAGGTAAATGCCATAAGAAAGGCTAAATACTCTTGACTGACAGTGTCCCATAAGCAATAATCCTCTGGCTCTGTCCTCCTGCCCTAACCTGGATGACAAACAACAGAATCATATTTTTTTCTTATTTTCCATGTCTCTGCGAGGCAGTAAGTCCCAGCATTCATCTTGCCCATAGTTTGTGTTTAACTGCACATATGCCCACAAAACAATAGCATTCCAGGCAATTCAGCAAGGAAGTCTGCTACATCTGCTCTCAGGAGACTGATTAGAGTGAAGTGGACCACTGTACATGAATTCCTTAAAGAGAGCACAAAATTTTTACCCCATCTTAAAAGCTTTAGCAGTATCACTTTATATCTGGGGACAATGACTAAACTGGTCTGTAAACATCTCAAAACCCTATTTCTGTGTGGATTAGAAGAACTCACCATGTCCTGCCCCAGAGGTGGCAGATTATCCACTTCACTGAGGTCAGCCTGTGCCTGCTGAACGGCGTGCATGCTGGTGTTGATGGTCCCCATCAGGGCCTGCTGAGCTGAGGTCTGCAAGGCAGAGCAAGGCAATGGCTGTGCTGTGCTCCACAGGGCACTTCAAGCACATGTCACATGTGCATCAAGAGACCCTGAGTGACAGCAGTCCAGCAGCCACACCAGGCCATTTCAGAGAGCTGCCTTTTCCCTGGCACAACAGAGAAGGAAAGCTCTCAAACTCTTCTCACAGCCTTGATTCTGCTCATGCCATTTTTACACTCTGTGGTACTGTCACACACATATGAAGTGCTCAACTTTCTCAGCTCAAACAATGGATAACAGACACACACAAACCCACTGAGCTTCTTACTGACCTGCATTTGAGCAGCATGAAAACTCAATTACCTCCTAGGAGACTCATTACTGATTTCCTGGGACAGCCTCCCAGTGCCATCAAGGACGATTCTAAAACTAAACTGTCTTCAGTATGCATAAGCTAACAGAAAACTGACAGGGTTTAGGCAGAGCAGGATGCTGTCTGTATTGGGTGTCTGTGGCAAAGTTCTGGCTGCAGGGGTGACCTCTGGGAGAATTAGACAGGGGTTGCCCCACGCTGGGCACATCTATTCTAGACAGCTCCAAAACAACCAGCAGAGGACACAGCTGAGTGTAGCAGCCAAACTGATGGCATCTCTGGGAAAACATTGGTGAAAAAGGGCAGTGAAGGAAAAAGGAGATCAAGAAACAATCCTGAAAATGCCAGTGTCTGACAGGGATGTGGAAGGGATGCTCAAGACAGCAGAGCTGAGTTTCCTTAGCGTGTGGGAGAGAGCAAAATGCAGCAGGAACTTGTTTGCAGTCTGTGCAGAGGGCTGTGTTGGAGCAGATACCACCACATCTGCCCTGTAGACCACAGAGGAGCCCACACTGCAGCAGGAGGATATTTCCCTGAAAAGAACTACAGTGCAAGGAGAGCCTGTGCTGGAGCAGGGTCCTGCCAGGAAGGAGCCCAGTGCTGGAGCAGGCTCTCCTGAAGGGAACTTCAGTCCACAGGGGACCCCCACTGGAGCCAGTTTATCCAGAATGACTGCAGCCCACAGCAAGGACATACTGGAGCTGGGGAAAAGTGTGAAGAGCAAGGAGAAGCAGAGAGGGGCTGTTAGAAGTTGACCACTTGTGAGCAAGGAGTAGAATAGTCAGAACTGAAAGAGTGAAGTTGAGTCTGAGTGAAAACAAGGTGTGTGTGAGAAGGATATTTAGTTTTCATCTGTTTCTCACCATCCAATTGTATTTTATTCAACAATAAATTAAATTAATTTTCTCCAAGCTGATCCTGTTTTGCCCATGAACATAATTTATGACCTTCCTGTCTCTATCTTGACCTATACTAATATAAAGCTTTTTTTAATCTTACATATCTTCCATACACACTTCGGTGGTTGAGGAATAGGAGTGTCTGCTAGGCAGGTATCTGGCAAACAGCCAGGTTCAATTCACTACACAAACTATACTTCTAGTACTATGTCATGATTTTAAGCATTGATTGTGTTCTCTAAATGATGTTTAGGGCTTTTTAAAGTCTTTGAATTGAAATGAAAAAAAGTACTATCTAAGTACTAGCTTTAAGCCTGCTAAAAATTTCGAAGTTGGTGGGCTAGTGATAAGCCAGAAATAAGCCTTATCCTTAAAATTGTTTACTTTTGCCAGTCTTTAAACTTCTTTTTTTTTTGCCTTTGAATACTAGTTTTAACTACTTAGAAGTAGAGAAAAGGCTGGAAGAGCCTGCTTTAAAGAAAATGAGGAAATAAGTCAAAATGTGACACCCTATATATTTAAGGGATACTCAAAATTTATATTTGGTAGAAGAGTTAGGACATTACAGCCAGGACTCCTGATCTTAGAAATGTGTATAATATTCTGGTTTTGACTACTTTCTGCACAGACAGGTTTCACACACAGAACAAGGAGGTTCCTCACAAGTGGGGGCATATGTCCTCTGTGCATTTGGCCAGTTGTGACTTGCTGCTGAGGAGAAGGCATGATGCCAATGTTGAAAGTCTCGGGGCCACTGGAGCCTGAGCGCATCACAGCCGGCAGTGCCACGGAGCCGTGCTCCACCTTCCCAGTTCGGTTAAACTGCTGCTGCAGAATGGTGGATCTGGGAAAAAAACACCCAACACAGAATTAGTGAGCTCCTGCAAACCCAGTTCGGTCAGCTGTTCTTCCTCTAGGAGTTAAATTGCATTTCACAACATTTGGAGAAGCTGGAAAACTTCATGGTTTCTCTTTCTAACCATTTTCTAACATATTGGAAAAAATATAATCTGGGAATTCTGCCAGATCAGTTATTAATAGCACTAATGAGCAAGGAAAGATGGCAAGGTGCAGTTTTGTTTAACATGATATAATAGCTTTACCCCTTTCAGATGCACATCAGACAGAACCAGAACAAGGTTTATGGCATAACTGCTTTGTTTCAGTTATACCACAGGCTGATCAATAGAAAACAGAACCATGAACCTTGTGGAGATATTTTGCAAGTACTCCCTAGAACTGGGATTTTAAAACTCTCTTTCTTCCCCCTTTACACAAACAAGCACATACAGTACTCGCAAATAATCTGGCAAATAACCAGATACTGGGCTGGAGAATAATAAATAAAGTTACTGCCACCCACGGTCATGAATTGCCTTGCCAGATATACTGCTCATATTTAAACATGATTCAACCTTTAATAGCTAGAAGCGTTGACAGAAATTCAGGCTGTAACAACACTCAGCTGAGGGGAAAAAAAGTGATTTCAACTATGAAAAAATCTTGTATTTATCTACTACAAGTTTTGGGCTTCTCTGCACAGCACTTAACTAGCAGTATATTCTGGAAGTGATTTGGAAAGGGCCATGTCAAAGTAAAGCACATCTCAACATGTGTGATCCATCAAAAGGCGAAATTTCCCATAAGGCCACTTGAAATACCTAACAAATCTATCTCATATAAACCATATGCCTAACAATAAATCAAATGGACTTTTCACATACACACTGCTGACACTGGCACCCTTAAGGGTTCCAAGAAAAGACTTGAATGGCTCATTACAGCTTATAATGTCACAAATCTGTTTCTATTGTCTCATGGCACAGACAGACTTGACATTCCTTTTCAAGAGTGTGGCCAGCTCTACAGTTCTGTGTTTTGCTGTATTCAGTTACTCTCCCATCAAAACCATAACCTGACCTACTTGTACCAAACCCTTCCCTCTACCCATAGCACCTATCTGATGGGTTTGGCTGGTGAGATAAGCCAGCTCTGCTCATAACACTGTGTACAACTAAACTGACAGGTGTCAAATCTAGTGGAAACCATGGAACTAGTAGACACAAACAACTAAAACCTTGTAAATCATACATGAAGATGAAAAAAATACTACAACTTTTCCGCTCTGCTTCATTACCCTGCTCTCTTTCTCAGCATTTTACTGAATTTCAGCCTGAGTGCCTTTGTTCAAGGGTCAAGTTAGAACAAACTGGTGCCATTGCTGGTTGCCCTAACCAACAATTTTGTGACAAATATCTACTCCTCAATCCTTGAATGAAGCTAGGAGCCTGCTGAATTGTCTGGGAACAGTACTTCCTTCTATTGAAGTACTCTACAGAAAGCCATTCTTTAACAGTAATAACTGGACTACTTCATTTGAAAAAGCTATTGCAGCTAAATGTGGCACACTTAAAAACAGACCGTTTCCTTCTGTTGCAGGCACTCACTTCTTGGGTGAAACAGATTCCTCCAACATGGTTGATTCTTCATCACCTTCAAGCCCAAATCTATCTTTACTTTGTTTCTGGAGGGGAGGAAAAAAGGTAAGTTAAACAATGTGTGTTTCTTGCTTTTTCACCACCGTTTATCACAAACCTAAACAAATGACCTGCAGAGCCTTAAACACCACCCTGTTGGCAGTGGGTGACAATACAACCTCCCCCAGAGAAGAGCACTCTTCAGCATTTAACAGCCCAGGTTCTAAATCCTGGCAGATGAAGCACATAAAGGAAAAATGCCTGTTGGTGCATTTTTGAACCAAGGGATAAGGAAAGTGCTGAAATGTTACTGCATGGTGCTACCTACTGATGCCTTCAGCTTTTAGCCTTTATATTTTCCAAATCCTGCACTGCATTAGTGTACAACTCTAAACTCCATAAAAAGCGTTAGTTAACTTGTCTTCACATTTTGGTCAGACAAAACAATCCCCCTAGGCCTGAGATCCAAGGATACTCTATAGCCTCAGGCCCTGGAAAGTATAAACGAAAGTGAACTGGCAGGGGAGCAAACTGGGGGAATATGACTTCATTACAAGATGAAGATGTAATTGGAGGATTAACCACTGATATGTAAATGGACCAAACTTATACCTGTCTGAAAAACTTGTGACCATCATCCACTTTGAGTGTAGCCCCTTGAGGAGGCTTTGTCTTCCCTTAACGTACTTGAAGACTCTTCCTTAAATACATCTACTTTCATTCTTTTAACTTTGTCTGGCCTCTGTTTCTAGGTAAGCCTGAAAAAGGCATCTCTACCAGTACTAAATACATACCCTTAAGTAAAGAAAATAAATTGAATACTGTCTCCAAGTCATTTTATCATAGGTACTTCAAAGCTCAGGACAGTCTGACTCCAGGCTGAAGACTGAGGCAGGGGTTTTATAGTGCTAAGAGAGATTTGTAAATATGCATAAGGGCAGTAAGTCTAAATCACTAGAAACAACAGGAAATTACAAACCACAGAAATAATGCCTTGCATAAAGGGTCTATTTCTGCTTGTTGCCTAGTGCAGAGAAACTGTCTGCTTTCCCTCTTGCTACATGATTTGTAGTCAGAGTCCATATAGATGAACATAAAGAGAGGAGTATCCACTTTGACCTTCCATTCAACAAGAACTCCTCATGCACCTCTATATGAATTCACAGCTTTGGAGAAAAGGTTTTACTGTTAGAGTTTGATTTTATGCAGGTACTGAAACTCCCTATTTCTAGTCAAGTTTTGTGCTTTACTTCTGTAATAATGTGAAGTAAAAAAAAAAAAAAAAATCAGCTGTTTTTAATTTAGATACACGTTACTCATGTTCTGGGTTTCCTGTCACCTGGTTAGTGACCTATCACTAAAATTGCAGGACATGAGGGGTTGGGTGGAGGGTGGGGGGGAACGCCTATGCTAACATCACTTGAGCAGAAAAAAAAGTACCTATCAATACATATTCTAGAAAATGAGTTGGACAAAAACACAGTAAGAATCAACAATATGCAACTGAAAGCAATAAACCCCACTTCAAGGCATCAATCACAGAGATAACGTGGGCTCAACAACTATGAACTGCGACTTCTCATATAAATCATGGGTGTTTATGATTTCACCTGTTCCTAATTCATTCATTTTAAACTGGATGTGTCAGCAGATGGTAGAGGAAAAAAAATAAAAATCAAAGGACTGGGAGTGGAAATTCACACATTTGTATTCTATCAAGAGAGAAGGCTGCTTTCACTCGGCACTAGAGAGCAATGCTACTTTTGAATAAAGTTTTAAACCATCTACAGAAACCTGCAATTTATTTGATGTTTATTAAACCTGAGCCTGACAGCCTCAGAGAAAAAGGCATGTGATGAATTCTGTGTGATGAATTCCGGCAATCCTCAACCTCTTATTATGTAACACTAAATGTTACATCCTACACTGCTCACATTAACAAAGGCAATAAATTCTTCTGGGCTACTTAACTTCATGATTTCTTACTAGTAAGATCTATTCCAGTAAAGAATTATGTTGTCTGGAATGTCAATAAAGTAAAAATTTGACAAGAAGCAATCAGTGCTGTTTGGAACACCTCACCTTTCTATACACCATGCTTAGAATGGAACCATTCAGCTCCATGTCTGTTGGCAAACTTGCCCTTTTTTGCTATTGCACTTGCTTGCTTGGATATATTCTGAATACAGGAAATTCATATCAGCCCTTTCTCTCTTCTGCCAGGCACATTCAGAAAAACTAGTTTCAAGGCAGTCTGACCTCTTCACAAACACTGATTTTGGCCCTCTCTGCACAACTGAGGTTTAATTCTTTGCTTTACTAATCACAGTGTTTTTAAAGCAATGTACTGTTGGGGCTTTCTGGTTTGTTTTTCAAAAAAACTTTCTCAGCTTTGGTACATTATGTACAAGAGCACCTGGACAACTATTCTGTAGTCCTGGCTGTAGTTTTGAATACTGCTGCTAGGGTAATTTCTTCCCACCTGACACATCACTTGGGACTAACTTAAAAATCCATAGCTGAAGCTTTGGACTCTTCCCTGGATATACACTCATGGTCACCAGGTCACCTTCCAGACAGAAAAACAAATCCAGAAGTGCTGTATTGAACCTGACACATACTGCAGATGCAATAAATAGCCTTGATTTTTCCAGAAGCAGTGCCTTACTTGCAGGTAAAAATATATAATGTCAAAACACAACATACAAAACTGACTCCATGAGAGAAAAACTGCAGTTTGCACATACTTGAGATTTTTCATTGGCTTTTTTGCTACATGCCAAGATGTTAATACTGTACCTTCTTTAGGATGATATCAATGTAGCCTGCAATTAACTGAGAGATCTGTTCTCCTTCAGTGGTCTGTACTGAGTAATAGCTTTCCTGATATTCACCAAAATCCTGAAGGGGAAAAAAGCCAAAACTTATTTCAAAATGCCAAGTATGTAAATGAAGAAACAGCATCAAATATGAGTGAGAAAATCTAAATTCTGAAATTGTATAGACATTTTATTATATCCAACAGTAAGTTATAATTCTCCAAGATTCTAAACTAGTCCATATGCAAGACTGAGGGAAGAGAGAAGAATGCTTTTTATTTCAGTTTAATCACAGATGTTTCATAAATTGAAACACCCAAGAGATACTTCATCTAAATTTCAGATTCAGTAACTTGAGGATGGAGAAAACTTTTTTTAGAATTTGATCCTAGAGCATAATCATCCACGCAACTAGAAATTAAATACACATTAATCAAGTGAATGCAATTTTCTATCCTCTGCCTCTTGCTCCATCATTTTAAGCAACCTTTTCATATACAAAACATATGTTGCAGTGGTCTTCTATGGACCAAATAATTAGCAAAATACCACATGGATGAAGCTTCTCTAAATTTGTAATTACCAAAAACATGAATGAGCCAGTTGACTTTATGTTCCTATCTTGCAAGTCACAAAGTACGTTATGAATTACAAGCACCATAACTATTTACAGAAGTGTGAACATAATAATGCTTCCTTAACTGTTTAATTCAGATTTCAACAGTGGTTTTTTGAAAGATTTAAACACTTCTGAGAAACTGCCTGTGTAGAAGCACCAAACTACAGACTGAACCTCGACTGCAGTATGTACCAATTTATTATTTGTGGACCCAGTGAATCTAGAGAGCTAGAAAATTAGAGCTAGAACAAGTTACAGTACAGAAACTGTCCCACGTCTCCTTGTCACATAAATCCTTTGTCCTCTGAATATACACAGAAAGATTACCAGAGTGAAGCTTTTAGGTGAGGCAGCCCAGCGTTTCACAGTTGTCAGTGGCCATTCCTGCAACACTTCCTTGGTCTTCTCATCCACACGCATCACTGAGTCCTTGGTGACCCCCAGCAAACGAGGAACCAGCTTGTTTTTGCCTTTCATTTTTTCCTATAACAAGGTGTGGAAGATTGTTTTCCATACAAATGTAGCTTTCCACAGGACAAAGGAAAACGCAAGATAGAACATACTGACAAACTGGCATTCGGCCAGTGACAATTTAAAACTCCAGGCTTAGTTTGTCTGTTTACAACAGAACGATTTTCAAGCAATGCTTTAAGAAGCTCTGGTCTTTAGTGCATCTTTACTATTCAGTTCAAAGGACAACACCTCTTCTCACTCCTCCAGGAAACAGAAATACCTTAGTGGTCGAGGTAGCAAAGCTTTGCTTAATGAGGGACCTGAGATAATCCATAACCCAGGATGTAGGATGGTCACAGCAAGAGCTACACTACCTTAACAAGGAAAAATGACACCCCATAGGTGCGTAGGGAACGTGCCAGCTTCACATACTTCACTTTGGCTTCTATTTCAGTCATCTCACCACAGTTTTTGTGCTCCTGTAAGAGAGTTCAATATCAATTAGGCAGAACCAAAGCTCGCTAGAAACAAAAAACGTACAGCTTTTATCTATTTCAGGATGCTTAGTTAATGATCATTACAATTAGAATATCTGAAAAAAATACTGGATAGAAATGTTAGCAAAACTATCATGTAATGGCTCACATCAGAGAACATAACTAACCTAGGCAAATAAAACACTCCTCTTTGACCATCAGCCATTCAATCTGTGCCTCAGTCCATGCACATTAAATCCTGACACAGTTTAAAATTCTAGCTATTTCTGCTATTTGAGACCATTGTGTTTCATACAATTAATGCCTCTTCACTCAGCTTTTAGAAGTCATGTAAGTGTACCAGCACCCTTTTTTTCTTCCCAGATTATTTATTCCTGCTTTGTGCCCAAAACGTCTGGTTCCTGACAGCCTCACACCTTGTACTTAACCATTTCTCATGACCTGTAGGTACTTCCTGGTCTTTTTTCCAGTTGCAGCATTTTCCATCACATGAAAATAATTCTACAGCTGAGGAACAAACAATGATTTTTCTAAATAGTTCATCCTGAAATACTCACCTAAGTGTGTCTTATAACTCAGCCTCTGTTTATTATTTAAACAATTTGGTCATCAGTAGATTGATGATTACGTGCAGTAATGACAGGTACCCATCTCATGTACTGAAATTTTACCCCAGCATCTGCTCTCCCATCCAGACCACTGTGCTGAAAACCACATCCAAATGTCTGGCTATTTAAATCCTGTTTGTGGAATTTCCTATCCTCCCCCATCTTCCCCTCACTGAACTGCTGGTTGCCACCTCCCTCATGCTGACTGATGGCAGCAGGGGGAGCACCAGGAACATGGCAAATGCCTTCTTGTATCCACCTCAACAGCGTGGGAGCTTCCAAGGGGGAGTGCTGGGAGGAGCAACTGCAACTCCAAAAACCTCTTGCACCCCAAGAACCCAGGCTGCTCCCATCAGTCCCTTCAGCAGAGAAAACAACCAGGATCCTGAAAGAACAAGGAGCATGAACGTAGCACCTGCCAAACTCCACAACTTCATGTCTTGGGAAACAGCTGAGTTTTTTTCAAAAAGACAGCTCACATATTCTACCTTGTTGTCGAATCTTGGCCCAGATCAGTGCCCTCACTGATGAGCTTCTGGTGCATGCACTAAAGCACGTAATGACTGAAACTACTCATAGGTCATATCTGACATGGGCAAAAATCCCATGCTATGAACAGCATGGCCACGATACTCAGAAGTAAATGAATCTGGTTTTTGCTTAAACTGCAATGTCACTGCACCACCTAAAGGTGCACATAAAAGTGTCAGACATACTCATCTCTAAAGAAGTACTGAAAACTCAAGGCAGAACACACTCAGTTAAAGGATTCTTCAGCTGGAGCATAGCAGACAAAAAAAAGGATGTGACCTGTTCCTGCTCTTGAGCTTGTCTTCCTAGCTGGGATCCCAGATCTTTGGTGTGTCCTTATAGAAGCCATATGACTTAATCTCCACCTACTGGCCTCCCACTTCCATTGTATTGCCAAACTTGTATTTCAGTGGTCAGATATACCTGGTGCATCTACAGTACTCAGACTCTGAGACCATTTCTAACAATATCAGTATCTTTTACCATTTACACTTAACTGCTCCAGTCCTTCACAATAGGTTGAATCCCACACACACCACTGAATTCAAGCACTAACAAGCAGAATTGAGGGTCGTGTTTGGCTTTCCTAAACACTTATCTATTTTAGCACAAATACACATCTTAATGTATGATCTTAGACAAAAAGATCTTAAAAATACTGAATTTTCACTCTCTCCATTTAATACAGAACACTGAATAATCATCAGTGAAGAAAAAAGAATCAGGACAAGAAATAGGCTGAAGAAATAAAATAAAAGCTGTCAAATACTTGATACTTCATTTTCTGATAGCTATATAGTTCAAGAGAATACAAAGTATACACCTGCAAAATTTCAGATTTTTCTTATAAAGGTAGTGAAACTATAGTAGTTTTTTCAGCCTCACAATTACCTGAAATATTCTCTTTTCAGCCCCTCTTTGTTTGGTATATTCTTTAGGCAGGAATTCTTTCAGGCTAAGGGAAAGAAAAAAAAAAATCCAAAGTTAATTGTTCCTTCCTGAGGAGGGATGCTTTCCATACATATTTTCTGGCACTAGGTCCCCCAGGCTTCCTAATATAGGTGTTAAATACTTCAACAACAAAACAGAACTTAGTTGAGCAAGAACAAGTGGTTACCTTACCACCTGAATTGCTGCCCCATGTAGTACCTTTTCATGTTTTGAAAATTCATCAAAAATGAACAAGAGCTGGGACACTTTCCATTCTTAAAGGACAGAATGTCTCTCAGCACCTCACAGGGTTTCACACCTAAGTGCAACTACACTTACTGTAATGTGGGAGAAGGGGACAGGAAGCCTTGAGTCACTCTGAGTTCAGACACTACTCTGCTGTTACTTTACAGCAGCACTTTGATTTACTGATGTGGGACCATCAGTAAATCAAAAGACCAAGTTCTTTCTGAGTCATCCAAGAAGTGTTAGAACACTAATACTGTACTGAAAAACTTGAAAATAATTTAAGTGGCTACTTAATACCACTGTGTTGTCTCAAAGTACAAAAGAAGCAGTTTTCATTTCTGCAGCATTCAGCTTCTAAGGTTCTCAGATTAAATTAAACAAGTTCACCCTCCATGATAGAGTTCAGTCAGAAGGAATTCTTCAACAGCCCATCTGCCCCTCCTTGCTGTATAATAAAATAACCCTTTATCTCAGCTGAATTTCACCCTAACCTGAGGGCATATCAGCATCACACTTCAAGCAATAACTGTTCTGGATTGTACCATCCCATCTGCAATATTCCACTCTGATGAAACCATGTCATTATATTCAGCAGGTCATTTTCCACCTGAAGAAACCTGCACAGTTGAAATAATTAGTCTCTAAGGATTCCCCTTACTTTGGGCTATTAAGAATCATAGAAAAAGTACAGCGGGAGAATGTCCTCCTTATTTTGATTTATTCAATAAACAAGCAACACTTATCACTGAAGGCTAGACTATCTACTAGGATACAAAATTAGAAGTTTTGAGAAGGATGGATTGTTTTAAACAAGATTTGCAAAAAATTGCTCAACTGTCCTGTGGGAGTTGCTTTGGATTTATATCTTCAGAGTGTTTATGTTGGGTTTCTTGTTTATATTACTGTGGGGCTTTTTTGTTTGTGTTTTTAAACACAAAAGCCTGCCATCACAGACAATCAAAAATTAGCTCAAAAGAATAAATTAGAATTTTATGCTTCAAAAATATTACTCAGTACTGAGATCACACATTTTGTCTTTTCCATAAAGTTCCAGCATTATAAAACAAAGTAAGAACAACTGTCCTTGCTAATCTTTCTTCTGATGTTCTCACAGCTGCATCTCACTTATCCATGAGAAAGAAATCTCTTCTTGGGGACTTATTTACAAAGACACATTACGGGATAGGGAAGGCTGAAGAGCCAAATTAAAACTGTAGATAAGAACTGAATACAGCTTATTATCTTAAAAAGCTGGTGTATCTATTTTGAAACAGCTGGTGGATTTATACAGAATTTCACAGGTTCAAAAGAGTTTAGTTAAATTCAATTCAAGGCAAACTAAGGAAACAACAAACCCAAACCACAATTAAACTAAGTTTCATTCTGGAAATCGACTTAGATAAACAAATTATACCTATCAACACACTTTAAACTCTCATCTTTTATTAGCTAGAGGTAATTGTCTCAGCTATCTGTATGCAGGCAAACTATCAAAACCATTACATTTTTAAGCTTGTCTACTTAATTTTTAATTCGTATAACACTTAAAAAAACATTGCTAAGTAAACATTACTTGGAGCTTCATAAACAGCAAGGGTTAAAAAAACAACTTTGTGCTCTGTCCACTAAGCAGCAATTGTAACACCCCTGCACATGTGGGTGGCAGTTGGATTGGAAGTTTTTTCCTTCTATCACCTTCCACTATTTTTAAATCAAGAGCCAAGTGATCACCTCAGCTGAAAGGGTAAAACACCAGTTGTGAACAGACTAAAATTATTTTAATTCTACCTATAATACAAGTATTTTCTTTACAGACAGAGTTCCACTTAATTTTGAAGCTTTCTAATGGAGCTAGCAAAAAGAATGGAAATACCATTTAGCCTTCTTTAATCCCTTAAATTACACATATTAGAATGGACATTGAACTCAATCTAAAAAACAGCTAATAGCAAGCAGCGTTGATTTAATTTGGTTTACACTGAGCTTCATCTTCCACTTCCTTAAAAAATTACGAGTGCCAACACTTTGACTGTTTTTCATTAGCATAAATGTGTTCTTGAAAAATACAGCTTAATTCAGCAAGCCAGGTTAGATTCAAGAACTGAACTCAGCATCAAGCTCACTTATCATTTGCAGCTCTTTGTTTGCCAGTGTGCTTGCAAAGAAGTGGAGGTGTGCAGCTTGAGGTGCTCCTTTCCTATCTGCAGATGAACAGTGCAAGCTCTCTATCAGATATTCTCTCAGCAAATTCAGCCCCAGGGTACCCTCTGTAGGTGCCATGCAAAACTACATCATCTGTACCATGAAGGGCACAAAGAAAGACTACACTGAAATTGATAGTTTAATGTTTTCAAAATTTACTTTGGCATGAGCTTCAAGGGAATTCCAATGATCAATACTGATGTCTAAGAAAGATGCAGGTAATAATCTTCACCTGTGCCAAGAATGTTTTAGCAATGATACAAAAGGTCTCTCTACACAAACATATTGTGGACATGGCAAACAAAACTAAGGTGTTTCCAAACAACTTCATTAAATAGTAGTACTATTCTGTTCTGTGCTGGTTTTTGTATGAGCTGACAGATGCTCCTTATGGGAACCTGTAGCATCTTAAGGTTTCAGTAGTGAGTGGCTGGATACCTATCAAATGTATCACACATATTGAGCTACAGCATACAGTTTATATAAAACAAAACTACTTCATTACTTGAAAAGAATCAGTGTTTATGCACCAAACAGTGGTAAATAGTTGGATGAAACCTTAAAAAAAGCTTGCTCTTTTTCAATAAGATGAAAAATCTAAGAAGTTGCAGGGTTTTTTTTCTGAAAGGATGAGAGATGCTTCTTCAGAAAAAAAAAAAAAAAAAGCATTTAATTACAGTATTTCTGTATATTGTTCATAGTGAGCCAGGATCACTTGGCTCACTTAGACTCACAAAACAAAAGCATGAGGTTTCACAACAAGGCTCTTATGATGGCTATGTAAAATAAATGTATCACCACTAAATTATAAACATGTACACTTCAAATTAGGAGACAAATGACCAGGGACGTAGGGTTCTGGAACAGGTTCATCTACAGAGGAAAAAACTGAATTACTTCCAAATGAGAAATGCTTAATTTTATGAAACTGATTAAAAACCAGCACAGAGAGCAATTATACTTGGTTACCTGCCAAGTTTGGTTCAAATACAATCAAAGCCCTAAAAGAAAATAAAACAACAACAGAGAAAAATGCCCTACAGAATATGAGAAGGTTCTGAATTTTGGAATTCTGGTTCAAAATGGTTTTCACTGGAGTAATGTTCTTTTTCTAATAGATTGTTCAGTTATTAATACATTTCACCTCTATTAGGATTAAAAAAAAGATAATGCACATTATGTGAGTAATGACTGTTTGATGATGGACTTTAAACTATCCAGTACTGCATACAAAGTAGAAGTGTCATCCAGCCAGCAGCCTCAGTACACCATAAAACACACTCACTATATGGGAGCTTAAAAAAAAGAAAAGAGAAAGAAACTTTCCACTGGAAAAAAACATTAGAAAATCCTAAAAAAATTAAGCAAGTGAATGCTGTTCAGCAGTTTGCAAAAGCCACTGGTTAAGCTTGTGGGAAATTACTGCTTTGAAAATTAAAAGCAACTATTTCTGGGAGCACCTAACTCTTGAAATCATTACCATAACACAACATCAGCCTATCATGAGATAATACCCCAATGGTTTGCTGCAGGACTACTCTTCAGTAAGTGGAGTGAGAAGGGAAGAATAAGCAGGCAATGGACAAATCCCAGAGAAAGATTGTTGTGATACTTCTAGGAAACAAAAACCAGGAGTACACTGAAGCTGTTACACTGGGCTCCTGTAATTCCTAGACATCAGTAGTTCTAATAGGAAAGGTTCATGGGCCAATCAGGAGCAGACAGACAGTAAAAAGAAAAGCTGATTATCAATTGGAACTGAAAGATGTCTATTTGCATAACTGAACTGCTACTTTAGGAACAGCCTTCAGAAGCAAAGTGTTTCAAACAGCCAGTGCTGCAGCATTGCACGTTCCACAGCAAGACACCACTTCAAAGTGACTCCCTGAGACACTGTAAACCCCAAAGTGGCTCACAAAGGAAGCCTGAGGCAGCATTGAGCACTCTGCCAGGGGAACAGGACAGAAACCAAATACGCACCCATTGTTTTGTGCCTCCAATTAAGGTATTTATGAGCCTCATATGTAGGCAAGGCTTGATGGACTGTGCAGTAAATAGCTCTCTTTTACCTTTTGCTTTCCTCAGACTTCGGCCCTCGGTTAATTCTACTGCAGGTAAACCAATCAGAAAATCAAAATCAGTAGAAAAATGGGACATCTAAATCTCAGTCAGATTTAACTTGCCCTCCTGATAGCAGAAAACTAACTATCGTAATAAAGATTAAAGGATGAGCCACTTGTAAGCAGGACTTCTGTCCATGCCTGAAACAAAGCACACAGTTGCAGAATTCCATTCATACAACACCATGAGAGGGTGAATCTGACCAGGTGATTAATGCCACTAAAATGTTTGGAAAATTTAATTTCTACACACAGGAGTACTCACTTTATTCAAATGACAAAACTTCTTTCCACTCTTGTACCTTCCTGGTACTAAGTGTGTACTTAACTGGTACTCTGGGAGGAGCCAGTGCCCTTATTAGTGCTGTCTAATAAGACACTGCCAAAGGTCGCCTCATCAGCTGAGGTTGCTGATTTGTGCAATAAAGCTCCTTTCACTGGGAGATTTGCTATTGAAAATACACAATCTGATTACCTCTGCTTGGAGTAATAAAATGTGCTTAATCTGTGACAACTCAACATTAGTTACACTTGAGGTCACCCAAATTTAGAAGTTAGAAGTGTTTACTCTAAAAATCCCGGTTTATGTTTGTGTTCTACATGAGGTCCAAACTGGATCTGTGCTTGAAAGCCTCCAAATTCACAAGCCTTCTCAAAGGAGACGGGATGGGAACCATTCAGAATGTCATCACGAGCCTGGAGGAGAGAAACAAAGATGTGTCAGAGACACCCAAAACAACTGTTCCATCTCAAATTCCTTGAAAGCTTGAATACAGCCAGCAGCACACCCTCTTCCTTCTGAATGTCTTCATTATTCCATTCTGGATGTGTATGTGACTAATAAAACAAAGGGCTAGATTATTTCTTTGTGAGTATCTATAGAGACTTATTGAAGCCATGATCAAAAGGAGAACTTGACAGCCATTTCCTGACGCATGTGTAAATAAAATAAAAAATGCCCATACACTTCTGTGTATGCACACTCACATATACAGATGCATGTGTGTGCAAACACACACTCTGAAAAGCTTTCATCCCTCTGCCTCATATAGGATGGAAAGACATCTCCATAATTAGTAGGTGAAAACAAAATTACTGTTATAGATAGGGCAACAGGGACAGACACAAAGCATTTTTCTTCCTTCTATGTAAATTTCGTGGTCATTGAAGATAAAGAGATACTCTAGCTCTGGCAGTAGAAGGCTCACCTACCCACAGACAAAGCAATGACCAAGTACTGTCAACACATACTGTCATACCAGCTTGAATGAAATACTTTATTGGCAGGAAAACAGCTCACTGTGAGAGTCTTCTAAAGTAGTTGAAAAAGGTACCACGGTTCTACAAGCAGTAGAATAGCTCTACCTTTTGCCTCAGGTTTTTAAAATGCAATTTATAGCAACATCAAGTGTAACAACAGCACATTCCATTAAACTTTCAATTATTTTTAATTTGTAAAAACCCCCAAAATTTTAACAGAGTTTAAAAGCTTACTTTTTCTTCAGATTGAATTGCAGGCAACTTTTCAGTTAAATACTATCTTCTGCATAAAGCTCCTGGCTTTGCTAAGGTATGCACAGTCCCTCTGACAGTTTAGGAAACCTGTCTAGATGGACTCCTACTGTGTTACAGGACATGGTTCCTTTTGAGTGAAAGCCTGCCTGCCCTGTGTGCTGTCTGGGTTGAAGATTGGAAAGGAGTGCAGAAGCAGCTCCCTCACTGATCAGGCAGAAGAGAAGAAGACATGAGAAAGAGAAATCTGATCACAAGACTGACCTGAGATTCCACATTACACAGAGAGCAGCATCCAGAGAAGAGGGAGAAGAGCTAAAAAGAGCAAATTGGGACTAAAGACATGTACCAATTTTAAGGAAGCAGGATGTGAAAGCTAGTATATCTTTGGCTCAGTGTCCATTACTGGGTTCCAAGTACTTGATTAAAAAAATCAGCAAAGCCTCTGTAGTATCATGTGTTTTTGGAGGGCCAGACAAAAGAGTAAAACTAAAGCACATCCAGAGCTGGAATTCTAGAAGATGGAACTTGGAGCAGCAAATTTTTTCTAATAACCTACATGGGTTTCCAAGACAAGTTAGAAAATACTGTACCTGAACATAAAGCAAATTAAGCTGAACAGGATCTCTTGAATCTACATTCTGGTCTGAATAAAAGAACTTTCGTCTCAAGAGTAGTGTTTCATTTTCATCCACTCCTTGCTCTCTGAAGGTCCGGCTGTGATCCAGCCAATTTACTGTAACAGAGCCACAGACAGGCACAAAGTTAAATCCCTGCTGTTGCCAGTGATAAAAGGCCTTTTTGGGATGGGATAATTGGCATTTACACTGTAGGGGGAAACTCCACAAGAAATGCTACTTTTATTTCTGTTTCTAATCATCAGTGCTGAAGGTTTACTACAAATGAGAACCGAAAAATAGCACTGCTGAGAAACAAGGAATACTACAGCATAAACACTGTTAATATTGAAGAAACAGCTATAGTAATGTTTTACCACTAAATTTAGATCTTCAAAGCTTCACAACAAAAGAAGTTTACCACATTTTACTTCTAAAACGAATTATTGTGTTTACCTTTCTTAGTCCTGAACACAATTTTAAAACATCTTCCTGCCACCTACAGTTAACCTTAGTGTCTTACAGTAAAACAGAAAAAACAGTTATCATGACTTAGCACACAAAACAAATCAAATATTGTCTTAGTTCTTTGGCAAACTTTACTTGTAAGTTAAAATTTATACCTTCAAACACAAAATTACCTTCTGATGGCTTTCAGTAGGCATCAATTATGAAATATCCAACTTTAATGAAGGGACAAAAACAACCTTTCACACTCAAGTTGGAATACCCCTACCAAAGATGTACCAAAAACCACTTCAAAACATCTGCTAACTCTCAAGGGGCATTAACATGCCCATTCACTTTATTTTAAAAATACTCAATTGCAGACAGCACTATATACAAAGGGATGCAAAACACAGCCAACTGAAACACATGGAATAGTCTAAAATTGCATTCCTGTATGGCTTCTTTGCATTATACTGTGGAAAGATATTAATCAAAGAACTACCCTGGAACACATTACTCACAATCATCATCTGTATGCAGCTTTGCCTTCAGTTTTTCCATTTTTCTTTCATCACGTAACAGTGTCCTATCTTTCTTAAGTGTTCCTGTACTCTCCTCTTTCTTCTCTTCGATGCTCTCCTGGATTAATGAATATTCCTCATAATTTGTTATTCCTGGAATTATAAATAAATCCAATATCTGACCTCGTATTTCCAATGCATGATTTCTATGTCATATGCTGCATTTGCCACTTTCAGAAAGCTATTAAGTATACTGTATTTTTTTTCTGCTGCCTACCAAGAGAAGCTGCCAGCTTAAAAACGTGATGGAATATAAAATAACTGTAAATCCCAAAATGGAGACAGGCAATAGTAAATTTCCATTCACGGATGCCTACAATTGGATGACTGCTTCCTGAGGACTGAGTAACTCTAGCCTGCCCATGATGTAAAAGAAATGTGGCAGAGCCAACTGAGGAACAGAAACAACATGAAATTTGTGATTTTTTTGTTTGAAGTGTTATGACTCAACTCTTCTTGTGAATTTTACATGAAACTGGATCAAAAATCAGTTCAAAATATTTAGCATATATGCCAAGTTGTTCCTATTTCTTTGTTCTCTTTGGTTTTGTTTACCATTTGGGAAAGAATGTTTATGTTGCATCAGGCAGCAAATTAAATGCTCACCTACATGACCACATTCATGAAAATAAGTCAAACTAATTTTTGAGGTAAATCAGTTACGGCACATTATATTCCAACATACAAACACTCAAAACTGAAATAGATGATTCACTTTCCAAGTAAAGTAATACAAATCAAATTAAGGCTGCTTGAATTCTAAATGAGATTTAAGCACTGTTTTAAGACTTAAATTATTCCATGTTGGATGCACACTTGTAGTGCATGCATTAAATATGAATTTGTTTTCAAGAATGTCTATTTAGCTAAGTATTGAGACAGACTATAAGCAATATGACACATTTTCAATCAGCTGTTTTCAGATGAATTCTGTATGTTATTTTACAAATGATGCAATTTTGTGATCAACCCTTAATCAAAACAACACCGAGTCCTAAGCTTGGGTACATATCAAGGTCAGCAAAGTTCCTCTTTTATCCATTTAACACTGAGTATAAACTCAGTTCTAAACCTCTACCTCAAAGCAGGAAAATGAATGTATATGTAATGTACAATGAAAAATTCGTAGCTGTGCTGTTGGATAACTTTGTGCCTTCAACTGCTAAATCATGTAGGATTATCCTTAAATCCTTAAGGATACAGCTGACTCTCTCTAGACTTTGGTAAAACCTGGACAACAGGTTTCAAGAAAGTGTTTGGAAAGTAGTAACTAAAAACAAAATTAATTTTTTCACACATATGCCAATTTCTAGCTGCATATTATCCTAACAATCATAATTTAAGTACGACAGAAAAACAAATTCTTAAGCATGTGGGTCCCAAAACCTTACCTATCCTGCTGCAAATGGTAACCAGCAATTCACCCACTGTTTTAGAATCATCCACCATGACTGTTTTCACTGAACCATCCAACATACGTATTTTCTGAGGTCTCTGTTTCTTTTTGTATTCCAATATATCCTAGGAAGTAAACACAACTGTTTCTAAATGTTCTTGGAAGCCAGCACAAGCCAACCTTACAGGCCTAAACCAGGATTCCCTTCCCACTCTCCAAGCTGGAATTTTCCTTTGTTACAGTATAGGCAAACATACTTATTTAATAAACTTAAGCAGTGACTACTTTCAGATTTTCCAATGTAATTTTTCAAGAATTGTCCTAAGTGGCAAGACCTAGTCAGGGCAGGACAGACTTAAGGACCTTTGTGCAGCAAAATCTAGTCCAGCATTTCCAAAGGTCTGCAACGCTGTGGATTAAGCAAGCTGGCCATAAGATGAGCCAGGATGACCTCACCACCTCAACTATACAAGAAACCAACTCTAACACATGGTCACATCAAATATAAAGCACATAAGAGAAGTTATTTTTCAACTTTCTGTTAATCATTCTATGAAGACACTCCTGACCACAGCAGCTCAGAGTCACAGCCTGAATGCAGGAAAAAAGTGACATGTGAGGCACAGCAAAGAAGAGGACTAGGACAAGTTCAGAAACAGACTCAAGCCCCTCCTATCCCTCCAACTGCTAAACATTCTTCTTGCTATTTAGGAAACAAGTTTTCTAAGAACATTGTGATGAAGGAAGCAACAGACTTGCACCATACCCCATTTCTCAGCATGTAATAATCCAGTGTTCTTCCAGCCTCCAGCCATATACCTTTTCGAGGATCATCATCTGACAAGAACAATCCATAGTCAGAGGCTGTGAAACAGAACAGACAGAGACACATTGAAAAATATCAAACCTAATAAAGCCAACATGGTGCTATTCAGGGTTATTTAGACTCAGGGTTAAGCCTCCATTACACTTACCTTCCATTCTTAATAAACTCGGATAGAAATTTTTTTTCTGTGATTTATGAAGTATTTAGTTTAGCAGCACAGAGCAGAGTACATCAGGCTTTACAGAAGACTTGAATAAAAGCTTCACTATGCCATCACATCTTCACATGTCACACCTACTTGTGTATTATATTTATAGTTACTTTTCTTTGAGACAACCTTTTTTAAATGCTCACAGGTCCTGCTTTGGAATTGACTAACCAAAAATACAAGCAAGTTTGGCCTTAAGCACAGTGTACTATTTCAGGCATCAGTTCTATTTTCAAAACACAGTTTGCTTTCAACCGCCACAAAATGAGTTTATTATAAACTTGGGAATCTTTCTGGTGGATGATTTAGGTTTAGGTACTTAAAAATATACAAGGCTTCTAGAATTATATCCAAAGCAAACACAGCAAAAACTTGTATTCTTTTGAAGGCTAAACAATGTCAATTGATTCTTTCAGAAGTAAATGATAAAATTTTTGTTGCCACACAAAAACAAACCCAGGATTAGGTTTCAAAGACTAAACTCCAGGAATGTAAAATGAAGTATCATGAAGTATCATGTCCATTTAAGGCCTATCCATATGCATGAAGAACCAATACAGATTATCCTTCACAACAACCAACCATTCAGCAGCTGAATCTGATCTGTTTTCAGTTCTGCAGGTTAAGCTAATGCCCCTTGTCATGGCCAGCAGAGTCTGCTACAGCAGCTCTGGGCCATACCTTGATTACTTTCAGCCATATGTTAGGACCCTTTGGTCAGAAAGCCAGGTAAAAATACCTACTTATTTTCAGATAATATTTCATCTTTAAATGCCATGCATGGCAATAGTTTATATTCATCTTAGCATTTACCTTAAACACATGATTACCTATGCAATTATACAAAAGACCTTATATTTAATTGATAGAAATGCAACTGACTTATAGAAACCCAGAATAAAAGGAAGAACTCTTCTAAAACCAACTGAGTAAGATGAAAAACTTTCCTTGCTGACCTTAATTAAAAACTCCCCTGAAAGGTCAAGTGATTTGTACATACAGGAATATTTATGATGCAAATTCAATACAGAACCACTTCTGCAAGATTTTAGAAGCAGACAAAGTGCCTTGCATGGAGCACAGAAGTACCAAGGAAGCACAGACTGCTCTCATATTCATTTATGGTGCATGTACCTGGTAATGAAATAGCAGGAGCTGTGCAAGTTGCACATAAAAATCATGGCCACCTTTGTGCAGGGACCAGGCTTGTGGGACAAGTGAAATGTGCACAGCTGACAGCCAGAAGTACATTTTCTCTTGTGCAGAACAACTTTATCAACTGTACTGCACAGCTGATAAGTCTTGTGAACTAACAGGCAAACATAAACATTTTAATATCCACCAAAAAAGGAATGTTGGAAACATTTCTGTTCATCACTCAACTCCGTGTCTTGAAGTTTGTAATTGCACTGCAATAGTAAGTAAAGGAAAAGCCTTTACTTATTACACAAATCTGAGAACTCCTTGGCTTTTCTTTGAGGTTCATGATGTTCAGGGATATTTATCACTCAATTTCTCCAAATTCAACAGCTGCCTACAATCACTGCCTTGACAGATGAGCATGGTAAAAATGCAAAACTTATATCTGAAAACTGAAGCTCTGTAACTAGATTTCCAAAGGACTCCTGCAAAGGAGAAGCAGTTCTCACTATTAGTAATGAAGTCCATTACTAGTAAGTTTTTCTAACAATTCAGACAAGATTTTTTAAAATGGTTGTAAAAGCTGAGAGCTTAAACTTCAATAAACAACTTGCTTTAAAAATTACATCCTGGGAGCATTATACACAATGCAGCACCAAAGGACTTTGAAATACCTGAATTTTTTTAAGCACTGGCAGTGTTAAAAACAGATCTTTTGTCCATGATGTTTCTGTATTCACCTAATTTGCTCAAGAGGTACAGAGACAGTTAGATTTGATCAACATGTAGCACCATGGTAACTATGGCATGCACAACAGCATGGTGATGATTTTAGTTATTAACCAGTTTCAAACACTTCTCTTTGCACATTTTGGAGGTATCCAGCCATTCTTTTGTAATTCGTATTGTTGCTTCCTTTGCTGAGGCACAAATTAAGTCTGCACAGATTTTCTTAGAAAACATTGCCAGAAATACTGCTTTAAGTAAGTAATACAAAAAAAAACCCACAAAAACAAAAGCAAACCTCTCCAAGCAGGACAGCAAATTCTCATCTTTTAGAGAAACAAGGTATTTATTTAAGAAGTCAAAGTTTCACTAAAATAATCCATTGTGGAAAAACCTTTGTCAGGACAAAAGGAAGAAAAACAACTCAGCTACTTTCTGTCACTGTTTGCACTTGTTTTTTTTGCTCCAGAGTCCTACAACAACAACAAAAAAAACCCCAACCAAACCCTCCAACACAAAATATAAATAAAGAAACAGGACAATGTCAAAACCCTCCATGGGTTTACATCCATTTTCAATTCAGCCAATGAACTGAGCAAGGCCAAATTCAGGAACTCACCTTGGCCTGTTTGAGCCTCTGGCACTCGCTCACGAATAACTCTACAGGCATCGTACACGGCTGTGGATGGTTCAAACTGCATCGTCTTCACCACATTGCACTGACGGACACAGATCTTCAAGGAAAGAGCTACCATGGTGCCAAATCACTTGCAAGTTCCTACTAAAGTACCTGAAAAAGCAGTAATGGTATTGTTTCTTACGGTTTTTCATTTAATGCTTTAATATGCTCAGCTTTTCTTTAAACAAATGAAACTAGTTCAGTAGAATGACATTGATTCAAATGCATTTCTATATAAAGTTTCATTAGTATCATCAAGCTAGAAACTAGCCAAAACATGTATTTTTCTTGATATAATGGAAATTCATTTTTCAAAAACTTGTATACACATATTAAACCTTCATACTTTCTTTGAGGAAGGTTGAAATGGTGCATAAAAAACCCAACACACTTATTGGGTATATCTGCAACACATTTACTGTTGACAGAAAATTATTTTTCTCTCCCCACATATTTTTTTTAGATCATCTAGACTAGCCAGTAACCAGCAGTTTAAAATAACTACTTCATCAAAAGCAGGATTTTCTTAGCACATAACTACACTTTCCTGAAGATTCTGAAGTGTGCAACATAGTGTTACAGTTTTTCTCAAGTCTTCACATAGACCTGCTATATGTTTTTAGCCCTTTGCACAGCTATAGAGACCTTCAAGAATGAGTTATTTTTCATTTCAGTAATATTTCAGAAATGGACAGCATTTTTTTACAGAAACAGGAAGCTACAGATGCTTTTTGTATTGTTTCATTTTGAAGATAGTCTGGGTTTTGTCTCCAGTGTCTTGCCTTGCTGTTTTAACAGTCCAAACACTCTTCCACCCCTAGACTTTCCACAATGCTCTCCAAGAACTCTTCAGAAGTTAAATAACTTCTCTGTAAATACAAAATGCACAAGAATCCCCAAATAATTTCCACATAAATTTATGTGTGTGTTTTTAAATTGGAGTTTCCCTGGGGATCCTAGTGACTAACTTTAAGAGCTGGAAGTTTGTTTTCCTCAAGTTCAGGGGCCTGACTTCACTCTTCCTCTGACCCATATCCCTCACAACTGCCAGTTCCACAGTGCCTGGTGAGTGCAGTCCAAACTGCCTCCAAACTCAGCATCCCTGATGAGCCCCTGCTGGTCACCAGGACTGCATCCACTCTGGAAGGGATGTCTAGTACCTGCTGTACAAGTTTTCCTGTATGCACTCCCTGAGTCTCCTGGGCTACCTATGGCTCACAGAGCTGCTCTCCCAGCAGCTGCAGGAGTGGATGGAGTCCCCCAGCAGGACCAGGGCCTGTAATGCCTCCTGTTGCTGGAGCAAGCACTTTGTCAACAGGCTCCCCTGGATCAGGTGGCCTGCACCAGACACCTGCCACGAGGTTCACTTTGTTTCCCCAGACTCTGACTCTCATTCACAGGCTTTCAACCTGCTCACAGCCATTCTTCAGATACAGCTCTTGGCACCCTCTCCTGATGTAGAGGATAACACCTCCCCCCTCCCTTCCCTCCTGTGCCTTCAGTAGCCATTTGAGAGCTACACCCCAGCCATGGGGTTCATCTCCCCAGATTTCAGTAAAGGCAACAAGGCTACAGCTTTCTAGCAGCGAGGGGTACTCCTGTTAGTGTGACATGATGCTCTACTGGCTAATTTAAAAGCAAGCTGGGGTCCTGTAGCTTAGAGAATGTTCTTTTAAAAGTACACTGTTTAGGTTTCCAGCTTTGTAATATTTTCCTTTTATGACTGTGCACAACATAAACCTTGAACATGTGTGTCAGAAAGAACATCAAAAGGCAGCCTAGAATAGCGCTTTGCATTGCAAAATGATGTATCTCTATGCTGTCCCTGCCAGATGCTCATTTAATCCATTCTCACAAAGCTCCATCAAAATGGAGTCCACAACATCCACAGCTAAGCTGCTCCATTTTTATTTTTCTTTTTACTGTTTCTACATTTTGGATGGTTCTCCCTCACACAAGTCTCCAACTTAGCTTCTCTATTCTGCAGAAGAATATTTTTTTCCTTCCCTACATAAACAAACATGCAAATTTATCCCTTATATCTTCAATGCAGTTTTACAAGTTGGGAACCTGTTACTGGGTCTTACCACCACCACACTTTTTTTTTTCCCAGGGTCAAATTTAACTCAGAGAAGGAAGGACCTAAATACACCAGTGGTCTGCTTTCCTTCCGTTCAGTGCTCTTGGTTTCAGAGACACCAAAGGATGCTTCATCTGAAAAAGAGCTTATGAAAACAGCTCATGACTTATCAGCTTCCTCCAACACTGTTCTCAAACTCAAGAGAAAGGTTTTCATTTGCCTCCTCCAGATTATCCTCAGGCTCTAAATCTCCCCCCTTGGCTTTCAGTAATAAATGGGATTGGCAGTTTCCATCTCCTGGTTTACAGCCAGAACAGGACAGCTGTTTTTTCTCAAAAGATCTAAGAACTTGGTCAAGAAAAAGGGCTGAGATCACAGACAAAAACAAGGGGAAAATATCTTCCACATTCCCTTTATCTTCTATACATTGATTCACACCACATTTAAATATTTCTCTGTGCAAGTAATGGACACTGTGCTTCACCCAAAATCACTCAGTTTGTAGAATGGCAGACCAAAAGTTAAAAGGATCCTGTAAGTTAAGAAAATTTTGCATGAAACGGTTTGCCTAGTGCTGTCTAATTCTCTGTGAGTAATAAAGCAGGAAATTTCTAGATCAGATTGTGACAGATCTGTGCTTGTAAGGTGGGAGACTGGAATAATAAATTATGAATCTGACAGCTTTGGGAGGGATAGCAGCAGCTTCAGGCTCTTAAAAAAGCCACAGAGCATAACTCAGAGAACCCAGTGCCTGCAGATATATATCAGAGTGTGCATGTCAAGGCCTTGAGCTGAACCATCACAGGGCTCACGTTCTGGAAAATCTGAACAAAACTAAATTCTAACCAGTGCTTGAATTAAGATGAGCAGGTCGTGGTGTGCTCACAGATATACCTTGCCAGCAAAGCAAACAAGCACAAATATTTCAAACACACATTATCAAAGAGAATAAGATATAAAGCAAAGTAATAATATATTATCCCAAGACGTTAGCAAGGACTGAAAAGTAAAGCAAGAATGAGGCAGCAATAAGTTTCTTTAGAATAACTTCAAGCTGGAGGAACTTGTGCCTCTGGGTTAAGGAGTGATTATACATGATTAGCCAGAACCTCTATGGCAGGAGCACCCTCCAGCAGGGGAGCAGGAGGGAAACACTCCCAGCTGATCCACCACGGGCTGTGGTCCCTGTTTGCACAGCCCCCCCTGCAAGTCTCACCAGAGTTACTGTGTCCTCCCCCCCAGTTCTCTGCCTGGATACATTCTCACTAGAGCTAGGATGCTGTTACTACTAAATTACAAAACGTGTGAGCTTAGAAGCAGACAAATACTCCAGGAGCAGTTAAAATATTTTTTTTTTAATAATTTCTCTTCATTAAAAAAAGCTGTTTGAAGTCTAAGGACCAATATTGACAAAACTAAGCATCTCTTTGTATCTTGTAAAGTAGGTATTTTCAGTGAAATAATTTGAATGTTAAATACAAAAAAAGTTCTTTGATGAAACACACATATTAAAATATATTAAGTCTATTTTCCCTGAAATTAAATAAATCTGTAAATTGCCTATTGCAAGTCACAAACCAATAATTTGAACAAAACCTCCAACATATTTGTTTGAGAAAGGTCCCCAAATTAACAGGAAGAAAGTTGATGCCAGAACACCCCCACCCTTAATTTCCACTGGAAATTAACTTAAAATTGCTTTTCCTCCTGGTATCATTCAAGAGGAGCAAAACATAACTAACCAACACCTAGTAGGACTGCCAAAGCTGAATAAGAAATGAATTTATTCATATCCTACTGTGCCTCTTCATCAGTCCCAACAGTAATTTCTAGAAAAGTTTTTTCTAACTAAACAGTAATTTCTACACACTGTCTGTGCTACCATAGTAAACGAAGAGCTTCTGCATGGGTTTACTCTCAAAACTTCCTTGTCTCACTTCTGCTTCACTAACAAACTGCTTTCCCAACCAGCTCCTTAAAAAGCATTCTGTAGCAGTATGCAAAAAGGAGTTGTCTGCTGTTTGTGACTGTATCTGTGTTAAAAAGTTAAAAGCATTGAGATGGATGACACACATATGATGAAGTTCAGACCTGCCCTAGTTAGAGAGCTTCCATGATTTTTTGTCAGGCTCATTAAATGAGTACTAAGTCAGTGTAGGATCCAATTCTACACTACCTACCAAAAATTTCACACGTCAAATCAATATCCTGAATGTAAGCCTTAGGTAATGTACAAAACAGGTCTTCATTCCACAATACCTTGCTGAGATAACTAATATGATAAAACTACAATTATAGAAATTCCAGAAAAGATTTCCCAAGAGACTAAATTGTACCTGAGAGTTCAGCTCTGCTAGATGGGAAGGTGGCACTGATCTCATCAGCTGTTGTACACACAGACAGACCGAGGCAAGGGGCAGCAAACTTATCTCAACAAGCATTTTACAAGGCCTCTCAAGAGACAGGTAACACAAGGTAAACAGCTGTTTATCCCAATACTGCAAGGACAGTAGTTTGCACCACAGGAATCAACTATCATCAAGCCAAAAGCATAAAATAAAGTAAAACAGCAGAATAAAGATGCATGGGAGAAAGGGGATACAGGGGGGAGACCAATTAATTTACATTGACCTCCTGATCATTTACCTACTCTCCTGGCCTAATTCGTACCATTCCTACCCTTATGTCTGTGGTGCCTGAGCTGATGAGGCCATGATTTCATCTGTATATTCTGAACTGCGATGCTAAGCAAACAGAGAACACAAAATGTCAGCTCAATGCTATGAGGGCATGTGCATTTCACATCCTTGCCAATGGAGTGCTGAGGTAACACATAGCCCAAAACCACCTGCATTTCAAAACCTGGATACATGAACAGCCACCACTGCCACTGCCAAACACGGACCACGCCCATGCAGTTAAAGGAAAGTTGTCACTGCCAGTGCTGTGGCTAAAAGCAAAGCTCTGCCATGATTTAGTAAAGGTCTGTCTCCCTGGAGATATTTCTTAACTGGTTCATTCAAGCTTGAGCAAACACAAATGTAGGTCATGAGACACTCACAGCCTAAAAGCCTGTATGTGTACATGCTAGTAGAGACAAAGCTAGGTATTTTTATACTAGACTAACTTTGTACCAAAATCCAATGGAATGGAAATCCTCTATTCTATTCAGTGCTCCCACCAACCACCTGCTGGCACTGGGCACCAGCAATTCAGGACACATGACATTTTCTGTTGTTCACAAAGGTTGAACATCTAATTCTATCATACATATGAAACACTTGTTTAGTGGACTGGTGCCTGCTAAGACCTCTGTGAACAAAATGCCCTCTGAAGTACAAACCCAGTTGAACTGATAGCTTTGTATACTTCCACAATTATGAACACAAACGAAAGCCTCATCCTTCAAAAACTGATCATAATGGAACTGCAAGGCAGGCAGACAGGCAGGTGATTGCACAGGCATAGAGGTACAACACCCATTTTACTCTAAACTCACAACAGCACCTATATCAGCATCTTATAAAAGAGTTGACACTGCACCTTTCAAGGAGCCCTCTCTTCAGTGCTCCATCATTTTGTAACTCATTTATACCACAATGCTCTTAACAGGGCTTAAGGGCTGCCACTAATAAACTTTCTTAGAAGACTAAGCTGATTCTCCACCAGAGCATGGTATAAGAACCAAACTAACATCCGTGGGTTGTATGCCTGAAATGTATATATGTCCACATAACACAGCAAGGCTATCATCACCTCCTTGCTGGACAAGACACTGTGAAGATGTCATCACTGGCTGTTGCCACTCCACTCCAGGTGCTTTCAGGGATAACTATCACTCGTGCACAAATACCACACTCATAAACACTGGACTGGAAGTTGTCTTGTCAATAAGGTTAGAATCTCTTCTGGTAAGAAAGGAAACAAAACAATATCTCTCAGTTTCCCTCTAATTAGCTTAAAGTGGAAGGCAAGAGCAGCAAACCAACAGAGTAAAAGTTGATGTTCTAAATGGGCAGTAAGTACAAAGATACCAACTTGAAGGGTCCAGAAGTAGCCTGAAAACCTCAAACACCACATGCTGTCTGCGGTGGCTAATCAGAGCTCTTGAAGCTTGAACAAGCAACCAAAAAACCATAACCCTTTGTTTCATCAGTTAGAATACAAGGAACTTAACACTGCACAGCACTAGATATTGTTTATTCTGTTTGCAAGTATGCACAGACAATTAAAATGCAAGAACTCTCACATGTCCCCCTACCCTAAAAAAATCCCTGCTCAACCGCTATGACTGTATACACACACCACACATGCTGATAAGCAAGTTTACCTTAAAAACCTTCAAGAATCTCAGGAAAAAATCACTGCATTGGTCTGTAGCATGCGGTACTAAATTTTACAAACAAACTACTTGAAAAACAAATCCCCACAGCAAAACCAAGATGAACCAGAACAAGCTTTGAAAGATTACTATGAGAGCAGGCTATAATTATTAGTAAGAATTAATAGATACCATTCTCAGTTCACGCTTCATAGTCACACATCAACAGCATCTCTTTGCTAAGAGCCCAGCAAGGAGGTTCCCTCAAGCAGAATTATGTAAGAGACCAAAATATTTGGGTCTAATTAAGTGTTGTTTATAGGGCAGTCAGCTTATTAGCAATTGAACTTCAGCTTGTTTTTTAAGTCAGAAGGCACATTTGCAAACTAACTTGCTTGCATGTATCTTCAAAATGAAGTATGAATTACAAGGAACTGCAGGAGGAATGTCACTATCCCTAACAGAGCTGAAACAGCTTTTAGATAAGATAAGCAAAGAGTTTGACTGGAGATAATTGTAGCAGAAATCACAAGCCTCAGGAGCAAGAGCCTTCACTGTGGCAGTTAATGACATGTCTTCGAAGAGGCCTTTCAGATTTTTTTTCATATTTTGCAAGAACACTGCAAATGAAAACCAAAACCAGAAACATGGGTTTCTGTAGAAATCAGAAAATAATCACATCCTTTGGCTAGGTTCCTCTCTCAGAGTCCGTGGGAGGACAGTAGTAAATATATGCACAGTCTATTACTAGAATTGTATCTGATGTATAGAAGACATTTTTATTTGGTGTGGGCTTAATTGACGGGGATTTTTTCCCCTCTTCTTAAAGGGTTTATTGTTGGGTTTTGGAGAGGTACTTTATCCTTTTAAACCAAACTCCCGTGAAGTTAATCGAGCTCTATCTCCAGCACTGACACTTGCTTACAGTGGGATATATTCTTATATGTTTACACAGCTATATTTTCTGATCTCTAGTACCTAGGCAAATTATAAAATAAGAGAAGTAAATGATGATTAGAAATTGGTCCTGTTCTGTGGAAAGGTTTGGCTGAGAGAAAATTGATGTTCCAAAGCAGCAGATGTGACAATTTGAAACATTTAGCCCAGATTCTAAATCACACTAAGAACAGTAATAGGTTGAACTAGGAAATGGGCTGTTAAATTCAGGCTACAGTTCTGTATATTCACACTATTTTCAACTGCTTAAATACTGTAATCTTCTGAAGGACAATTTTGAAGCTTTTATGCCTAGGTCTACAACCTCTGAGCACACTCAATTCAATGCTTTCTTTCGCCCCCATTTTAATTAATTGAAGCCACCATTGAAACTTCTGAGCTCCACCTGCCATTCTTGAGAGGCACCACAAAGTTGGATGTAATAAACCACTTGAGTCATTTAATGACACAGCTAGGATATGACCTCTTGGATTCACCTGCTGTGGTGTAACTATTACTCTACATTTTCTATTTTATTTCATTTTTTAAATGACGTGTTTTGGCAGAGAAACAGTATTGAAAAGCCCCAGATAAACTGTCATGGTAAATCAGACATGGAGCCTTCTTTTGCTTTCCTTCCACCCTCCTGCAAATCATCTGATGCTGCCCAGGAACGTCTTTATCATTTTCTTTAATAAAAGAATTTTCTTTTAATTTCTTATCTTTCTTTTAAGCAGTCAACAGTTACCTCATACACATCTATTTGATTATCTACCTTAGGGAATATGAAGGCAATTAATAGGCTGCTCGAGCTTCTTACAGGATTTACAACCAACCTTCCTTATTTGTTACCGAAGCTGAACTATTTAATAACATGAAATCCACTTAGCTACTGAAATCACCGAAGTAAATCCACATTGATAATTTTGATCAGCATAACCATCCAGAATTAGATGGGGTTGGTAAGTCTTAAGATACAGCTTTGCTACAGAGAAGAAAATTAGCAAAGTTCAAATACAGTAATTTTTTGCCAGTCCTGTGATGGAGTTTACATGGAGTGGTCCTCTGCTCTCATTGATTCTGTCTGAAATGGTGGACTTAACAGACACTGAAATTGCTCTCAGTAGGTTTTGATCCATTTGTCCCAAAAATCAATTAATACAATCCTTTAAAACAGATCACTTAAATAGGTAGTGAGGCAGGAAAAAAAAATATAAAATTCATTTGAATGAATGCAATAGTAGTCTAGCAAGTCAGCATTCCACCTATTTAAGTAAGCCCAGAAGAATGTGGAGGAATTCACATAACTGGTATTCTTGCTGGCAACCAAACCATGATCTCCACAATAAGCATACTCTGTTTACCTAGAATCTTCATAAAATCAAGGTGAAGGCAAAGGGATTTCTGACTTGGAAGACTGTTATTTCTTGCAGGCCCATTTGAAAAGCAGGAGGCTTGGTAAAGAGCTCACTCATTTAGTGAAAATTCAGGTTGACAGCTTAGAGACTGACTGTCATTTATATGAGGGAAAGCACAGCCAAGTGGTTCCCAGTCAAAGCCACAGGTACTGTTTAGGCAGGCTAATCCATTTTTACTCTCTTCAAGTATACGAAACGCACTCAAATTCTTTCTATGTTAAAACAGCCATATGCAGAAAACTGAAGAAAAATGCACTTTAAAATCATATAACTCAAGACAAATCCAAACAGTAGCTTGAGCTACATTTTTATTTATCATAAATGAAATAAATAAAACTTCAGGATCTAAGTTGGTGAGGAATACAGATTCTAGCAAAATCACTGTCAAGGAAAATACTCAATTATGTAGAGTTTTTTGTCCTGGACAGTGATTTAAACAAAGAAATCAAATAAAAAGGCAGCTAAGGGTATAGTGAATACTACCTTTCCCACCAGAATATAAATCCAGAACTTGTCATAGCAGTACAAACCCCCACCATCCTATATGCTCAGCATGCAGTCTAAAGCTGACTTCCACAATACAGTATGTATAAATATACAGCAGCATTAGATACTGATGATTCTGGTCTTTTCATTAAACCTCACCACTACATGCTGTTTATACAGGTCAAATACTTAGTACAAGTTACAATAATAAAATATTAGTCAAAAGGTAAAGGAACACGTATTCTGCTGACAGACCACTGTGAAAAGTCAGCAAGAACTGAAGAAATGGTAAGTATGTGCAGTAAAGATAAAATCTTAGTTTACTCTGAGGTAAAAACGTGGTCATTTAAGAAGCTACTACATTGTAATACAGGATTAAAGAAAATAATTAAGAATCAGACTGTTAGAAAGTATATAAATAAGCCTTATTGTACAATCAACTCTAAAAGGATTACTAAAGTTTCTAGTACATAAGGTATTTGATTCTCTGATCTGTACAGATAATATTTTATAGAGTCATTTCTTTGCTTAGGCACCTCTTGCTATGACTAACAAAAAGTATTACTGCAGTTTTTTCAACAACAGACATTTTGGCCAGTCATTTCCAGTTCTGTAATCTTGTGTAAACAGAACTCTGCTGCCATCATGGACATCTCTCTTCGAAACAGAATGAAGCACAGAACAAAGAAACATGAGTAAAATTAACCAGCTGACACTAAGCCCAAACTAGGCTAAGACAAAAAAGCCCAGAGGTTAAATCTGGAAGAGTCAACATCAACCTAACAATCAATCAAACTAGCAGCAGTACTTTTGACAGAATTTGTTGCAAGCAAAATGATTCCCTGTTGGAATCCTAGTATGAACCACAGAACATGTGGTTATGGGCCTGGAGTCAAAATTAAAAAAAACCAAAAAACTGAGTGCTTCCCACAGATATTTTTCAGACTTGAAGATGTACTTTTGGTGTCACTTGTGCAGTGTTACCAGTGCTGAAATGGAACATATGCAAAAACAATTGGACAACAACAGTGATCCTACTGATTCAACCCAACTTTTTTTATGTACAAAATGTTTTTGAAAAGGCCTCAGCCAGGAATCACAGCATGGACTTCTTCAGCAAAAAAAGTTCATGACAATTCACTGGAAATTACTGGCCAAAGAGACACCTGCAGTAACAATCTTGAAAAGCCATTAAGAGAACCATGTAAACTATTATATGCAATTCCTCTCTGAATCTTTCAATATTGCTTGTTGGGAGTTCCATGAAGAGGCAGATTGTCCAGGATCAGATGGTGAATCAAGTCCACCAGAACAATTCACTTAATGGCATTTCCTCAACCTTTGCTTTACATGGTTATATGCATTGGAACTACTCCACAGGCAGCTGAGCTGGATCCTTGAAAAAAAAATATTAGCAGCCAAGACACTGGACACTGCCTAAGGTAAGGAATGTGAATGTGAAGTGTTTTTTGAAACTTGAATTATTACTGTCTTATTCTCCTACTGCAATCAGACTAAAGCAGTTTTAAAAAACCTAAGTACACCAAAGAAATAAGAGGAACAACCCATATAAACTCAAACAGCTCAACAGGCTGGGTTTTTTTCTCCATCAGCATCATGTAAGTTCACTACTCTAGCACACTTTTTGCCAAATAGTGCCTATTGGAGAATTCAAAACAAAGCCAAGCACTACCTAAATCTAAATTATAGTCAATTCAGTTATGTTTCTACCCCTTAAATACTCAGCTCTCTATTCCATCTTCTGTAGTACTACCCAGACAATTTTTTCTTACAAGCTATCACAATTAGGTATCAACATGAGATTAACGCAGTTTTTCAATAAATTACCATTCTTTCTCAATTTTCATTTAATGGAGATAGAAAAGGGAATACATAAAAATAGTAAAAATAAAAAACGTGTATGTCAGTGAAGAAGCAATTGTAATCCAATATACATCCCTCATTAGAAAGGTGGTCACATGGAACTGTCATCATATCCTAGCAATGCTGGAAAACTACAGGCAACAGTTTACACACAGTCTACAACTCGGATAGTGCCATGCCAAAGAGAAAAACAGCAGATCATGCAATCTCTTTGCAATAGGTTTTAACAGCTACTAAAAAGAACTTGTCTTGCTCTTCCAATCTCCATCACCTACTTGAGATTTACCACACACACATACAGTTTACCACACACACATTACTAGTCATAGTTTACAATTTTTAGAATATTAATACTTTGGCTGATGCTACTGCAGCAAGGTTGGATGGATGACCTTAGTGCATGCTTCCTTTATTTTCTGATGCCAGCATCTGAATAGAGAGGGAAGGGAAGGAAAAACAAGGTGTCTCAACCATTTCTCACCTTCTCAAAGGCTCAGTGCCAGCTCTAAACAATTTTTTTGAACTTCAGGTTCAGGCAGAGATGTCAGACTCTGCTTTTTGATTACTAAGTTATTTTTTATTAAAAAAGAACACTTCTTTCAAAAGAAGAAACAAACAGACTAGTCCAAAGACCTTTGAACGACTAATAGAGGGATAAAGAGGGAAAAAAAAAAAAATAGTAGCCAAGGAAAGGAAAAAGACCTACAGCTATAAATTGCAGAAAGCTCAGTTACTATCAGAATCAGCAACACTAATGAAAGGAGAAAAGCTGAGCAAGAACAGTGCGCTTGCACCCATCAACATCTCTGTCACAGCCACAAAACAGGACAACACGGAGACTGAGCTCCAGCTTTAAGAGTACTCTATATTCCCATGGAAAGAGCTCACAACTATTGGATAAGGAAGGACAGAAACCAGAAGCTGGTGTAATCCTTATAAAAATTTATGAACAGGGTTAAGGTCAACAAAAAACGAGACTTCAGAATGGAACAGGATTGAACCCCAAAACATCCACTGCTTCTACAGCAGACACAGAGGAACAAAGAAATCATGAAACACAGCTGAACTTTTATCAGGGTGCAACAGTGTATGCAAACATTACATGTCAATTAGATAGACTAGTACACTGCCAACTGTGTGCTAGTCTGAAGTCAAACCTCCTCCAACACCAAATGAGCTCAGAAAGAGCACATCCTACCAATAAGCTCAAAGTCAGCTTGGCAGAATTAAAATGGGTGAAGCTAAATCCATGTTACTGCTCTTAGCAAAGTCTACTTCAGGATGCACCTAAAACACCTTCGTTTAACCTTGTCCTTAGACATATTTGATACAAACTGACATGTTGTTTTAATTATAGGCTGGTTTGAAAGTTCACTGAAGACATTTTTCAAACATAGAGAATTGCAGGACAAAATTCCATTAGCGACCTTTCAGTATTTCAAGCACCATTTCCAGATGAGCAGTCAAAGCCAGAGACACATTTAGAACAGTAATGTGGACAAGGTCAAAGTAACTCCAATGGATTAAGAACACGGGGTGAGATTTATCAACATTTTGCCCAAAGCCAATTTTACCATTTACTGACATTCTCTTCTGAGAGCATTACAGTACAGAAATGGTAATGTATCTGTGAAGTTATTCCAGTAATGATTTTTCCTTGTTCTTTTTGCCACCTCTTACATGTATTCAGATGAAAGAGTTAAGTCATCTTCTCAGCTATTTGTTTCATACCAAAGAAAGGCATGGCCCTTTTTCCTAAGGCTTAGAGAAATCACTTATTGCATGATCATATTCTCCAGTCTCCCTGGCAACTGTTTCAAAACAGTCAATGTCTGTCATAGGTTAATCTCCAGGCTGTTAATTACAATATTTACTTGGCACTTCAATATTCATGCATCACATTTATTTTCAGCTCAATTTCTCTCATCATAAACACAGCCACAGAAGTATATATTTCACACACTCTCTAAAGAAAATTTTACACTAATATGCACAAGCCTTTAAATTACTGTAGGCTTTATGTCATTATATGCGTAACTAAGAAAATTACACAAGACCTTACCTCAAAATTAAACTTCATTTAGCAGAAAATAAGTTTGTCTGAAAGTACTGTTTGATCACATGGAAGGCTTCCAGCAACCAAGCCTGTAACAAAAAATACAACCATGTTACTTTCTTATCCTCAGTTCATTAATTTCTATTTTTCAAGTACCTTCTCTGTCAACATGCTGGAAAGAAAACAACTCAGGAAGTTCTATGTTTCCTTTTCCCTTCAGGAGTCAGAATATGCATTGCCAAAATGTCTTTGTGCTCAAAAAAAATAATTTTAGTCCAGGCTTCTACATTACTCACACATAAGAGCTCATAATAATGGAATTCCTGAATTTTTACAGGTAAACACTTTGCAACTGCCTAGTCAATTATGAAAACACTTGGTAGCACAAGTCTGAGTTTTAACATACATTAAAATACCACACTGACCTTGCAAAACTATTTATTTTGCATTAACTGTGTTTTTCCATGGTTTTACATGGTCCCTGTGTGGAGTAACAGCCAAAAGCACCATAACTCAGGCCTCTATGGGCCATCTCCCTTCTGATAGTATGATTGCACAAAAAAAAAAAAAACCAAAAAAGGTAAAAATAGAGTTTTGTTTTTAAAAGATGAAACTCTGTTTCAAGGCTTTGGCTGTTTTGAGGAGGTGGGTTTTCTTGTTTGGGTATTTTCAGGCTATGTTTATTATAGTTTGTCTTCTTTTTTCCCCCTAGGTTTCTTAGCATCATTTGCCAGTTTTTACTCTAAACAAAATCTAATATATCACAGTGGTTTAATAATCATGAGGATGGGCAAACGAGTTTGCACACAAGCCATTTAGCAAGCTTTGGACCCCCACAGTGCTCTGAAATAAACACCAGCTTCTCTCCCAGCATCTCAAAAGACCTCCAGGCACAGTACAATCCAGGCCTAGGTCCTGCTGCTAGCAAAGGCTTGTGTTCCATGTGTGCAGTATGGAATGCTCTCATCCCATTTTTATAACTCCTGGACAACCTAAAAATTCAAATGAAGTTCTGATCCACAGCAGCTACCCAAATTTGAAACCAGTTTATGGATCAATTTAGAAAGACCTGGATGTTAAAGAATGAAGTTTTCATACAAATACATAGCAGGGAATGCCTTTTAGCTGGGAAAAGCCCACAGCAACAAAAGAATTCTGACAAATCACTATATCCTTCTCCACACTTGAACACATATTGAAGTTCTAAAATTTGCATCAAGTGCAGTTGTGAAGTAGTTCAGTCACTTGCAATTGCTCCCTGTCTTTCCAGAAGCCCTTTCCAGTCCCCATGTCCTGGAAGCACAAAGCACCAGCAGGAAGCACCTTCACCTCAGAACCACCATCAGTGAAGGCTGACACTTTCTGTACTTGTACCAAAAACTGAATGCCTGTAGAACACCACATCTAGGAAAGAACAAAACCAAATGCAGCAGAGAATGAAGTGACCATCACGATATTGCTTCTTTCTAGCTGCACTGCATAAAGGCCCCCAGATAAATTTTCCAATTCAATACATGTTGTTACCATCGTGATGATTTAAATAGTTCCGAAACTGCTTTGAAATTTGCCCTTTTCAAATGCAGTTCCAAAAAAGAATCATTGCTTAAAAAAAAAAAAAAATTAAAGAAAGAAAAAAAAAAATCAAGCAAACACAAAAAAACCGCAATAGTTTGGGTTTTTTCAAGCTGTACACTTAACATGGGTAAGGGTCTATCTACTTACATAAGTGTTAATGAGACTAGGAAGGAAGGAACATCTTACATCAAGGGATGAAACAATAAAATTCGTTTGCACATACTACCAGAGTAACTCATTGAATAGAATATCATGTTGCAAATTGAAAACTTAATTTTAAATAGTAGATTTTAAATCACCAGAATACTTAAGAGTAGAAATATGAATGTTATCTTGTGGAGTCTAAGGAAAACAACAGTTGCTTGTATTATGGTATATCTTAAGACTAGCTGGAACAAATGTGACTGTGGAAATAACATTCATTTTTCAAGTGAGTTAACTACTGCTGAAGCAGCCATATATTTTTTTACTTACCAACAGGGAGATAAAGAGACCCTAACAAAACTATTAATCACTGTTTTTTTATTCTATTGTCTTCACTTCCTGGAATGTAGTCAGAGATGGAACTAGACTGCCCAGAAGCCCAGTCAGCAAAGCAGCTGCCCTGAACCCAGGATTTGTTTACAATCTATTGGAGGGTGGGAGCAATGAGTGCATAAAGCACCTAATGCCAGAAGTTTACACAGGACCTTCTGAATATTTGGAGTATTTCTTGGCAGTACCCCCGCCTCTTCTTTTTCCTTAGCTGCATTTCTGTGAAATGCTTTTGGTTAAAATACTAGTGATGTTATTTACAAAACAAGAAAACTGAATAAAGAGAAGCACTGAAGTAGAATTTGCTTTCTCAATTCTACTGCAGATGCCTACACTATGAATTAGAAGCAAATTACAGTTTTGCCTTAATAGATATTTCCTAGGTATTCTCTAAATTCTTGGTGGTAACAGTTTAATTCAGTAGCATTTAAATTTCAGGCTGAGACTAAACAAATTCCAATATCATCTCCTACTATATTTTCCGAATGTGGAAGGTATTTCTGCCCATGCATTTCCTTTGGGTTTATGATATATGCTTCCCCTATGCTGTGTTTTGTGGGCTGATCTTTTTGTTTGTGCTTCTCTGATTGTGTGGGTTTGGGGTTTTTTTCACCACAACCAAATACAAATGTATGGTTCATTACACAGGGTATGTTTTAATCCTGCTGGCATTCACCACCCCTTTACTGTATCACCTCTGCTAAACGAATTTGCTAATAGCTCAATGTTTTAAAGCTACAGACAAGGGAATAGTTATTTTGGGATATTGGGAATTTTAGTTTAGGACACCTGGAACACTGGGGTACTACAATCAAGTTCCAAACTCTGTTCCTTGCACATAAAGATAATGAATGGCTGTTTCAGGCTGGTAGCAATTCAGATGTTCTGTAGTGTGCAACTTCTTCAAATTCCAGTTCCTTCTTTCCTGTCTCTGTTACTTGCTTCAAGACTACTTCACAATTCACCTAGCAGAAGGTTTTCAGCATTTAGGCAAATTTGACTACCCTCCATATGAAACCAAGCTCTCAAATGCAATTCTTCCCTACTTGGAACAAAATTTTATTCCTTACAAATTGTGAATTTTTTTAAAGTGGTGGTTCAAGCCAGACTTTCTGGGAACCTCACAGATGGTGGTAGCTCATCCCTGCACTGGTCTGCCAGAACTCAGCTTTCAGCACCTCAGGACCTATTATTGCTTCACTCTCAACTGATCTTAATTACTGTTTTTCAGCTATCAATCCTTACAACAACCTGCACATCTGGGATAATAGTTTTGAGGAAGTCTGACAGGGCAGAACAAGTAAATTCTGCAACACAAGAGCAAAGTATGGCATTAATTTCTTCTCAAGGCTTCATGTTTATATATAGCAGGAAAATAGTATCTGTAGTGATCATTTAAAGTCAACTATACTCCAATTAATTTTCAAAATTATGTAAATTTCGTCTCTTGCATTATGCTGCTGACCCAACTTTCTGTGATAAACACTCATATGTTTTCAGGAATATCAACTTTTTGTCAAGCAAATATTACTTGCCTTCTGTTCAGGGCTCTTCAAGAGCAATCAACCATTTTTCATAAAGGAGCAGTTATTATTCAAACTTTATTCTCAACTCCAGCTTTCCATCTAAGCAAATTTTTTAAAAAAAGGTTCCAATTTTGTTTTCCAGTAGAAAGTGTTGCAATGCATCTGACTAGTCCGTTCCCAGTGATGCCCCAGCCAAATTACCTCTAAGTGTGTTTATCAGATCCTCTGAAAATCATCACAGTTGCTGAAACAACAATAGTGCTAAACCAAAAAATCTTCAAGGCCGCTGAAATAACAGTCAGGATAAATCAAGAGCACAGATGCTGAGAAACTGGTGGCAAAGAATGAAAACACTGAATAAAAAAACACCTAAACTTGAACCAATAACTTTTCCAAAAATCCTTGTGAAATTTGAGTGAAAGAAATCAATCAACCAATTAAACAAGGTGTAAAAGTGTAAACAGTAATCTTAGAAATGTATAATTAGAGTTGTAATGTAAACAATAAACAGCTTCTGCATAATCATAGTAGTTCAGTATTAGAAGTTCCTTTCACCTGCAAGAAAAAATCTTTTTTAAAGTAAGTTGTACTCCTACTATGGTTAAAGTTAAAAGGCAACTTTCTTTTTATTATTATGATTTTTATTATGACTACTGCTACAGAAAAAGCTACAGCAAATATTCACATTCAGTCACCCTTGGTAAGTTCCTTAAAACATGCTTGCCCAAAAGAGCTGTCTCACTGGCATCAAATGGCAAAGCCTCTCCTCTGATGAGAGGCAGTAATTTAGACTTGATTGCACAGGAATGATGTGAAATAAGGCAGCCAGGCCTTCCTGCCCTCCTCAGAAGCCACACACTGGGAGGTGCCACGTGTCAAACCCACCTGCTCTCCTGTCACAACGTGAGTGACCCTCACCCTCCCAACACCACTACAGCACGTGGCCACACAACCACAAGGATCAGCCACTATTACATATGTCAGACTGGCAATACCTGCCAGGAGTTAAATACTACAGCCATCATCAATGGCTCTTCACTTATTCTAAAATCTCTATAGATTTGAGCTTAGAATACAGAATGCTTTTAAAAGCAGAGCTAAACACATAATTTACAACTGTATAATACAATGTATAGCATTTTAAAATGACAGGTAAAGATGTGAAACAAAAGGTCCTCAAAAATGAGTACATGGCACTTTACTCACCAAGGTATCATTCACACTAACTGTAGTTTCTTTCTACAATTTGGAATCTATGTTAATGTTATCCTTTATTTCAAAGCAGACAGTCTGCAAGCAGTTTAATAAACGTAAACAAGATGCTAAGCTTATCTTTCCTAAGAATAGCAAGTGTAGCTTGCCTTAGAGCAGTTGCAGTGCTCTGCTGGATACCAACACCTGAGCAGTGAACACAACCACACATATCAGAAATTCCTCAGCACAGGGACTATTTTCCTCCCATGCTGTGGTGCTGTACACTCTGAATATCCAAATATGTACTTCTCATTCATTTATAGTGCTAAACATTATAGAATCAGTTATTCAGCAGTCTAAGGCAAGGATTCACTGGTTCAATGGCACCTGTTGAGTTTCAGCCCTCCTATGACAATATAAAAAAACAGTACTAAATTTTGCATGACCTTTATGAAAAACTGTGAATTCAGCCCTCATAAGCACCTACTGTAAAAACAACAATAGGGGAACTTGCACTTTTCTTTGTTTTTAAGTCATGAATCACTCAGGCCTCAAACCTTTCTCCTCAATATTCTACAGTAGGTTCACATTTCTCTTCAAACTACTTATCCCAAAAGGCATATCAATCCAGGATATAACAGGCTGTGTTCCCAATGCCCAGTGAGATTGTCTGTAATGTGAACACTTCCACCATGAATAATGACATGCTATTAATTATCCACTTCTGCCTAAATACCTGCAAATAAAGTCACTGACAATATGGCTGTTAGAAATTGAGATTTCATGTCCAGAGCTGGTGCATGAGCTGAAGAGGCAATAAAATAACAAAAGTAATCTTTCAGTGGGCAGATAAGAGCGAGAAGAAAAAAACCAACCCCACAACAAAACCAGGCAGACACCGGTTTTCTGCTGTGGGTACAATTCCTTCAGAGTGTGTTACCAAGACAGAACACCTGCCATTCCAATGGTGCAATGCTCAAACTGTCTACAGTTAAAGTTTGCCAGCTACATCTGTTCACAAGAGAACTATGGCCCACTCACACTGCAGCAGACAAAATACACAATTTACTTCTTTGGCATGACTAACAGGAAGTTTGCCAGCTTTCCAAACATACTTCTTGAAAGCTGGGCTGCTCTGTGTTTGCATCCAAAGGGTTAGTACAGTAATAGTTCAGAGATTGCAGATACAAAGTGTTGGAAACCCAACTTCAACAGACAGAAAACTTGGATCTTGTTACTTCAATAGACTGAAGAGCTTCCTTTTAAAGAGCAGTGGTTTGTAACACTTCTGTATCTTCACACCAAGTTGTTAAGCGCTTAATTGAGGAAACATGTTAACTATCCTGCAAGGAAACACACTGAAACACAAATATTTGTGATTCACTACTAAATTCAAATTTGTGATTCACTACTAATTTATGATTCACTACTACTAAATAGTCAAAGTTCATGATGGCATATAAATTTATGATGCACGGAGTGAGAAAGTATTTTGAACTCAAACCAGAATGATACAACACAAAATTAAATCCCTTTCTGTTAGCATGCCAACAAACCTCTGATGGACCAGGCCCGTCTGCAATACAGAGATGCTCCAAACAAGCACCAATCCGAGACCTCCTGAGAATGAAACCTGAATACCAAACAAAATGCAACTACACTGAAGTGTGGGGGGATGTGATTCTGGGCCATCTCTATATACATATGCACACATACATATATGTTAGTTACTTTAGACATGCAAGCACACTCTTACAGAGCTCATCATGACCCTAGCTAGGTGCTCTCCACACTCCATCATATCAGCACACTCCACATTTTCAAGATGGGAAGTTCCCAAGGATGAAGTCTATTGCACAGATACACCCCAAGGTACATCCCAAGCTGAAAACCCCATCAGCACTTGGGAAAAGACAACTTCAGAACATGAGAAAAGGTGGGGAACATCCAATAAAGCATTTCTGGGGATGTAAAGGCCAAGGTACAACTTGCTGATTTTCTTGTATGCTTGAAGCTCATGTTCTCCCACTACCGTGACTTGATATCAAGCCTCCTATACAAAATATTAACATTAACCATGATTTCTAAACTACTTTCAATACACTTCCATCTCCAAATAACAGCCATTTATGCAAGTGAGTGAAGACACACCAAACAGATGAAGAAGCTGAGTGTCTACCTCCTGCATTTACTTCTTGAAGGAGGTACATGTCTTTTGATGTGACTGTGGGAAGGGGAATTTAAAAGGCAGCTTTAATCACTACTATTTATTAGTGTTCCTCAGTGACTGAGAATTTACTGTGTTTACAGACTATACACATACTGCTGTTCACTATACCAGAAATGCATAAAGCAGTTCCCTTTATGCCTAATTTGCCTTGAAGGACATTAATTTAACATTTCAGAAAGAAACAGCACTTCTTTAACTATGCAGCTGCCAAATCAATTCTTTCTGATTCCAGTATGCTTTGAATTTCATAAGATCTTTCCACAGACATAAATCTTTCAGTCCCAAGCACTTCCTGTCATTTTAATTACTTCCCTTCAAGTCCCCTAAAGAACAAAAATGATGCTTTGCAGTGTTCACAGACAGGATGAACAGCACTTACTGTGTCCTAGGGGAGAACACTGTCAGGAAGGGCTATTTAAGAGGGGGAAGGAGGAGAAGCAATGCTGGAAAACACATACCTTAGAAATACATACTGTTAATACTCAATTGAAATTGAAAATATGAGAAGCTCAACCTCCTTCTGACTCCCCACTCACAGTAAATGAAGGAGAGATGCTCCTGACAGACAGAGTTTTCCAAGCATATGTTTCTGGAATGAAACAGCACCTCAGTTAGGTTGGAGAACATAAAATAATCCTTTTCAGGTTGCTTCCCCTACTTCTAGATATGTCATGGTCTTAGATCAAGGAGTTTCTATATGAATATTTTATATTTATTCAACAGGGTAAGGAGCAAGCAAATCTCCATCACACTTGGGCACTGATATGGTCTTGAACCAAGTCAGACCCCCAGTTGCATACACAGATTGTTAAATCCCATGTAATGACCTTTCCAATCACCCCCATACTGGAGCTGCTTCCATTTCAAATCTCCTGCCTCACTATGGGTCACCTTGAAGTTACCTCCTGTAAGCTTCCTCCACACACCAGCCCAGACTACCATAATCTTGCTATGAAGAAACTTTAATCAGGTCACCCCGAGGCAATTTGCTAAAGAGAAAGCATTGTTTGCCTTTCGATCAACTAAGCTACTTAAATACTGCAAAAGACTTCAAGAACTCAACACTCTCAGTCACTCAGAGCTGTTTTCAGTTGTTTAACTGAACTGTAGACCTGCAACACTGCAGCTGCAGATGGAGACAATGCCCTTCGCCTGCCACTGAGAAATGGAGTTAGTGTGGTTGCCCTTTACAGCTGCAAGATTTTGTGGCTAAAAAAACCCCAAAAAAACCTCAACCAAAACTCCCCACACAAAACAAGATCACCAAATACAAAAAAAATTAAAACAGAACTTCTCCGCACTGTCAGCATATCAGCAACACATCAAACTGTATGGATGAATGAACTGACTTCTAACACTTGGAATGATAGAGATCCCAGAAACATATATTTTCACTGATTTTCCATTCATTGTCCTGGATTTGAAGCCAAAAGAACCAACTAAATCAAGCAATTTTCCTATCTGGTCTTTCTGAAACACTAACATCAGTGTGGACAGAATGAAGGCTTTAGACAGGAAGAGGTAAAACATTGCATTCTTAGCTCCAGTCAGCATATTACATTTCAGTATTTTTACAATAACATACAGTTGACATCCAAAGTTAGTTCCACAAGTTTTTTCATACAATGTCTGCCCAAGGGACTGATTCCACCGCATTCAGAAAGCACATCTGAAGTGTTTATTGCTTCCAGATTTTGAAAGGAGAAATTACTGTTATAACTCAGCTCAGTAATCTTAACAGCTCTGCTAAAATCTCCCTGGTTTTCATCCCAAAGCCCCACTTCAAAAAAGACATATTTTCTGTATATTAATTCTCCAAGCACACAGAGCCCACATTCAACGTTCAGGAACAAAAACACATTTAACAAGGAAGATGAACACAACCCAAAACTTCTAGTGCAGTCAACTCGAAACATGTAGCCAAGTTATGGGACCTTGAGTTCCTGCATACAACACATCCTAATCTTTTTCTCATTCTCTGCCAAAAAACCAAAACACTACATGCAGAATTTGCACTAAAAGCAAAACTGGATAATCATGACCTGTATCCAATTCTGCATTTAATGGTTTTATTGGATCAAGTTAGCACATAGGTGACAACTGACCTCAGTGTCACAGACATGTGAATTGTGTCACATGAGAAGAGCAACAGCCAATCCAGGTAGACTCCAGTTAATGATAAATGAAGCTGATGTGTAACATTCAGATCTGGAGGTTCATTAATGCAACAGCTCAGCTACAGATTGAATCTAGCAATCACAGAACCGGAACTAATCAGAGATGCAAACAAGTCTGAAACTTCTGCCCAGAGAGCTGAAAAGGCACAGATCTTAAAATCAAAATAAAAGAGTCTGCCAAGAATGTGACTGTTGAATGCAAGAACTAAAATACCTGCTCAGCAACACTCATTTTGGTCACAGATCACAGGAATGTATGAATCAACATTAAGTAAATGATTAGCATGACATTATACGTAAGCCATTTTGGATGAACAAAGCAAATGAGCACGTCCATGAAAACTGGTGAAATAATGCAACTGTACTTAGGTAGGTAGCATTTAACAGGACAACAAGCCAAGTGGCAAAATCTGAATTCAATCTGCATCTTTATTGCCCTGTTTCTAAATCTATGGTATAGATATTAAATGGGTTTTATCAAAACAACTTTTAAGTGCTACTCATTATGCTTTAAGGGATAGATTCCACTTTTGCCACAGTGCACTCTGGAAGCAAAGCTTCTGACTTGTCTGAAAATTCAAAGCAGCCCAACTCAGAGCTGAGTTCTGGATCTACTTCCACTCCAGCTGCTCTCATGAATGATTAACACTCAAGTCTACTACAACTATGTGTTACTGGCTCCTTGGACTGCACTTAGCTGTATGAGCAGACGAACAACAAGGTTTTGGAAACAATTCTGCCAAAAATGTCCAAGCCAAATGCTCTCTCTGGACTGGCATGGGGAGCAGCATATAGGAATAACCACACTTCTGGGTGACATGTTGGCCACTTGTAATGCTGCCTTTAACTGGCAACTCGCAAATATTTACAGAGGAAACCTTTTTCTTGGTAGAAAGTGACAGGGACACATCAGTCTGAAGGCATGGAAGATGAAAGATCGAGTCTCATATTTAGAAGCACCACTGTAGGATCAAATGAAGACTAAGTGTCACATGACATTAGTGTAGCTTCAAGAAACACACACTATAGGCAGACAGGCAAAGTTTTAGCAACGAAAAATACTCAGTTCCACAACACCCAATTCTTCCGAAATATTTCTGATTTGCTGGAGGGGAGAGGTTCCCTCTCAGGAAAAAGACCAAGGATCAGTCTCTAAAATCTGAAGAAATCTCCATGATTGCCTTGAACTTAGCCAGTGAATTTGAAAGAAACAGTGCCAGAATAGATAAGCCTACCTCCTTATATCTGTGCAACTGCACAGAAATCTGTGAAGGTGGAGAATATTAGCCTCTGATTGCAAAAGTCTATAGGGACATGGGCCCAGAAATGAAGGCTAAAAAAAATTCAGATGACAGAATAGATTTTTTCACAACCACCAGATGGCTGGGGAAGTTAAGAAACCTTATGATGGACAGACTATGTCTCCGAGCTTCTATGGCTTCTGTCCAAAGGACACATATGCCTGAAGTCACTACTTCAATTAAATTATGATACTGAAACTCTAGTCAAGGGAAAGCAGGTGAAAAAGAAATGGGGAAAAAATAGAAGTTGGGTTTTTTCATTTCTTTCTTCCATTATTTTCCCCAGACACATGGGTATATATAATGTTAACAATCCTAACCTGTTTGCAACACAGGCAGCAGAGAGAACATGTAAAAAATATTAGATATAAAAAGTCATCTGATAAGTCATACTGACACATGAAACAAAAGAGTTGAGAGGAAATGCCTCTGTACAAAGGAAGTGTGTATAATGGTGCTGTACAGCTATCGAAGAGTAGACTTTAAAAACAACAAAATCCAGACAACAGTAAAAGCATAAACTAACAGCTGTATCTGCAGAACCTGCTGCCTTGATATCTGTGCTTCAACTGACAGGTGATTGCTGCACAAAACCTTCACAGAAATCTGGCATCAGGAAGAAATGGACACCTAGCCATGCTGACCTGCCCAGTCGTTGCAATTCTAAGACAATAAAAGATATTCTTAAGAATTTCAGAGATGGAAGTAGCTGCTAAGAGGGCCAGTGTAAAAACAACCAGGACCTTGGCAACTTCATCACAAGGGAGCTAAATGTACCATCACAAAACCACAGTAGCTTTCTTCAAGGTCATGGGGTGGTTTATAATTCTCCCAGAAACTTGTGTTCCCTACTTGAAGCCTAGTTTCTCTGAAGTTTTCATCTTCAAGTTGCAAACGAGGTCTTTTCCTCTTTACCTTTCATTTCCAGCAGCAACTGCTCCACAATAACTTTGCAATTCCCCCTAGCAGGCAATCCTTTGATACAACCAAGTCACACGTCATGTTCCAAGGCATCTCTCACTCTCCACAGGGATTTAGAACTACTCCCAACTTTCTCAAACTGGTCAAAAAAAACTAGCAGTTGTTTCTGTCATGTGGTTCATTTTCACTATTTTCATGAATGCAGTAACCCCTCTGAGGACTAGAGTAAGCTGTCAGCCTTTAAAAGTGACAATTACAGCAGCGATGCCATGGCCCTGAACTACCCTTTGAAGAAGACACCATATTGCAACCACACAACTCTCCCTACTGCACAGTGCAGCTGAATGCTACAAATGACACCAGTGAAAAGTTACTGAAGTTACATTGTACCTCCATATCTTCCTTTGTGGCTGCAAAAGCCCTGCTTTAATCCAGTCGTCCAGAACAAACTTCCACTGTAATTCCAGGGCTTTAGTTCACAGAAGGCATTGTGCACAGCAATATGAGCTGGAGAATGAGAAGACATTGTCAACAAGCAAAGCACGTTTCAGCCACATGGTCAAATTCCAGTTGTGACTTTATTCCAGTACACTGCAGTGGGGTGACACGAGCTAACAATACTTGAATTTAGCCCAGAGGGAAAAAATCCGTGTTTCTGAGGTTATGAACTATAAAACCTAAATTTTCAAAGGTCCCTGCTCCAAATTAAATGTTCACACAAAAAGAAACTTCCAATAATGAGACAGTTTCCAGAAAAGTTCAGAGGACTGCATGATTCAGTCTCCCAAGAAACTTGTCTACCCACACGAGCTGTAAATCTGAATGATACTCAGAATAGCTGTTTTTCTAGCTTTTCTGTAACTAAGATTTGTAGAGAGTTATGTCAGAAGGTTCATCAACAAGTAGCCAAATTTCCAAATAAAACTAAATTTTAAAAACAGAAGTAGTGATTCCAAGACAATTAGTTACTGTGCTATTTGATAGCTACTAAAGATAACTGGAAATTTGAGTGCTTTTTCTAGACAAGCAGACATCCTGGTATTGCCCTTAAATTTATTACCAAGCAATGTCTAGTGTTAGATCAGAATGAAGACTGATTCAAGGAGTTCTCTGTTGGAAAACTTTTTGGAAGGGTTGTTTTGCCATTAGTTCGAGGTTGGGGCAGGGCATTTATTTTTCTTAAATCAAAATGTGGTGAAAATTAATTCTTGCTTACAAAAATACTTCTGAAAAAATTGGGTATTTTTGACCAGTGTGTACAGTGTTCTTCACTTAGCAGCTTAATTCTGGATGCACAATGCAAGGTGTGGCAGACCATGTGCATGCTCAGAGTTAACTGGTACATCAGTTGATGTAGCTTGGCCCCAAGACAGGGGCATCAGAACCCCACCCAAACTACACAACACAGCCCTGCACTGTTAGCTGCATTTTCTACTTAATTGCAAATGTTTCTGGTAAAGTAATGCTTTCATTTAGAGATGGGGAAAAAGAAATCACTGGCATGCTCTAGACAAGATTGATACCTTTTGTACCTTGTAATATGTTATGTGTGCTTTGTTAAAGCATTTTTAGATAATTTCAGGTAATCTGACAGCTATGCTGTTTACAGCCCCAGTTTAATAATTTCTGACTCTGGCATGGTTTGTTTCATACAAGGCTTTCCATTATTTTGCTTGACCCAGTCTAAGATGAGCCTACAGAAAAGGAATTTACAAAATGAACCACAGAAAGGTGAATATGTGTATTTTTTAGCACTACTATCCAAGAGAGTACTTTGGGCATACTAAATGACAGCCTAGCCAAGTGGGAGGAAAAGCAAAACAGATTCTAATCCTGGAGTTTCACATACAGTTGTGAGTATGACAAAAAGGCAGGCAAACACTAAAATCTAGGCCATGAAATGTCACCTTAGTTACATGCATAGAGTTTCTGGAAAGACAAAAGTGTAGGAACTTACAGTCAATGAATTGAAGCTCACTGATTCTTTCCTAGCATTTCCAAAGAAAAAACACACTCCTTTCAAACAATATGAATAACCAGTAAGCAAAAGAGGCAACCGATTTACAGCAGGCTCTTTATATGGGGAGATTTCAAAATCTGAAACCTGTTTACTACTTGTAACTGTCCTCAGTCAGGGAAATCTAAGTTTTAAAATGTTCTTAGCAACATTCAACTGTTTATCTTCATCATTTCTAGCCGACCTGATAAACAACCTTGACTGCAAATAGCTTTATTCAAAATTATTTATTTATTGAGTGGAAGATCAAAACCAATGTGTCATAAGAGGAAGCTGGCATCCTATTCCCTTCCTGTCTGCTGCCTCACAGAGCTGACATCACTTCTCATGTCTGCCCACAATTTCTTATAAACATCCATATCTCGACTAGAACTATCTAGAGAAAGGCTTGACAGCCAAGTCCATTTTTGGAACATTAGTTTGCAAGCAACGTATCTGAGAGCATCTGCAATGCAGAAAAATCCAATCAAGTGCAGAGCTTGCTGTCCCACCACTGAAGGTCATTTATGCTGCTGACGTGCTCCCACATGTTTCATCTGTAAAATGCAGTTTGTGAAGCTGCCTCTTTCTGGCTGTGTCTCACCTCACTCCGTGTAACGTGCTCAGTCAGGAGAAGCCTGCACAAAAACTGCTATGGCTTAAAAACCAAGCAAAATGCAGCTACATTAGGAAATTTTCTTACCTCTGGAATACACCACCAGTTCAACTACAGAAAGTTATCAGTTAAGACTTGAATAAAGAACAGAGGTCAAACACCCATGTCTTCCATTTCAGCACTTACATACTATAAAATGCAATGAAATTCAATTGCAGCCACTCAGGCTTTCTTATGCCATTATTTCTACTCTATGCCACATTTCTTATGACAAGACAAAATTGAACTGCTTAATCAGCATGCAAAATTTCATGCAATAACTATATAGAAATCTTCACGAACCATGTGTTTCTCCATTAACATTCAATTAACATATTCCACTATGGATGCTTCAGTACAATTTCAACCATTTCTGCCATCAAATGGAATAAATTATAGCATTACGTGACAATTATGACAGCCTACAACTTACACTCTGACACCTTGTTACTTAAGCAAATCCATATTTCCCACTAACTAATCACAACCATTTAGCATAAACCGATTTGCTTCACATTAACTTCACCATACCAGCTCCTATACTCCTAATAGTACCTCAGGAGAATGTACAAATAAATTAAAATTAAATTATACTACCTCATAAAAAATAACTGTTTACATGGTACTATAAAAAATATCAAAGTCCTTATTTTCAAAAACTAGATTCCAAATGCTGGATTCTTGGGCTCTACTCTAAGGATATATTTAGTGCTGATATACTGCTCTTATCTCAGATTACACTATTTAAATCTAAAAGGAAATGCAAGTGTTCAAGAGAACGGTTAAGAAACTTTCCTGATGGAAAGTTTCTGTGGTCTAGGTTACGCCTTTTAGAAATACAAAATCAGGCATTACAAGAAAGAACTTGGACATGATGTTTGTCACACTTTTTAGCCTTCAAAGGCGCCTGTACTAATTCCTCAAGAATTAAAAGAGATTAATTGTTCTCCTTATTAGTGGAAAAGACCCTTTCCCCACCAGGTTGAGACATAAATAGGGCCACCACACTCTAAATAAGGCCCAGATAAAAGCAAAGTCCTGTGGTCTCAAAGTCCTTTACCCTTGAAAGGGCAACCAACCACACAAACCACAAAAGGAAGAGGGGAGATTTCTTTTGTATACCCAAGCTATGAAATTTTTCACAGCCTTGCACAGATGCTTGACAGTTTGAGATTGCTTCAGCATCCTCTGTTCTCTGGATATGGAGAGGAATAATGGTGCCCTTTCCAAAGCAAATATACAGCCTTTAAAAGGACCAGTAATGACTGTGCAACCTGAAGAACAGCGGGTAGAAAACAGCAGGCTGAAGGAGAAGATAAAGAGAAGGGTTTGGCAGCAATTCCTCCTTCCACGTAGTGCTTATGACAAAACTGTCTGTGGCATTCACATTTGATAAGAAGCTTGAGATGCACAAGTGCAGGAGGCTGAACACCTGGGAAAGCACCATTTGTGCTTTCCAAAACCATTTCCTCATTCAAGTCAAACCACTGCAGAACTACAGCTTTTGCAGCCCTATCAAGAGAGAGACCCTGTCCTTCAGTACTGGGGAAAAGTCACCCATTTGCTGACCCATGCTCAGAGCTCAGATTTTCAGTTGAACCAACTCCACTTGGATCAATAGAAAGAAATACAGCCCCTCACTTCTAACTAAATGAACATCAGCAGTATTAAGCAGATCCTGTGTCTAATTCCTAACTGAAAAACTGACCTCAACCACATGCATGGCACCTTTAATTACTACCAACTCTAAATAACCACAGAAAAAAATACACTGGGTATAGAAAATAATTTACAATATTTGAAAATGGGAAAGAGAAAAAAATTACTTGAAGTAAAAAAAAATAAAAATGACAGAGTTGTCATATTAAAGAAGCTCAACCTTTCTGACGTTGTTCCCTTAGAAGCCTTCTGCAGCAAGGAAGCAAAAAGCCAAGTCAGGAAATTCAGGCTGCAAAAAAAGAGAAGGCTGACAGCATGCAGGGGATGAACAAGTTAAGTGTGCTAAACAAGGAAGCAACAGTGCACATGGACAACAACAGGCAGGACCACAACAGTTGCAGTGGTTTGCAGAAAAAGAGGTTGCAAAGGCAGCTGCAGCATTAGAAGAATTAAAGCATCAAATGAAGACTGAGACACCCCAGCATCTCTCCTTCCAGTTAACTCAATTTACTTCAAACAAAATTCTTGTTTAAAGATGATCCAAGTATGGACTACAGCAGTTAAAAAATTTTACACTAGAGCAACAACTGCAATGAAAATGAAGGGTTTGTTTTGATTTTTTTCCCCCTGTACAAATGGAAGGATGGCTGAACTCCTGTTAAACTAAACAGAAGCTCACAATAATGAGATCAAGATTCAGATATAACTTGACAGTTGCAAATCTGTACTGACAAGTTTGCAGACACCTTTCTTTTAAACACATTCCCTGGAGGAAGAGAGTCTGAGTAAAATCCCCAGATGGTTTGAAAGAGTCAAAGTGAACAGTTAAAAACCAAGGGGCCTCCTCTCACCAAATGTAAACTGAGGGAATGTAAATCCTACTGAGTTTTCTATCTGGTGAAGACTGAATTTGATCCCTCAGTGTTTCTAGTAAGGAAGAAAAGCTGCAGACACTTATTTCTTCCTACTTTTCCTTGTGCAGTTCAACCACTGACAAGCATCAGTGCTGAACCTTTAGATCTACAGACCTTTACAGCTTTATCTTCCTAGACTGTATATCACCACATTAGCTATCTTGAAAGTAACCCAAATGTATCACCAAAGCTCAAGTCACAGAAACACTGGGAGAAGTGCTACAGTCAGTGAAATCTGATTAAAGAATTTTTACACACTCAATGCAAAATTAATTTGTCAGAAATTGCATATATTAGTTTTCTGTAGCACTAATGCATCTTTGATTTTTTTTTTCTATTTACTCCCCTGATGACTTCCTAATGAGCAAGTGTTAACCAGCTGACACCCCTCATATGAACTTCAAATCATTTGACCCACTTGAAGATAACAGCAGCACCATTTGAAGCACTTCATAAAAAAACACCTAAATGCCCAAGAGAGTACCCTAGCTTGTACTGTCATTTCCCATGGAATTCATATACAATTTAACTCACTCTGATCTCTTGCAGAAGTTCTAAGATGCCTTTATCCTAGCCCATGGATGGAGATGTGTGCTAACAGCCATGCAATAGAAATGCTGAACACATTGGCACATGGAGCAAGGGAATGTGAGGCCACAAGGAAGTTACAGCAAGCTCCTCACTGTGTTCTGTATTGAAGGATATTTTCCAGAAAAAATCACTTTACAGTAGTGACCAATTGCTTCTCTCCAACTTGTTATTCAACAGGCTTTGTGGCCTATTCCTCCACAGGTTTTTTGGTTCCACACTCCAAGCGAGTCATAACATCATCACTGTGTCACCTATTGAAATTTCCCCAGTAAACAAACACTTCCTTTACTGGTCTTGTCACCTAGAATAGATCTCCTCAGATCCCAAGCAGAAGCAGGGCGGAAGGAATTCTGTTTCAGATATTCTGGCAAGAGTATTAGAGAAGGAAGACAAACAGGACACCAATGTACATCCCAGTGCTGAAAGCACTTTCTGGAACTAGCCCCTCTTAGGTCTAGATATGCAATTAAAACTCAGCCTGGTATTTTATAATCTACTTCAAAATGAGAGATCTCTAATCATTTAGTGAAAGCAAAGTAATTCAAATAAACTCATTACACCACATCTGCACACATAATTGCTAACTGGGAAGTTTTCTCTGTTTTGCAATAATACCTTCATAAACTGCATACCGGATTTTTGAGGTGGTAGCATTTTTAAATCCCAACTGAAAAATAAAATTAAGATACCAAGTTTAAAAAAAAACAATCTATTCCCCAATTTACACTGAGCTTTCTTGCAATAACCTTATAAAAGTATATACTAGCTTGTTTAGCCAGGCAGGGAAAGTATTTTCTTGATGACCAACAACATCCATGGTTATGATGCAGAGTCTCTTCTTGGTTTAGAATTTTCTAAAGTTTCCCAACACTTTGTAAGAGTCTGATCATGGCAGCTGTTCATAAAGTTCCCTCCCATCAAAGAAGAGCTGCAGAAATACGGAAAAGATCCTAGGCTGCAGAGCAGGTTTTTTGCACAGCTTGTGCCCTCTTGAGCTGCTGCCTCACACACAAAGCAACACGTCACTGACCTTGCAGAAGGCTGAGAACCCAGTTCTGGGACAGCAATCAAAGCTGCTGACCAAGGGGGCAAAACAACTCCTGCTCCAGAGCTCTTTTACACAGGGCAATGTTTGTTCTCTAAGCTAAAAGGGAATATGCATAAGGCACTCCCATTTCTTGCAAACCTTTGAAGTTTCGAGTATTAAACTCCACTAATATTGTTCTTTATATTACATAATTTCAAGCAGAAGCTTTTCTTCTATAGTGTTGAGCACTTGAACTCAAGAAAACTTTAACTCTGTTCCCATCTCTTATCTAAATAAGACTGGTCTTCAAAGGACCCTTGATGAAAAGCCTACAAATCATAGATGCGTGTGAGTAATTCCTTTCAACTATTTCAAATATCAGTCAATGACCACCTGAATATTGGAAGCTGTTCAAGGTTTCCCACTGCTAGCTGCATTTCTAATTCCCATATACGTCAAATTCCAGGAAAAGAACTATGTTGGAATGATAATATAAGCACTGACAATATAAAACCAGATTTTTCACTCTATGTATCATGATTTGGTACTACAGTCCCAGCATACTTGGCAGTTCATCAGACTTTTGGGTTCTACTATTTTACTGCCCCTAAAATGTTTAAGCTTTCCTTCTGTCTAAGGGGACTTAGTAAATGTATCTTATCCATTTATTTAACTTGGTCAGATATTTTAAGCTCAATATTTCTTTATACATTTTCAAAGGATATTTAACTTCTCATCCATTTACATATGAAGATAACAGCTTCTGACACATCACAAAATTAACTGGCTAGAACTGCTTATCTTTTTATTTGAAGTATGGAAACCATATACAAGGAAAAAATATTTGGTAGAACAGAATATTTAATCTGAAATTCTCTCTCACTCTTTCCTACCTCTCAGGAAACAGGCTTTCTCTGTAAGACAAATCTCAGAAAACATCAGAAAACTCTCCAGATATGATAGAGTTGACTGATAAGTTGCCTGATTACCAAGTATCGCTTAAGTTCAATATCATATTCAAAGTTATAAACTGGACTGTTTTTCTTTGAGAACAACACATAAATCTAAGGGAGAAAACCCAGAAGTAGACAACTCTGGAATAGCAGAGTAACAGGAATAGGAAGAAGAATTCTGCTAAAATGTGGGCAGGTGCCAGAGTCCCTCCTACTATCTAGAAGATTCAGAGAATGTGAACCAGTGTGCAGAAAGTTTAGTTAAAATGCACACCATTTTATACTTGATTTAACTGTGACTTTTTAAATACTAAAACAAGAATAACAGCTTTAACTTCAGGACAAATACTTCAAGGTCTATTCCAAGGGGTCTTTCCCTACTGCCAGAAAAGGCATTAGGGAAAGACCCCCTTGGAAGACCCCTTGAGCTTTACAGTCAGCACCAATTTCTTACAAGCTTTAGATTCTTCAAATATGAACTGACACGACTTCCTAAAACTCATAATATTGAGTATTGAATATTTTCTTTATTGAGCTGCTTAAACTAGCTCTGCATCTTAGATTACATTATTTCGTGAGCAGCTCTTTCTTACAAAGGGACCCTTCATAGTTCATCTTTGAAACTTTAGGCCCCGTCAGCACAAAAATATGAAAACAAAAGTTGCACATTTTGTAGTTGTGAACATCCAGTCACCAACCCTATGTGCAACAAACTATGCTTGGCAGCAGGACACAGATACATACATAACCTGAGGCTGTAGTAGGTTTCTGAAGAAGCTGAAAAACAACATACTGGCAAACTTCCTGGAACTCCATCTGAACAGAAGTCAAGGACACTTGGGCAACACTGTGGGGTCGGTGACACAGCACGAGCCCCAACTATAACAAGGAATGTTTCGGTTGCAACTTCTACATTGCCCTAAGATCAGCCCTCACAAGCCAAAACACCAAGTTGGGAAGCTCTGCCTGAACAGTGACTTTATTGTTGGACTGACAATGCAGTGGAGATTGGCTACATTTGGGTCTGTCAGGCTCAACATTTCCACCCCTGCAGCAGAGGCCATTTTAATTATACTCTGTCCTCCTTCGTAAAAGCTAGCATATAATTAAGCCTATTTAAATACATTAACCTTGGGGCTTTAAAGAGTTACTCTACATACATAAATAGTGAGATAAGGAAGAAAAGTAAATGATACTTTTATTTTCTGAGTTGTCTTCAAATCTGGAACAGAAGAGGTAAAACTTCACAGCAATAGCTAGCATATACATAGTAGCTGCCCCAAATACCAGACATAAATTTCAGCAGGGCAGTAAGCAGCTAAAGCAATCTTTAGGGGTGAAAATTCCAGATAAGTATGAGTGTTTTCACTTCAAAACCAAGTCAGTACTCAGACAATTAAATATAACTAATATTAAGGATCAAATGTAGTGACAGAAGAAAGCCATGTGGGTGGAGGCAGGAATAGTAGTGGGAGAAGAAAATTAATTTTATTTACACTTCAATGTTCTTGTGCCCCAAAACAGCCTCAAACAAAATACTGGGAAAACTCAATTATCATGCCAATCTTCATCAAAAGAGGAAAATAAAAGAACAAAAATTAAAAAGTCAAAACACTTGTCACATGATGAAGAAACCTCAATTTTCAGAGCAAGATAACTGATGAAGACATCAATAGATTTGCTCAAAGGGAGATGTGCAGTTTTGCCATTACATTTGAATCACATTTTGACTGAAGTGTTTTCATGTTTCTGCCTCCTCTCATAGTAAATTGAGATAATAAAAAACAATCTAGCAATTCCCATTTCTGAACTATGGCAGTTTGAAATCCTGACAACAAAAACCAGGGTTTCTTCAGTTCAGGTGTTTCTCTAGAACCCAATTATTGCAGCATGACAGATGAATACTGTGCCCTGTTTATTATGTCATTCCTTGTAAGAACCTAATGAATTGCTCAAAAAAGCCCCCAACTTTTTTCTTTATCGTTATTTTTGCTATAACAATTATTTCAGTAACCATTCTCTTCATTCCTCTACAGATAATCCTATTTCCTCCAGAGCAGTTATTCAAATATATTTCTAGTCCTATCCACTACCTTGCAACAATAAAACAAAGCACAAAGCAGCAAAGGCACCCAACTAACCCCCTGAGGCTGCTGATTAGGGACCCAGCCTCAGTGGTCTGAAAGAAGAGATGGAATGATAGTCAGCTGTTCATCATAGGAAACACACATTGGTGATTACACAATTCACGTGTGCCTAAACCAGAAAGGCCTTCTAGCAAAAGCTGCAGCTACAGAGGTGGCCAAGAGGGGAACCAGGAAAGAAAAAGGCCACAGAACTCTCTAAGCATGAGATCAGTGGGAAAATCAAGGCAGCTGCTACAGCTACAGTGCTTCAGTCCCTGAAGCCAGCTCAGACATCTGGGCAGAAATACCAAGACTCTCCTCACAAATGCCACCTAGCAAGACACTTCCTGGGCATTTAGAAAGAATGCTGCTCAGATGACATGACTTGTTTCCAAACCAAGTAACTGTAACAAAACGTACTACAAAACAAATCTTTCTATGTAATTACCATGTACCAGTACACAAATAAGTCCTGTGAATAATTCTCATGCCAAGAACACTGAGGTGAAACAACACATACACGATGTCCTGTCAAAGACTAAAGCTCCTCGTAGCAAACTCCGGACTGTCAAATTAAATCTGATCACACTGTTATTTTGAATACTTTATAGTGTTCCTCCTCCTGTTGATATAATTTTATAGGTCTACAGTCAAATATTCTCCCTAAGATGGTAAGACTCTAAAGAGCATAGATACATTAAGGGAATTTTCTGCCCTTTTTAAATTTAATATTTTAAGGGATGCAGATGTAAAATACGTTTCTAAGACAGCAGTGCCTAAACTCTGATTACTGATCAGCTACATATACTAACCACTAAAGGCTAAGTATAAAATAAATGCTGACACAGGCCACTTGCTTTGCCACGTTTCCTAAAGCACACACAATATCACTCTGACTGGTGCTACCTGGCTTTGAGGTATGTAGATGGTATTAAATGACAGTAAAATATTGCCCCATACCATTGTACTTACTGGTTCCTTCCTGCCAATCTGGGATCTCTGAATAATGAAACAGGTCTACAGGATACTCTAGCAGCAATCAAAACTTGGATATTAACTCACATTAGAGTACTGTTGGGGGGAGACATGTGAGGAGAAAACCACTTTAAATACTTTACCTAAGCTAAGGAGTTTGTGAAAGAAACAGCATGTTATGATACTGCTTTTCAAAATGACAGCCACACCAAGCCAAATAACAGGAAAACCTGAATAACTTGACTTGTGGCAGCAAAGCAATCACATTTCAGTCCTTCAGAGTAAAGTTAATAACAAACTAGGGCAGCTCAAATTGCAGACCTGAGCTGGAATGACCTGACAGCAGCAACTGCTGTCCAAACACACGAGCTACAGCAAACCTACAGCATTTGATCAATGCTTCCAAGAAAGTTCATATTAGAGATGTGTGGAGAAGAAGGAAACTCTTGATAGATAATTTTAAGATTTGCAGTGTCACTATTTCTGTCACCCAACATTTACTTGTAGACAAGATATCTCAATTTTCAAGATATCTGTGATAAAACACTACAGCAAATCAGTGACTTCAGGCAGTGACTCTAATTGTTTCTGAATCCAGTTTCTCCTTAAACGCCAAAATCCTCACTGACATCTATGAACCTGAAGGCCACAGTCTGAGGCTGTCAAAAACTACAATATTTTTGCCAAATCAAAACAGAGCACCTTTAAGAAATGCCAAGTTTTACATATTTCTAAAAACCCCATATTTCATTCTCATGCAACTCACCAATTCAGTATTGACATATTTAGGTTAAACTTCACGTAACAACATAAGCAAAGAAATTACACTAAATCCAGTAAAGGAGTAAATATTGCAATCCAAAAAAGATTTTTGGTCTTTGAGAGTGTTAAAACATAAAATGTTCATTTGAGAAGAAATGTATCTTCTACAACTAAAGTGCTTCCTCATGGACCTCATCTCCATTTCAAATAACTAAAATTCACATTATGCAAGTCTTACAAATATTTCTTATTTTAATACCTACCCTTAAAACTTGAACATGCTCACAAACTTAAGAGAATTACAATGTTTTAACAGGACTTAGAAGCTTCTGATGGCTTTATGCAGTGATGCAAATCACATGCATGCAGATACACAAAATACACAGCGTACCCTTTACTCCTGACTGGTTTCATTACTCCCAGCCTCAGAAATGAACATGCCATTACAATATGCTGTTAGAGGTTACAAGCATTAATTTACAAGTGTTTAACTCTTCACCAGAAAAAAAAAAATTATCTAGAAAATGAAGTCATTTGTTAGTCTTGAAACTACACCAGCAGTCATTGCCATTCACTTCTGCACTGTTGCTCTTCTGAGTCAAAAGGCATAAGTAAGAAGACAATGTCTTCTAGATGTTTCAAAAGACATCAGACATTCTCAGCATGAGCACTTGTCCTCCTGCCCTTCAATTCACTATTCTATACCTACTGAGGGTAATGTACAAAACTTAATGTAAAATATTAGCTTTTCCCCCTTTGATTAAAAGAAAACTAAGTGCATCAACAGCTTTCCTTCAGTTTTAAGGCTCAGTAGAAAGAAGTGCTGCATAAATATATACAAGTTATTTTAAGTCATTTCATCTCAAGAATTTACAGATAAGGGCAATGCTAATCTTATTTAAGAAAACTGAAGCCATGCCAGAAATAAGTGGGGATTCAAAACAAACCTACACTGTAACCTATTTTTAGGTATCTGTTTTACCCAAAATCCTTACTGGAATGATCTTGTGCCTGCTGCCACTAGCTACCTACTTTATTTCAGTATTGCTGACCTGTCAGAGATATTATGAAATAGTACCTCAAACATCAAATGCCAGGTTGAATTCTGAGGTCTCAGCATTGCAACTGTAAGGCTTCAGCAATCCACTGGGGGGGAACTTTGGAGAACACAACACACTCTTGTAGCACTGGGGTGAACTTGCTGCACTCTCAGGGAATTTTTACAAGACCAGCTGTTTTGAACTAGCTATTCAAAATAGAAAACTACAATCCCTGTATTTTTAAGATACAGAATGTAGTATTATGCTACAAAATTCCACAATGAATACTCAGAGATGCCCTCTCCTGTGTATGTAGTGCCCATTGCAGATCTGGGATCAGTAAGGACTTGTAGTCAATGTGCACTTAAATACTAGCAGCACACTGTAAACAGGGCAGAATTCAGACTCTTTACTATGGCACCTGGGTTGAATTAAAAGATGCTTCAGCTTGTGCACGTCCAAATCCTGGCAGGGTTGAGTAAAAACTACTGCTCAGACCCAGCTTTCAAATGGCTACATGGTCAGAGAAAGAATACATTGCCAAGTACTGAGTATTGATAACTGGTCCCTCAAAAATCATTAGAGCCATCTCAGATGGAGCACACAAAACTGATTTCATTTCCATGAAGTTCAGCTAGTTAACTACATCTCATACATCCTCCCAGACTGATACTTATATAAATATTCTGGTCGTCTGCAGCTTCCTTCAAAAACAAAAATATAAGAAATATCTGATGGTGGTTAATACTTCTAAATCTGATAATCTAAATTACCCCAAAATGATCCTTGTCTCCGGAGATAGTTCATGTACTGTCAAGTACAATGTACCTTACTAACACTCACACATCCCAAAATCTTTTTTAATTTCATACAGGACAAATGACTCAATTTATGCATGGTACATGTAAACAATGGCCTTGGCTGCAACAGAATAGCTTTACAAAGAGAAGCAGATGAAGTTGAGCAGCTTCCTTCATGTATTGAAAAGCACTGAAAAACCCACAACTGCAGCTGTTTCTTAATCTCAACAACTGAAAGTACAATCAACACTCATAACCTACTTGTGCCAATCACAGAGAAGCTAAACCAGACAAATCTGGTTTTAGTTTGTCTGACATGAGCAAAAGGATGGAAAAGGATTGACATGAGCCTATGACAGATGATGTTTTCCAAACTAATTCTACCTTGGCCCGCAGCTTTGTTGTCATGTTTTGGGAAATGACTTAAACCTAATACTTATGTCAAATCAATTCAACTACCACCTGAAATTTGAGGCCAAGCCTGCCTTCATTCTCCCTTTCAAACTAGGTTATAGTGATGGACAAAATAATGAAATATCACTAACTAGGCCCTGCCATGCACCTAACAGATACAGAGCTTTTTGCACTGCATTACAATAGCTGTTGTTTCATACAATCCACCAAAAACCTTTGATTAGGAATCCTATTGTCCAGTGGCACTTCTTGCAAGATCAAGTATCAATCATATGACCATATTTTAAATGATCAAATGCTTCCTCCCAACAAATTCACACTTACTGAACTGCAGAGCTGAAGATATAAACAGTGACTTGAAGGTGAGATGCAAACTGCACGCCAGTACCAACCTGCATTTGGCCAAAGATGTATTTTATTAAGATAAGTGATCAGCTAGTAAGATAGACAATAGGTGTAATTAAATGACTGAGAACAATTAGCACTTCTAGTACTAAATTAGGGTATATTTTAACTAATGCTTTATGTAACAGATTTTTAAAACTATGTTTAAATGTTGTCTTAAAGAAAGAACACACATCAAAACATGACTAAGGTGTTTTGCCATTTATTTCAAGTGCTTCAGTTCCACAACAGTTCAAGAACCACAGCCCTCTAAGAGAAAGCAATATGAAAAAACAAAACGGGTTGCCCTTCCAAGCTGTCATATACACAGGATTTCTTTTTTTCAAATTTCAGGCACAGTAGTGTTTCACCATTAACAGCTTCTCATGACTCAACAGAGCCCAAAGGAACAGATGAGGCACACAAATTAGCACATGGGCACTGTTTCAATATATATTGTGGCATCTCTAACTCCACTAACTGAAAAAAACAAAAAAACAACAAAAAAAAAGGACTCATACCAGAGCAATGTTACCTGCTTTTGACCTCAAGAATATAGTTTTTGAAATGCAACTACATTTGTTGCAGCATGCTGACGGGTGGAAGTCACAGTGCACTCATTGTAAGACATGGCTTTAACCAAAATAGAAAGCCATGAATGGGGCTTGACAGCAGGGGAATCCCCATCCTTTTTTACTGCTATTTATAACTGAAGGCAAGTAAGGTCATTTCCAATTTAACAGGCAGTTCTTAAAGCAACTTTTTCTGCAGGGAAGGGAAAAAAACCCAAAAGGTACAAGTATTCCAAACACAACATTATTAGGCTTCATCTGCCAGTGAGACACACCAACCATCTCTACAACACAAATTAATAAAAGACAACATTTAGTGTTCTGTGTAGAACACTTATTTTAATGCCAAACGCAGTGAACTTGGAAGCACCTGGTACTGAAATAAGGAGTAAACAAGCAAAATTAACACTAGCTTTCCCACAGCTTTTCAGCTGAAAGAAAGACTAGATTTTGCATTGGTTGGGCTCATTTGACAATTTGGTTTGGCTGCAAGTCTGCTCCATCAAGCAGACCTCATTCCTTACAACAGATTTCTTTCAAAAGAAAATTTCTTTGCAAAAAGAATTTGTATTTCTAGCTCAACCCAAAAAAGTGTGCAAATTGATATACGTCATTATTTACTTTCACACAACAAAAAGTATCAAAACATACGGTTTATGAAAACTTCTGTCCATTGTTCAGCAGAATCTCTCCTAACATTCAAATTTAAAATAATGAACGTAAGAGTGCTTTCAAATTTTGGAGGTTGAAGAGAAGAACACTGGAAGTCTTCTGTTAAAACACTGCCCAAATAGCTTTCTGCCCCATATCCATCAAGCACATAAGATATTGTACTACAGCCCACTTTAGCTACTAATTTCAGGAAAAACTGAAGAGTGGTCAGCAGTGCAGTTAATCCATCAGGAAGCTCGTTGGTAGATGCTTCTGCACACAAGAGACTGCAAAACAGGTTTTTTTGCTGTTGGATGGTCCAGGAATTCATCACAACCACAACAACCAGTGGAGAGCTCTGCATTCTCTTTGATCACCTGAAGCAGGAAATAGTCTTTGGAACCACGTTTACCAGAGCACTTAATACAGAAAATGGATGAGAATTCTGTTCCTGAAAGTTAGCACCACAGAGTTTCACTCCAGATGAAAGGCTGTCATAAACTAACAGCATATTAATATAACTTTCCTTGAAATGAAACAAAAGGGCTTCCAGAGCAAAATACACATGAAATTATACCAACTGTTGAGATTCTCTTTCAAACATAGCTCAAAAGTGGAACCCAGATTAGAGGCCAGGAAGTTTGACACTAGTTGAATTAACATACTCTTGTGTAGAGTTAACATGTCCCAAGTCTTTCAAAAACTTCATTTAAGAAAAAGGTGACAAGGCACCCAATATCAGCATCTCCAGCTTCAGAGTATTTTCTGTGTGCAGCACCACACACTGCATGTCACACCCACAGCAAGGGCAGATTCCTCACTGGTTTGCAAACAACTGCTGCATGTCTAAATCCCACCCCTTAATGTGCTGTGACAGCAGTATTTCTGTAAGATTCAATAAACATCAGTGCATGAAGAAGATCCCTATTTTCACACAGAAAAGACAATCTGAGAAGAAAACAGCATTAATGACAATTGCTCAGTACAGATGATGCACTTTGTGATGCTGGAATAAAGTTAAATTCGTTACTTGGTAACAAACATTTCTTGCAAGATTTGGAATTAGGCATTTGTTGCCAAACATATCTCACAATTAAAAACAAGGGTTATCTTTAGTGTTAGCAGGAGACAACTGGAAAAGATGTTCCCTATTGAGAGCAGCTGAGAAGGAACCAAAGAAATGCAAGTGTCTGTGCTGTAACTTGACAACCTTCAAACAAAGAACTGCTTCTTACAGAGGGCAAGTGGTAGCTGAACACAGGAAATTATTTTTGTGGTACTCATCCCAAGTGTTGAAACCCAAACCTTGCTAGAGGGACACATTTTTTCCAAAGCCTTAATTTTAATAAAACAGGATTATCTCCTTACAAAATAGAAATACGGGATACTAACTCTAGCAATGTTTAGAACAAAGAGGGTTTGCTATGCAGGCAAACACTCACCTTCCAAGGAAGGACCCCATTATTGTCACAGACTGTACACCAATATGCAGCTGCTGAGTATTTCAGTAATGCTTCTCACAGCAGCAGTTTAGGAAAAAAAAATACCCAAAAATCTGGGGTATGGGGGGAAGTGAGGCAGCACAAATTCAAGAACCAAGTCTAATAATTAAGATGGAAGAAGCTTACTCTTTATCCTAAAACTGAAAACTAACAGAAAATAACTACAACTGGATCCATTTTAACTTTAAGAATGAGTAGTAGTTACAGCACACCAAAATGGGCTGCTCACACTCCAGGTGCAAGCTGCTGAGCAAGATCTTTCCACTTTCTCTGTTTGGTCATTAGGAACAAACAAGTAACTTAAAATCATGCACTTAACAGTTCATCTTAGTTTTAATTTTAACCTAACTTACAAGTTACCAAATCCTAAACAAGGTACAAGTAGTGAGCAAGGCACAATCCAAAAACATATTAACAAGTTCTTCAAGCCAAAATGTCATTCATGCTTCAGGAGCTGAAATAAACTTGAGTTACACATCACTGCAAGTTGGGGTCAGTTCCAACACTGAGTACAAAAAGAGAAATGTATCCCTGGGGAACTGGAGCATTTTAAACTTTTCCTGAATTGCTGCCAAGTTTTTGGCTTTTATTTTTACTAATGCAACAATTGGAAGATATTAGTCTTTTTTTTTCCCTCCGCAAAAATATATACTTTTGCCAATTAAGACTTTTCACACTACAAATACTGGTGTGCAACATCCATTGCCTGAGTTTCTCAAGTATCAGAATACAGTAATTCAGATTTATTTCCATCATGCTCAGTGAGTATATAAAACATTACTGGAGAATGGCATGAGAAAGAAAGAGCAGAGGGATGCAAGTTTAATAAAGCTTCAAACTCAAGCTGTAGGTCAGAATATGCCTTCAAAGTCAGTATTTCAAATTAAATTTTCAAATCCAAACTTGACATTTCAGGAACTCAATTTGCTGTGACACACAATGTTACTTTCCCCTTGCCCATCAAGGTTTCTGCCTTTACCTTTGACAGAGTAATTATATGCCTGTAATGCTTCTGAGAAGGGTAAAATCCTGATTGTTCAGCCATGCCTGCATATGCAATGCAAGGAAAAAACCATTCCCCCAGGCTCTCCCTGGAAATGGCACTGTCTGTGGGTGAAGTTCTGTAACAAGCATACCTACAGCCCTTATGGCTACCCAGCTCTGACAGCCAAAAGCCACAGAGTCCACAGAGGGGCTCCATGCTGTGGGAAAGTATCAGATGACAGGAGAACTTGGCCTTCAACTATCAAACCCATTTTTCTCCAAAAGAGAATGCCAAAACAAAAAATGGATGCCAGTAATTTATTGATACTGGGTATGTTACTCCATTCTACATAAGAGAATGCTACAGAAATAGTTCAGATCTCAATTGAATGTCTAGACACTTTGTCACTGAAGCAGAAGGACTGGTCCTTGTCCCCAACTCACAGTAACTATGCTAAAGCACTCAAAATCAACACTGGATCTATTCATCCTTGCAAAGTCAAACAAACCATCTTGAAGCTGTATTATTTCCACTTTTCAAAAATAGATGTGTATTTATTCTTTCTGACCATCAGGACTAAATAAGTGAATTTATTTTGATGTGAGGGTTGAATTATAGTAAGTAATCAACTGCCAAAGCCACAGGCCACATTGGTACTCATTTTGATGTGACACATCACATATGTGCTTATTTTACAGACACATTCCCTCAGAGCTGTTCCTCCTCATCCTCAGATTTCAATAGTGCTTCAATGATTTTGACGCAGGCCGTTCTGTATAATTAACTGAAAATTTGGGTTCAGCAGATTAGAAGCTATCAAATATATGCAACAGAAAGCACAATTTCACTATCTCATTAATAACTTATATTGTCTTCAAGTGTAGAAACTGTCATACAGCAAGTTTATTCTTCTGACCCTTTATGGAAGCAGCCCAGAGTACTATTTGTAAGATTCTTTTGATGTAATTTGTAAAGTGGAATTCATCTCTGTAGACCTCCTCAAAGGTTTCCTTTTTTTTTTTTAACTTGAACACTACCACAGAGTCTCTCTTGTAATTACAAACCTGGGTTTATCTTTTATATTGTATATAGTTTTTTATACTGCCTGAAGAAACAGTTTTTGCCACTGTAAGCCTAAACCTATAGGGCCTAGGAGTAACCTAGAGCCCTTGGAAGCCAAAAATAATTTCCTTAGTTTTCAAGATCCCATGGTCACCATGGAGACCTAAACTATTACTAGCCCTATTTTGCATTTCCAGCTTGTATGTCTGTTAAGAGCACCTTAAAAAACAATGCAGTCACACAGGCATCTCAGCAGGACAAGAATTTGAAACAACAGCTCATAAAATGCAATCAGTTGGTTCAATCTGAGACGTTATTCAACATGAACACAAACCTCATAGAGATCTAGAAGTGGCCAAACCTCTTCCTGCCTGCCCAATGCTTTATGCAGGACCAAACCTAAGTTCCTGTGTATTTGGAATCATTAAACAGCAGATGCTAAAGCAGGACAACAGAGCATACATGGGAAAAGGAGAGCAAGTGTGAGAAAACAGTATTATTTTTTCAATTCAAGGATTTCAAAGCTGAGTTATTAGGAAATACCTTTTCTCGACTACCTGCTAAGCACTGTCTTTTGCCTTTTTCTGTGTTATTTTCTCTCAAATACTCAACACTGATCCTTTGTTCAGTTGCAGGAAACAAGTATTGCAAGACTTGCTACCAAACATGCCAAGAACAGACATTCAGAAACCACCAGTATAAACAAACAAATTAAGTTGCAGCACCCTGCAGACTTCGCCATAGAATCTCAGAACAGTTAAACAGATCAAGTTATTTCTTCCAGCACAAAGAATCAAACTCTTCTAAGATAAATAGTTGCTTTGAGGGCTTTATTTCCTTACTCATTCTGCTAGGAAGATACAGCACTGCATTATTCATTTGCAGTATAACAAATGTTAGAAAACCTTAAGCACACTCAGTCTTCATTCCTTTGCAGTGAGATATCAGCCACTGGCCACTGTGTGTTGAACAGATCATTTAAAGCTTTGCATGATAGAGGAGTATTATTTGACAAAGCAGGTAACAAAAGGATGCTAGAATTGCACAAGGTCTTCTTTAAATCCCCTCTTTAGTTATTAGTCAGAATTTCTGCCTTGCACTATCTGATGAACACAGGTTCCTTGTTAACTAGGCACTTACAGACTGTGGGACTTGCACCAAGATCTGCATCCCACTTGAGTTTCATTTCATTGTTTCCAAGACATCCACTATAGAACCAGAATGTGCCTAACAACAACCCAGATCCAAGTTTTCACATTCTTCACCAAACCTTATAATATTTTTTTAATGCAAATAGCTCAGTTTAACCACATCCTGCATCAGATGCATTGCAGAGAAAGAGCTGTTTTCACCATCTCCCTAACAACAAGAACTCTAAGAGAGAAGCCCAGACTGGCGTGCCCTACTTGCCCCAACTCTTACACCCCATATGAAGATGTTCCACTACCCAAGGGGTCACTCACACCAACCAAAATGTAAGATTGTCTCCAACACTGTCAAAAGGCAGCATTCCAATAGCAACTGACAAGACAGTCATACTCCTCAGCCAAGCCTGATTATACAAATATTAGGCTTCCATTAGCTTATTACTTATAAAGAAGCATTTTCCTATTGCTTAGTTGAATATCCCATGAATGTTGCCAGAAGAAAGCTTTTCTAATTCTAAGCTACTTGGAGATATCTAAAGTACGAATTTCTTAGATTCAAATGGCAACTCCTCACAAGCACAAGTATTTCAAGCATCTGTAGACTGAGCAGAAAGAAACAAAACTTGTACTAAACACTAGAGGCCCAGAAGAAAGACAATTTTCACTTGCACAAATCTCCAGCACCCTGATTCACTCATCACGTGTCATGGGAGAGTTACATCTCATAGAATACACGTAAAGAAAAATGTTCCAAATAAAAGAAAGCTAAATTAGAGAGTTCTTACAGGACAACCCAAATTCAGAAGGAAATAGCAAAACTACTGAAGACATCAGAACAAGTGTTGATACAAAATACAGCTGTTCATTAAGGTCTGTTTCTGTGATAACATGGTTGCTTTCTGTATCTGGTCATAATAAAACAAAGAGTATTTGGCAAGCAGTAATACAGTTCTGGTTAAAATAATGAGAAGTAAACATAAAGCAAGAAATTTGGCATTAGTATGTAGTCCAGAAAAAACCCAAAACAATTAGTCAATACACACTAGCAGTGTGTAAATCTTCAGTCTTTACAAAGCTGTAACTATAGTTTGCAGAAAAGCATCTTAAAATGCTTTTCTCGTTTTTCTTTCTATTCCATCATTTTCTGTCTTCATTCTACATTTCTTCCTTTGGTTTCAAGTGTCTTGTAAACAACTTTTAAAAAGCAACTCCCTGCTTTATCTTCTCATTTTACCCAAAACACAATTATCTGCAATCCCACCTTGCTTTTGCATCTTCTTCAGGGACTAAAATTCAATTTCACTCCTTGGCAGCTACAGAAAGATGAGCTGTACATGAAAAGATACACTTTTTGGGTGGGTACCAAGACAGTACTGGTGCTTGATAGCAGATGTTTTGCAGGTACTTGAAATTTATCTGCTGCAGCCTCAGGCAGGATGGGAACTACACTATATTGGCTGCCATAAGCAAACTAGAAGAATTGCTGTCCCTTTTTACAAGTCCTAGATGCAAAGAAAACCAAACCAATAAAAGTCACCAAAACAAAACCTCCATTATTTAGGAATGGTTATTTCTAAAAGTTTAACTGGCACAGCCTAAGACCACAATTCACAAAGAAATTTGCATGCTGTCACAACACATGGTGGACCACATCATTAAATAACCTATGTTAAAGAACAGTAACACAAAGACAAATGAAGGCAAGGAATTCTAACAGGGAAATACACAAATGGTTTAGGGCCTTTAGGGCCCTCTCCAGCTGCAGATCTTGCTAAGATCACCTCTGATCCTGAAGACTCTGAAGTGTCATTACGTCAGATACACAGATGCCAAGACTGATCATCTTTTTACTTAAAAATCCATATGCAACAACTGACTTCCTATTCCCAGTAAAAGCTACTGTCACAAACATTATGAGGTAAAATCAACAATCTAATCAGATCTGACAAAAAGTTGGCCAAAAAAACCTTGGAATTATGATGATAACTATTTGCAATATGGGTACACATCTACCATCATGAACGATGAACCTCACACTAAATACACATTTTGCCTTGAGATATTAGATAACGATAATATGAACACATGATTAGCAGGACATTTAAAAATTAAGTACCCAGTGAGGTGAGGACAAATCTGTAAAATTTCTTCATAAGTCATGTGATACTTAGTATAGAACTTCACTAAAAAAAACCTCAACCACCTGAACTTAATGGTAAATTTTCAAAAGCCTTCTTTAAGGTTTCTCACTTTACAGCAGAAGAGACAAAGGCATATAGCATTGGGGAAGTATTTGGTCTATCTACTGCAGTAAAAAATGGCTGAAATAATACATAGAAGACAATGTGGCATTCCTTTGTCAGCAAATACTGCTGGAAGACTCATAGGAAACAGTTGAAGATTTGAGGAAACAAGCATTAGAAGAAATTATGCAGTGTGGGAGATGTGCTACACTGTTGGCTGACCTTACAGATGTTTCTTACATGCCTCATCTTAGGGTATATGCTGGATTGTTTGAAACACACTGGGACTGCTCTTTTGTGAGTCACTCCAGGAACTGGGTATCAGAGGAGACTCAACAGAAAAAACGTTTTATGAGAAAACTGTGCAAGTGTACACTTATGTGATTTTATCTGTAACCTTTACATTGGAATCCTTTTATTTTTTATGCCAGTTGAAGCAGTCACTCCATAACCACACATGAAATTCTTGCACTGCATCATTCATAGATAAACTAACACGGCAACGCTGGAAGCAAAGTGCACCAAGTGCTACAGGATGTCATTGATTATATAATTTTATAAAAATAAAATCTTCAAGCAGTAGAATACCTTGTAACAAGATGGGGGGTGACCATAAAATTCATATTCCCACTTTAAGTTTTGCTAGCTACCTTGTGGCAAATGGCTTAAAAGAGTTGTCAAACTTCATGACACACCATGTGGTTCTTCCTACAAAGGCAATTGTTCAAAATTGGCTGATCCTTTCTGTGATGACAAGGGGCTGTCAGCATTATCCTACCTACCAGGTATTTTCAAAAAAATACATACCTAAGGTGTCCCTGCAAGGTGAAGCTGATGTTTTAACAGGGAGCAAAAGAGTAACTGCTTTCCAGAAGAAACTCACTTTACAGAGACTGTTTTGAAAAGAGATATTTGGAAATGTTTCCACTGAAAAAGCCTCCTATAAAAACTTCCAAAAGCTGTACACAATTTCCAAAACTTGAAAATCTTTCTAAAAACCCCAACACTGTTTAAAAATCTTTCAAAAGAAGTGCTTCAGGAAAAGAAGAACTCAACATCTTCCCATTAGCTTGCCAGAAGAACTGATTGACAGGGAAGGTAGAAATTTAATAGATGAGTCCCAAGAAGAATTTCTGCATAATCAGTGTATGGGAGTGGGAAATCAGTATCATTATTTAGTAAGCACAACCAATAATGTGCTATACTTCCTCCACTTGGAACTGTCCTTGTGAGGCATCTTACTTGGCCAGGAAAGTCATTAAAACCAAGTATTGAACCTAGAACCACTCTTAAAAGGGCTCTATACAAGTGATTAACTAACATTTTAAAAAAATTTAGAGAGGCATGCTCAATCACAACTCTCACTAAATTATTCCTTAATGAAAGTTAAAAAGGGTTTTCTTAAAAATATAAAATTCTATTTGTCTTCTCCTTTATTAATTTCTATTTTTTTGTCTATGTTCTGTAATGTGTATAATAGCAGAATAGTATGTGCGCAAATTTATAAATAATATGAATTCTTTGGTGTGTGTGCTCACAAATCTTTTACTGATAAGGGTGTGAGATAAAAATCTTTCAAAACCATTGCCTTAAATGACCCCATAGGCTGGAAATATTATCCCAGAGAAGTTAAGGCAATGGCTGATTATACTAAGATCCACACGAAAACAGGGCTTTGTTTTTAGTTTTCAGCTAAAGTACTAGAGGATTTTTACCCTCATATGCAGATGGCATTTGTAACTTCAAACTGCAATTTATCTCTGAAAAGGAATGATAATAGCATTGAGGCAGGAACACATTGTTCCCACACAGATATTCACACTCATTACTGAGCCACTTTCATAGCCTGGCCTTACAGTTGCTCCCATACTCTGTTTGGTTCCTCAGGCCACATCTACCCTTCTGATTGCTGGCAGACTTCCTTGATCTGTGTTGAATAACCTCCAACTGTGAAACTACTGCATAAGTAGCTCACCTTAACCACACACTTGTACCACAATCATGGTGTTCTTCTGCCTCAACTCTTCAACCCCAAAGCCCTGCCATTCCCTTGGGAGTGGTGTTACAGAGTCAGCTAAAGCTCTGACATGAAAACTCTAAAAATACATTCTGTGCCTAGGACAGAACAAATTCTCACTCACTCATACACCACCTGTGATCCATTCAAACTGACCCCTTACATATCCAGGTCCACCATAAACAAAAGGCCTCAGACAAAACTCATTACATCCCCTGCAACCCCTCTTCAATGTCTGCATTTGGTCTGTACTTAATCTGTAGTCTGGTCTGCCCAAGCTCATGAGGCAAAGTTACCTACCCTGTCTCCACAGGTTTCAGTCTTCTGTACACACACACCTACACTGATCAGCTGGGTTCAAGTCTCCATAGTATCACAGTGCAGCTGAACTGACAACCCAGCTAACAACCACACTTATCTGGACCTTATTCACAACTGCAAACACAGACTCTGATTTTTTTTTTTAATAAAAAAAAAAAACCAAAACCAACCCAAATATTCCTCAGAGCTGGTACATACTACAACATCTTGGCTTCTTGCCTGGGGTCTGCACATCCTCAGCTGTTGCACATAACATTTCCAAAGAGCACTTTAAACATCACAACAGAGTGATCTCATTTCCCACAGCCTTTGCTTTTTTCAGCTGAAGCTGGACATTTATCTCTTCCTCCCTGTATCAGTGCCTTTAGTGATACCCTGACCCAGGAGACACCACTGGTTCCTTTTGCTTGACCCAGCATGCCAGCTGTGCAGTAATGACTCCCACTCAATCCTTTCCCCAGGGATTTCACACACGCCCTTGTCAACAGATGTGTCCTTACACCACCACAAAAAAATCAGCTAAGAAAATCTTTCAGTCACAAATGATAAAGAATTACAAGAATTATAAACATTGCGAGCTACAGTAAATTGAAATATTCAAGCTGGGCTTCCTGATTTCATTTATTCATATTGTCATTGATAGGCCCATTGCTCAATTTTGATTCTCATGACCTCTAAATGTATTTATTGAGTCTAAGGATTATGCCCATCAGTCTTACAGCACCATCACATGCCTGACACCACCCCTCCTACTTTCACAGGTCTTCTCTTTAACAGGCACCCTCCTCACTTCTGTCAGACATTGATAATCTGTCTTTCCTGCTGCTCTGTCTGCCAAGTGCCACTTCGCCATTTCCTGCTACACAGCACTTGGCACATGTAAACTGAACAAAAGTAAAAGGGTACTCACTGTAAATTACTTCAAGCCTAATTAATGCTTCCAGCTGTACAAATTCAAGCCAGCAACTTTTGGAACTGTTTTATGCTTAAATTTAAGTCAATTATACACAAAGTTTAAATCTCACATTCCACAAAAATCCAGAACTTTCCTGCTAGTACAGAACACGACTGAAACAAAACCACAGGACAGGCTGCACTTGAGGTTGCTGAGACAAATGGTTACTCACCACTTTACAGATATCAACCCTCAAGAAAGGTAAAGAGAGATGATTATATGAAATAAACAATATATAATAACAAAAGGCTTAGACAACTGAAGACCTTTTTAAACTGAAGACAATGCCACTGTTTAAGAGGTTCTCACACCATTACTGCAAATACTTCAGTGAAACACTGAACTCTTCAATAGATTAGAGTACCAAATCTATAACAGCTGGCAAATGTAAATTTTTATTCAACTAAAAAAAAAATAATCAGTCCATGTAGTACCATTGATTCTTTATCACCTCAATAGTTATCTGCTGTGATTTAGAAGACTGAAAGTCTCCTGCTTCCTCCTGGGTTATATGTCAGTTTTCCATGAAAATAAGAAATCTCAACCTTACAAATGTTGCCACAGAGAAAGACACAAGGTTCATTTACAATTCACTCCAGCCCATACTTTCTTCCTGCTGCCCAAGCACAGAAAGATGAGCTACCTACTGAGAATGAAAGGAAGGCAGTTTCAAGTGCCAGCCCCGCCCATCTTGGCAGGAAATCAACCGGTAGCTGCCAAGGGACTACAAGTAAGTCAGCACTGTAATACTGTAAAGATATTTTAGGACAAGACTTACTGTTGTATAGCCACCCTCACCTTGTGAAGTCAGTCAGTGCATTTTCTAGCTTTATGAAGATGCTTGAGTAAAAAGGTGCTGGAGCTTTGAGAATCGAGGGGGTGGATCTCTGGGGGTGAAATTCCAGCTTGCAACTGGAAGTGGAAAATATCAAAACGTTATCACAATTGCTTCAAGAATGCAGGCTAATTCAAACTCAATTCCAAGATAAGCGTGTGTGCACGTAGCACACCCAGGGAAATGGTGCTCTGACTACTGTGAAATGGTTTTTCAGCAGCATTAGCAGGGACAGAATGCTACAAAATTCACTGTACACAGTTAAAAGTCTGGTGTGAAAACTAAACACAGTACTGGGTCTTCACCACCTTCTCATCCTCAAGCATACTAGGCTCACTCTAAAGGTGAAACTTCCCCCACCCAGAGACAAAAGGCACAATTCTCTGAACACTGATCAGATCCAGGACTACACCACATGCTGTGGATCAGCACTTACACATCTAAGGAGCTCAGGCTACCTTCAAGGCATTCTTTGTGTAAAAGGAATAGACTGTTTAATCACAATAATAAAAATAAAGTATAAAAGAGCTTAAGACGCAGCATGATGTCCATAATCATAATCTCATCCACAGAGCTGCAAACCCCAAGATTATTTTGCTTAACATAGTCTCTGGTAAGATAAACTACTCTGAAAAAAAACTCTGCTTTATCATTTGCACTTCCTTTGCCCCAAAATTCTTGCAGTTCAATTTACTGTATATTTTTATAAACACATGTGGTCAAAAGCAGAACCCTAGATGCTCCTTCAGGACTACCTGAAACTGCAATTTCCACCTCCATTTGTCCCAACTGAAACATGTCCTAAAAAACAAATCAAAACAAAAACCTAACACTGCTTTAAGACAGCCCTCCCCATTTGCAACATTTTGCTTGCTGTTCTCAATTTGCATCAGCATTCTATTGTCTGTAGAAACATGCATAAGTAACTTGCCAAAAATTTTAAAGAGGCAAAGGCAGGGAAGAGAAAAGAACTTCTGAAATCTCGTGCAGTGGTCTGTAAAGACATTCACACTTCTTACTAATTAGGGCCTGGTGCAAAAGCAGCATCTGGAAAACACTGCTTAGCAAGAAACTCTACATATTAAAAAAAATAAATAATACCAAGACATCTACACATTTGGCAGCTTCCCAAAATCTCCAAAGGTCACATAGGTCTGGCAGCTGAGAATCAACTCAAATGGTTTTCAGTACTATAATGTTAAAATTATGGATTGGAGGGATACTTGAGCAAATGGCATTGCTCATATTTCATGAACATACAATCCTGATATCCCAACAGTCATCTGACACTACCATGCCACAAAAAGGAACGGAGGTGAGATGTTTGCAATACTGTCTAGATGTGGTGACTAATTAAGTACTGACATTTTTGCAAGCCACCTAGACTGCATTTGCACAGGTTTAATAGATACACATCATAGAGGTAAGCATATAAAATGACAACCCAAATATTAATGCCTCAGAACATCCTTGCTATGTGGAGTCAAATCTTTGTAGGAACAATACCAAATAACATTTTCTTTCTTTTAGAACTTTTCTTTCTTTTTTTCATGAAAACTGAGTCAACATGCAGTTCAAGCTATGCCACAGCCAGACAGTTCTTTCACTCCTCCCACTCCCAAATCACACTTGATTCTACTGTAGTGCTGTTTCATACTGATAGTTATATTTATAACTGTAGATGGATTTCCTAATACAAGGAGAATTCAGTCATTGCATTAGCTGGCAAATGATGAAAGAAGTCTAAGTAAAACTGTAAAACAAACCAAGCTCAGAGTAAAATTACTTCATCCTTTGCAGTTCAAATGCAAGTTTATCTCTCTCAATATTGTCTACTTGTAACCAATCTATCCATCACATGCACCACAAAACCTCTCACTCTATCAGGCACTACTACAGTGCAATGGCAATGTTTCAAATCAATTTAAATTAGGCTGTACTACATTCCATTACATGACATCATGCAACAGATGTTACTCTAAAAACACACAGGACAATTATTCAGGATAAACTCCCGTAATCTGAGTGGCAAAATGAATGGGTACCCCATATGAAATGGCTCTAGACTTGTTCTAACTTCATACTGAGATTCAGAACTTAAATGTTATCCAAGTTCACCACAGTTAACCCACTTAGATTGGCAACCAGAAACAAGAAGTATTCTTATCTTACATAAACTCACTAATTTTGTCACAAATAGATAAGCTAGAATTCCACTTAACCCTTTAGTTCTGCAGTGATCAGTGAGTTAAATGAGGCATTAGGAAACTCAAATGAAATGCACTTCCAAGAGGCAAGACACACTCCCCCTCCCTCCTCAGCTGTGTGATAACCTTGAATCTCCCTTGAAAATGTCACATTATGAAAATTAAAGCAGGAATGGCAGTTCAGCCAACTTAACTCACAGTTAAATTGTCTAACAGCTGTTCTGTTTGAAGTATGGCTGACCATTATACCTTATAGATATGAAAGCTTTTCATATACTACAATTTCTAAGGTATTTTTAATTAACACTGGCAGCTTGCATTCGTACTTAAAACACACTGCCATAAAAATACAAGTAAATCATGTTTTACATAAGCAAGAGCAATCTCAGAAATGTGTTGCTTCTTTAAGTTGTAGGGACATTGTTCTGTAGCCTTAGGGCTCTTTTGAGAACGCAGAACTCCTCAATGCCTCTAAGTAACATACTTCCAAACCCAGAACTGCCTTGAAATTTAATATGGCTCAAACTTTGCTCCAAAATATAGGTCTACAAAATAAACTTTAAAAATATTTGGAGGGAAGCAGACAATTGTTTAATCCGACAAGACGTTCTTTCAATCAATGAACATTCCCACACATCATAGCAGCATTTTAACACGCAAAAAAGTAAAGACTAAAAAACCTGAAATGGCTGGTCAGCAAAACAAAAGCGCTATAGAAGGTGAGCATAAAGCCAGCAGAGGCCCCAGCTCTCAGTAAGGTGTTCCCACCGGGGCTCCCCAGAGACCCGAAGGCAAGACTGCAGGCAGGGACAGATATCTGCTGCGAGGAACAGAGCTACCGGGACACGCAGGCGGACCCCAGCCCGGGACACGGACAGCCCCGCTGCAGGCACACCACGCCGCCTGGCACCAAGGGAGGTTCTGCGCTTTGCTCAGCCCTGGAGGCGAATCCTCAGCAGGGCAGGCAGCCCGGAGCCGCCGGACCCTTGGCCGCTGCAGAGAGCGGCGAGGCTGCGGAGCAGCCGCCCACCCACCCCGGTGTGCCCTGCCTGCCCTGCCTGCCCTGCCCTGCCAGCCACGGGCAGCTCCACCGGCATCGTGGGAAGATGCGGACAGACACACTGATAGGCAGATACGGATCCACGCGTACGCGGCAGGATCGCCCTTGGGAGGTCGTCACTTCACCACGTATTGCGAAAAGGTTGTTTTCTACATCACGGTCGCCTATAGCGAACAGCTCCGTTGCTCGGGCAAACCCAGCTCGGGCTCGGCCACGCCGCGCTCCCCCGAGGCATGATGCGAGGGGCCGGCTGCCCCCAGCACCTGCCTCCTATTCCAGCCCTACACGGCCCAGGGAAATCCCGAAAGACCGCTGTTTAGCTCTCATCCTGGCCCAGCTCCTGAACCATAGGGGAGCCGAGGCCGCTCTCCCCATCCCGGGGCTCAGCCCACACGGCACCGGGCCGGGCTGTTGCTGTCCTCCCTGGAATCCCTGGCAACTTGTTGGGCGAGCAGCGCTGCCCGCGGGCGAGCCCGTACGGGCGAAGCAGGCACCGGCGACTGCGGCCGCTCGGAGACAGCCCGCAGCGAGGAGCCCGCGGCAGACCCAGCGGCTCCGCGCTCCCGCCGCTCAGCCCGCGCCGAGTCTTCCCCCTCTCGGCGGCTCCGCACAGACCACACGCTGTATGCAATGTGCAACGGCGGGGCAGGACGAGGGTCCTCGCGGGCTCCTACCGGGAACGCTGTTACTGCGGCATTGCGGAGCGCCTAAGCCCCGCCGCTCTCTCGCTTCTTTCCTTCCCCCCGCTCGCCTCTTGCCCGCTCCCGCCGGCTCCGCCGCCGCCGCCCGCAGCTGCCGCCGCTGCGGACTCCAGGCGCAGACCCCCACCGGGGAGGGCAGGAAGCGCGTCATCACTCCGGGCCGCTCCACCGCCCTCCGCCCGGCCCGGCCCGCTCTGAGGGACCCGCGGCTCCCGCCCCGCGCCCGGAGACCGGCGGGAGCAGAGCCCGCCTCAGCTGAGGGCTCGGAGCTCCCCCTTACCTGGGCCTGAGGCAGAGGCACCTCCGCCGGCCGCAGCCCTCACCCAATCGGTGAGGTAGCGTCGTTCTCGCTCTGCCCGCCCGGCACGGCAGCGGCCAGGGCACGGCAGCTCCTCGGGGGAAGGAGGAGGAGGAGGAAAGCCGGAGCAGCCCCGCGGGGAGGGGAAAGACCCCGCAGGCACCACCGCCAGCGGGGGCCGCTGTGAGGGCAGGAGGCGCCCGCCCGGCCCCTCAGGCAGCGCGCGCGGAGCCGCCCAGCGGAGCCCCCAGAGCCGCGGCAGGGACGGGGCCGGAGCCGCAGGAACGCGCGGTCAGCGGGCGCGGAGAGCAGCCCGCACCAACCGCGGAGTGTGTCGGGCGGAGCGCTTACAAGTCACCGAATCCATTAGGGGGGAAAAGACCACTGAGGTAATCGAGTTCCAGCTTAGGACCGAGCATCACCTTGGCGCTGAGCGGTGCCAGACGATTCTTGAACGCCTCTAGAGATGGTGACTCCACCACCTCCCTAGGCAGCCCGTTCCCATCTTTAATCACCCTCTCTGTGAAGCAGTTCCTTCTATGTCCAACCAAAACCTCCCCCAGCACAGTTTAAAACTATGTCCTCTTGTCCTATTACTGGAAAAATGGGAAAAGAACCATTCCAAAGCCTGGAAAAAACTGGGAAAAGAACCCGACCCCCACTTAGCTACAGCCTTTTACTAGGGAATTGTGAAGAGTGATAAAGTCACACCTGCGCCTCCTCCAGGCTAAACACCCTCAGCTGTTCCTCACAGCACCGGTGCTCCAGACCTTTCCCCTTCTCTGGACCCGCTCCAGCACCTCAATGTCCTCTCTGAATTGAGGGCCCCAGAACGGGACACATCCTGAGGTGTGGCCCCAGCAGAGCGCAGCACAGGGGACGAATCACACCCCTTGTCCTGCTGGCCACGCCATTCCTGCCACAGGCCAGGATCCAACCCCAGAAACAAACCAACTGCTGTAGCAGCAAAGGAAATTCAGGGCTTCCCTTACACATCTTGTATCATTTGAACAGTTCTAAAACTGTTGGAGTTGTGTAAGTGCTTTTCACACCAATGTATTGACACAGGTATGAGAAAAGAAATACTCTAGCTTAGGTCTCTTATATGAATTAGTGCCATATATACTGGGGCCTCTGTAAAACCCAGCAGTTGAAAATCGTGCAGTTAAAATGATTTCACCTGATTTAGCTGAAGTACAGTCATTAGTAAATATTTTTACTTGTAACCAGCTTAAAAGAGCTGCATCAGTATACAGCTGGTTTTACCTTTCAGAGTAATCTTGTTCCAACAAATTAACCTTAAGACACTAAACTCACAGTGTCACACAGCTTGTATCAATACACTTGGTGGGCATGTTTAAGGCAGTCTGTAGATATAAAACCCAACCAGATTATTTTATACATCCACCCTACAGAATTAAAAGCATCACAATTTTAACATCCCTGATAGTTACCCTGAGCTGTGCCAGCTTTATCAAACAAACAAGAAGTGTCTGCTCTTTTAACAAAAATAGAGGCTACACAGGATTTGCTTTATAACGTGCCAATACTTGACAATATTACAAGTTTTACAAATGATTTATTGTTATCATCTGTTACTAAAGAGATACTATTCAACCTGTTATTAAAAGAATCAATAATTGAAGTATTTTTTGTGGTTTAGAGATACTTTTGCACATGTAAGTTACCTGGGAACAGCCATAACATTTACATAAAGAGCAGTTTGGGATGTTTTGGTTTGTTGGCTTTTTTTGTTTGATTTGGGTGTTTTTTCCTGGCCTTTTACTGCCGTGATGATAAGCTTCCAACAATGTGGTTTTCCCTGTGTGACATACAACTTAAACTTCCCTCTAAAAAAACACATAATGACATGTTTCATTCTTCTCTTCATGCAGTGTTATCCTATTTCCTGGCTGCAATACTGCTTCAAGAGAAACTTCCTGTACTCCATGACTATACTTGATTGCATTATCTTTTTCTGCCTTCACTTTTAAACCTTTTCCTAACTTATGCCTTCTTTGACATAGTAACATGCAAATCCACAGTTCCAGTCTCTGTTACCATTGTCATTTCTGTATTCTTCTGTTTCCTCTCACCTCACAGGAAGTCTGTTTAAATCTCTGTGCTGCATTGACCTCCAAATAGCTCTTTTGAAATCTTTGCAAAGAGATTTCAGCAAAATGTCAGTAAAAGTACCCCCAGTCCCAAAGAATAAAATTTCACTACAATGTGGAGTGCAATGTCAAGACCAGGCTCCCCTGCATCATTTCTGTGTCTTGCTCCTCCCAATACATTTGTGTGTCTGGACACATTTACTATCTCCCTTTTTGCCCATCTAGTGACTTGCTTTTGGGCAAACCAGCTTTTTTTTTTCCCCTTTGTTTGCATCATATTAAATACAAGGTGGTCTGAGCACCTTGCATTCTACAGTAGGAATCCTTGATAAAAGTAATGCAATAATAAATGAAATGTTCTGTCAATCTGTCATGTGAGGATTCAGCTTTTGTTATTTCAAAATAATAACAAGTAGTTAGCCTACAAAAAAGCCTAGTAATAATTCTAGGCTTTTTTTGTATTCAGAGGATATTTTGAAATTCAGGCATTCTATTAGACACCTGACTTCACTTCTAAGGTTGTCTTTTCCTGCTATCCCACCTATCCTAACACTTTATCTTTCCATCTTCTTATTACCAAACCCCAGAACTTTAAGGATAAGTGTTTTCTCAGAGGAAGAATGACAACAATCTAATGTCCTTCAAGGTGAAGTGGGTCTGGTGTGTGAACATCAGGGATGTTCTCTAGTGATCTGCCTTTCCCACAGGTCAGGAGACAGACATTGAATGATCTCCCAAAACAGTCATGAAGCATCCTCACAAACTATCCCTAAACGCTGTCATACTTGTCATACTTGTTCACAACCCTCTGTTAATCCTTGTATTGCAACTGCTTTAGCATTCTGGCCCTCAAAGTATCCTGTGGATGAGAGCAGCACTGGCACATGTACTGATGTTCTGGGTGAACCAGTCTGTGTGCAGGGATCTTCAATGCAGTACATTATAAACAATTTTCTCATCTGTCATTTCAAATACATTTTAAATCTGTCTCAGAACAAGTCTATTAAAATGCAGCCTAAATCATACCCAAGCCTGTAAACTAGATTCTATGTGCATGACAAGACTATTTTAATAATTACATTGGATAGCTTAAAAAGCTATATTGAAGACATTTCTTAAAGTTACTTTAGTTTGCATACTGGAGGGTGGCTTCTGGGTTTTTTGTTTTGTTGGGGGTCTGGTTGGTTGGGTTTGTTTGGTTTGGTTTTTTTTAATTGTTAAACTCCTTGGACTAGGGAATATTGCAGTTTTTTGGTGTAGCTGGTTCTGGTACTCTACCAGGCTTGCTAGGAAGTTTCTGTGGGGGTCCCAGTCCAAGTTTGTGGTGCTACCATTCAGATGGGTTCTTTTTGTTCTGCTCTCTTAGTTACAATAAACAAGTGGATTGTAATCTAGACTTTTTATTATTGAAGTTGTAACTTCATAGTTTGAATTTTTTTCTTTTCTCTGCTTGACACCTATTTTGATGTTCACAGAAAGATTACTAATTTCTTTGGGGTTTTTGTCCTCTCCTCTGGATCATTATAACTTTATGCTTTTCAAAATCCAGTGCAGCCCTCTCCAGTGTCTTTTTAGCTTTAATTTGTGAATCCAATTAGTTCTCTAGCTGATTTCTGCTATTCTGATACTGAGCTGATTAATTTCTTAATTGTTATTTGTACTTAGGCTTTTAATTTTCTCTTTGAGCCCCTCTTCACCAGCTGAGTTTATTGACAATGGAGCATATCTCCAGGTTATTCCCATCATTCTGGACTCTTTAGACTCTTCCTCAGTGCTCACAGGTATTTTAAATTGCAGTGCTTACTTCTGCTGATTTGGTGTCTTCTTGACACCATGGTGCCTGGCATTGTGAGCAGTTCATGGGCTTTATGAAGACTAAATTGTCTCTGCTCCCTTGAGGCTTATTGCTGTCCTCTGACTTCATCAGAGTCAAAACAATCTCCTCCCTACCCTCCTTGGGCAACATCCCAAGACCTCTCTGAGCTGAGGGGCAGTGGCAGCAAAACCCCCTGTGTACAGGTGGACAGGGCATAGGGGAAGGAGGATGGTTCTGATTTTCATCCCCATTTCTCACCCCCACTGGTAGCTGCCAGGCATCCAGCAGCAGGTGTAAAATAGCATGTGCCACATCTTGTGTCCAACACATTCAGTGAAGGTCTTGCATGTGTGAGAGGGAAATGAGTTTTTGGGTGACAGTTTTGCAGCTTGCCTACTGTAAATACTGTCTTTCTTTTTGACAACATGCACTTTACTGGATACCATTGCACTATACAAAAACCACAGCAATACTGTGCTACAGCAACCATGTTCTTAATTTACATGGGCTTCTTTATTCTTGTTGTAATTGGATCTTTCTGTGAACTTTTAATTGGTTCTGCTAAAGATCCAGTTCTGTAAGGAGGGAGGTCATTATTAAGAGGTATTACAACATTGCTGAGTCTTGCTCTTCAGATTTGCACAGTAACTTTCAGTAAATATTTTATTAGAAAAAATATTCTTTGGATATCAGTCCTTAAAAAAGACGTTAAATAACTGAAGGGATTGTGTCCCTCTCACCTTATGGTAGAGGATTACAGTATTCTAGGGAGTGCACAGCAGCCTAGTAGCCTTGTCATGATCTAACAATTTATCCTAGCTCTACTAATTCTAGTGATGATGAAAGGACAATGCTTTGTCTGTCAAAGCAGGATCAGCTGATATTATAAAATTCATTTTTTGGCTTTGTGCTTACAAAATTCAATATGAAAAGGAAATTGCATTTTTCTTTTAGGGGGATTATATCTGCAACAAATCAATCAGCTATTTCTAAATGAGAAAATAAATTTACAGCGTTGACATTATTGGTAAGAAACGCTCAAGACCAGAACTACAGAAAACAAAGAGGATATTTTGGTACCTAAACTTCAAGGGAACAGCTACAAGAGAATGAAGGATAGGATTTGAATTCAGATCTAGTTACCACAGGAAATGCCAGTCCTAGCAAAGTTAATGGGACACAGGTTTGGTGGTGTGGGAGATCAGGAGACTAAGAACCAGAGTAGCATCCCTCACAGTTGTGTCTGACACAGTACCCACAATGGCAGGGTCATAAATTGATCAGCCAATCAGTCAGTGTGTGGCTGCCCTTGAGCAGCCAGATTTTCTGATGATTTGTATCATCAGAAACATTCTGACTCCCTAACAGCAGTGTTCTCTGTAATGCTGTCCCTCGGAAGGCAACCCAAGCTGCCTTTTGGTTATACATCTCTGTGACTTCTGATAAACATATTCACACTTCTGTTTGCAGCTGAGCTACGTTCTGGTCTGATGAACACCTCCAGGTTTTCCAGAGTGCTGCAAGAAGGATCAGAAAATGAACGTGAGGACTGTAGTCCACAAAGCCATGTCCATCTAAGTGATAATTCTCAGTATGAACAGTAAGCGATACAGAGTCTTTAATAAAGGGTTCTAGGAATTCCTGAGTAGCAGTATACATGCTTTACAGGTTTGTTTTCAAAAACACCTACTAAATTAGTGTTGTTTTTTAGAAGTCTGACCCTCTCTTGTTTTCCTGTCCATATCCAGAACATACGGTTTGCTGTAAACATTACACATGAAAATATTTTATTGCAGTTTTGAAAACAGAATTTAGCCTTCTAAACTGCTTGGCTGTTACATGGTGTGATCCAAATTGGATGTGACTTGTATGGAATTATGCTGAACTTTTTGCTTTGTCTGAAATTCATATCATGCAGCATTAATGGGTATTTTTTCAATTGCCTGTATTTTCAGGATGCTGATAAAGCACTGGAAAAATGCCAGGTATTTTAGGAAATGCATTGCTGTTTCCCTGGATCACCAGATGTTACAATACATTAACTCTGTTTCCGGAAAAAAAGAGTAATTTTTGTTGTATTTCTTTAACTAGGGTGATTCAGTGTTAGACAAAAATCTTTCCCTTTAAAATGAGAGTGTTGTTAGCATCTTACCTAATACCTCATGTTATCTAAATTAGTTATCTGAGGACATGTAACTCAGTTTTCTTTTCCTCCTATAATCTCCTTCAATGACTGGCAAGAGCTGTGCCTCATTTTTATCAAGTTGTTCTATTGTTCAGAATTATTGATTATTTATGATTTTTAACAAAAAAAGTCTTTAAAAACAATGAAACACAGACTTGGACATATTTAAACAAATCCAACATGTGCATTGTCTGAGTCTGTGTGGTACCAGAGGACAAAGCTATAGTTGACACAGGATTATTTCCTGCTGGAGTTTTGCCAAAGAAAATTGGCATCATTCGTGCTATTCTTTATTGCGAGTCTCCTCTAATGTGTGTGTTTAATAAAACACGAACATCTGGGCCCACAGGGTAAGCTCCATGTGTACCAGCAGTGTAACTCTTCCAAATCAATTTTTATTTGCAAACTTTTCACTCAAGCAGAACTGTCCTGAAGTATCTGCTCTGGGGCCATGTGCTACTTTAGTGCTCCTTTAGCACTTCTTGGGTGTGGGTGAGGGTCTGTAGTGACACAGAGTCCCCAGGCAGGCACAAAGGAAAGCCCTTTGTTGCAAAAACCAGTTAGCCCATTATCAGTTACATGGCTTTAAAGCATAACAAACATAATTCAACCACCCACCATACACCATGGTGTGAACATGGAATGGTTACATAACTTGTTTTTCTACCCCTAATTCATCTGAGTCTCTTTCCCACAGTCCTTTTCTATCTAGCTGAAGTTACAAGCCTGAGCCATGACTTTACAAGGCCTTCCTTTTGTAAAGTTTTACATATCAGTAACACGTGGGGTTTGAGGAGCTGAAGTATTAGAAAAGCTTTGTTCCTTCCTCTGCTTCCCATTCAGTTGGGGTATTCTCTTTATGGCTGCACTGGGATTTCCATGGCATAGCCCCAGGCTTCTGCAGGCAGGCAGCACTGCTGTGAGTATTGATCTCCACTGGAGAGCCAAGGAATGAAATCACATGAAAATGGAGCTGTGGTTTGGGATTGTTACTTCTAAGCTAAGGCATGTGGTAGGCCAGAGTACAGGAAGACATTTGTCATCTGTGTTGTCAGGAAGCTGCTTACGTTGGTTCCTCAGTCTGTTTCTTCCTGACCATTTCTGGTGCTTTCCCTTGTCCTTGTACCTTGATGCTTAACAACTGGAGAGGCTGCTGCAATCGGATGCAAGGTGAGCACTGAGCTGTGAATGGAGCAGGTGGGCTCATATGTACTGCACAGCCTTGTGATTCTGGCCTTTTCCACAGCAAGAGGGAAACCCTGCCAAGGGCTTCTGCTATAGCACTTACTGGCCTTAGTTTAAACTAACACTTCACACACCTGAAATTCTGGTTGGGTGTCTTTCTAGATATTGTATTTGTATTATGATTTGGATTCTTGTTGGGTGTCTTGTTGGTTTTTTGGGTATTTTTAAATGAAGCAAATGCTCCAACCTGCTCAATGAGTAGTAGGAAAAAAATCTTTTCTTCCTTTTTGTCAAGCAGTGTATGTACATAAAAGCATAGGTTTCATGTGCTAGTAATAGGCCTGTGCTTTTGCTTAATGGTACTTTACTGTATTGCTGACAAATACTAAAATCTGAGGGGAAGAGAAAGGGGGGGACAAAAGATAAGGAAACTTCTTCCTCATAGCTGGTGGCAATGCTTGAATGGTCTTGAGCTCTGAAAGGGATTGCAGTATGTAGGGAGAATTTTGCTCCATAAACAAAGTGGTTGCATAGAACTAGACAGTCAGTATTAAAGGATAAAAGGAATTACCATAAAGAGGGCAGTAGATTTTTGGGACTGTCTTCTACAATAGAGTCTTAAGCCAGTTTATCCAATGCTGTCCAAATGGGTGAAGAATGCAACATTGTAAAAACCTGATGAAGTAGATCAGCTTTTACAAGGTCTCTGTGGGAAGAATAGAGCCACTTCTGCCATTAAGTTGGAGACTATAATTATGCATAATTCATAATTCTGCATGATGTGTCTTAAGGGTAAATGTGCAAGTAGAATCCTTGCCTGGCAGTGCTGAGCAAGCAACCTCTACCTGTGTGCATTTTCTTTGTGCACATCAGGATGGCCTGTATTTAACTGCAGTGATGTCTTGATCTTGTGGCATTCTTGTTTGCAGAGACATTTTATAGACATTTGTGCTAATGCTGTTATTTCTGGTTCCTGCTCTAATCAGAGCACATAATTTTGTTCATGCATATGAAACCAGGTTTATAAGGATAACAGTCTCAACCAAGTAATTAATAATTTCTGATTACAATTGTCAAATTCATATATAATCAGCTTTTTAGCCATGAGAATAGCAAATTAGATTTTCCCTCATAAAACGGAAAATTCATGCACTTCATATGAAGTCATGAACAGCACATAATTAAGATAATATTCCATGTTTATATTTCTATAAAAATAGATCAGTGCAACTTTTTTGTGTCCTATGAATCCTTATCTTAGATTGTTTAAAAAATAGGCTGCCTTTTCTGTGACTTCACTGATAAACATCTTTTGTTGATGTACTAAGTCAATAATGATTGAACAGCCTTTTCGAAATTATAACAGCAGTTACTAATGAGAACTGTACTACTTCTGGCATGCCTGAGGTCTGGGGGAACATAAATGCAACAGCCATGACTCTAATTTTTGTGCTCAGCTGTATGGCACCTTTGGACATTCTGGTTTTGGGGGACATTTTATCTTTCAGGGTTGGCCTCATTTATGTTCAGTTGCCCCATCTCCCGCTGGCTGGTGGGAAGTCAAGGATGGCTGGCACTGCTCCTTCTCCCACCCTCTGCTGCTTCAAGCACCTTGTATTTCTCTAGGAAGCTGCACTGCCAGCCCTGTGCTGCCATCAACCCCCTTCTCAGGGTGTTATTCCCTGAAAGGGGCTGTGTCCATTGCTTTGCTGCTGCTTGTAATGCAAATGAGGTGGGGTGCCCTGGAGCAGCTCATGTACCCAGCTATACCACTAGAACAGGGCCAAACATTCCCCAACCCTTTCTTTTTCATTTTTGAGATCTCATAACAGAAGAGTCTTTAAATCTACTAATTGTAATCGGGGCTTGTGTATTTGGCAGTTTTCCCTTACTCCCTGACCAGCTTTACTATTTCTGCCAAGCCACCCTTCCCACAGCTGAATGCTTTGCAAGGCTGGACCTGAGACAGCTTGTTCCAACTCTAGAAAATGAACCCATGGATTTCTTCCCACAGATGTAAAGAATTCTACAAAATTATTTGCTCTTCTTGGGTTGTATTTATGACCTCAAGAGCAAAATTCATTGTCTCAGTGCAGACCTGCATTCCTTCCAGAATGGGTTTGTCTTCATTGTGTTAATATGCTCCTCCTCCTAATCTTGCAGGAAGGGGGAATGAGAGATCTGCAACTTTTGTGGGGATAAATCCCTGATGCTTTACTTGCTGGAATGTACTGCATATGAACATGCACCATTACACATTTTGTGGTCAATTGCTAGGAAAAAATGTATTGCAAAGCAAGGGAGCAATACAAGTTCTCTTCTATCACTCTAGCCTTGTGCTCATGAAGTGTGTTGAGGGATTTCTTAAGTGTAGTACATCTTTTTTAATTATGAACCATGAACTGAGACTTCACTGGAGCGTGTATCCTAATGGGAGCTTGGTGTCACTCTTAGGCATTACATGCCATTGTGCACCCTGCATTGTGCATAGCTGGCTTTAGAGTTGTTTTTTTTTTTTTTTCAAGTACCCTTGCAAAAATTTGATCATTCAAATAAAGCACAAAACAAGTTCTTTGCCTTTTGAATGCAGTAGGTGTCTGAACATGTGTGTGCCTACCTTATTTACTAAAGAGAAGCAATTAGTAGTGACCTTGGCAATTTGGGCAGAGGTGGTTTTTTTTTTTTCTTTTAACATAATGCAGATTTCAGTAAAAGTTAAACTCAAGACAAGGTGGGAACTGACACATACTGCACATAATTATGTTTCCACTTTGCAGGCAAGGTTATTGATAGGTAAATAATTTCTAGTGAGGTGAAAATATATGCACAGGTAGAACTCACAGAGAGAGTTGATTTGGGGATTTTTCCTTACTTTTGAATGAGGCTAATCTCTTGGTGCTTGGCAGAGCCAGATCCAGGCACAGGCAAAGGAGGCAGCAATAGGGATGGCAGAAAGGGCTCTGGCAAAGCCCTGAAAACCAACCTGGCAGCTGCTGCTGCCAGGAGAGGGGATGAGAATGTCTGAAACAGCAGCTACTTAAGGAAAAATGGGTCATGTGAGCCTTTGCTGGATCCTGTTCACTTTTCTGTGGCAGAAAAAGCCAGCTCTGTGTGTAATATATGCACTTCATCCTCAGGGCAGCACAGCGTAGTTTGCTTATGCTGATAAGAAGCCTTGAGCCAGCTCTGGTGGTTGGCTTGCATTCACTGTGTCTTCCAAAAAGAATGCATTCAATTACTCATTAGCCACTTCACAAATCAAACACTGCTTTAAAAGGTACTGCTTTAAAACAACTGTCAGGGAAAACTATTGATGGATAGTGGCAGACACCCATGGATATTTCCAGACAGACAGAATGCTTAGACCCACACAGAATGAAGTATGAAAGATTAGCAGAACAACTGAGGAGAAACTCATCTGTTCCAGCAGAACAGCAAGTTGTGGGCTCTTATGTGGTGTGCAGACAGAAGTGACAAGATGGAGAAATGCAGGGGAGTGCTCCAGATGTCAGAGATGCAGAGGATGCTCCTGGGCTTTTGTGAGCCTTTGTGAAGGGACTGAGAAGCAGCCTGCTCTGAAATGGTGGAGGAAGTGAGGGACAGAGACTAAGTCTGTGGGATAGAGAATTGGTCTGTGAATAATCAGTCATTAATAAGTGTTATTTTTGCTTTTCCACAATTCTATCCAGAAGAAATTGTAATAATGTCTCCAATTGTTGCTCAGTCCAATGAGTAACTTTCTCCAGTGGCACACTTCCAACCATTTTTGTCTTCTGAGCTTTCTACGTTGGAATACTCTTCCCTTGCCCAGAAGTGTCATCTCTTGTGGCCACTAAACTGGATTTCCATGTAGGAGTCTAGACTGCAGATTCTCCCAAATGTCTAAATAAATATAATAGAAGCTTACTTACACCATATTAGGTGCAGCCACCTCTATGAGACAAATACTGATGGATTTAGCAGGACTGCTGCCACACTGGGGCAAAAATGAGTTTCCCCTCACTACTGCTTTGAGGAATGACACTGAAGTGTCACAATATACAGCACTCAGTATCTGGGGTTAATTCATCCATGCAATTAAATGTCAATTGATCTACGTATTACAATACTCAAAAAAACCCTACTTTGTTAAATGAATTTTTCACAGAGCTTCAGTAATTATTGGCATCTTTACATCCATTTTGTATTTGTCAGGATTTCTTTGCATTGCCTTTTTCTACCACTCTGACAAAGCTCTGTGTGTCAGATTGTTTTTCTAGGCCCTGATTCAGCAGCCAGCATCAGGATTCAATGTCTCAGCAATAGCAGCATAGTCAAGAGTTGTGACTGTGGCAACTGTAAAAATGAAAAACTGGTCTAAAGCAGCCTCCATTTTCTTGGAGGAAAAACAATCCAATGGGTAAGGATCAGTTTTCTAAAGGAGCCCATCACCTAAAAAGGCCAGTAGAACCCTGCTGCAATTTTGAAATTGCTCAAGTCCTGCTAGTCTGTATCCCATCTGTGAAAAAGCTATTTTTTAACTGATTGATCCTGCACCTCCTGAAGCTGATGGCACAAATCCTGTTGGAATCTATGGGGCAGGATTAGGCATTCCCACAGCTTTGGGAAAGCCTAATCCTGCTGGTGCTGGTGAGCACTGGCACTGTTGCTGTAGTGACAGGGAGAAAGTTCCCAATGAAGTGATGAGGCAGAGCTCTGTTTGGTGGCCAAGAGCTACTTAGGGTGTTGCTGAGTTAAGGCCATAAGATGAGGTGGTATCTGAACCCTGGGCTGCCAGACATCAGTTCTCTCTCTGTGCAAGCATTTAGGGAATCTTAAAAATGGCTGGCATGGTGCTGAAGCAACAGCTACATCACGGGATGAATTGTCCCATTTTATCAGGTGTTTTTTAGAGAACTGGGAGCTGTAATCCTCATGACACAGTGAGCTGGGCTTTTTCCTTTCTCTGCTCCTGAGGTTGCCAGGATAACCTTATTAGTTAGGCAGTTGCAGTACTGCAGCAAGCAGTACTAGACACTAGTACTGAGTGTAAGCATCCTGCCTTAGGAATGATTTTGGCATTTCTTCAGATAATATGTAACAGTGCCAATTAGAGATACCACACAAATTAGAAACACAGCTTGCACAGAAATGTTTTGTATCCTTTAAGTGTTTAATTCAATTGTATCCTAATACAAATTTACTCTAGCAGTTCTAGTTGAATTTTACTTAATATTCCTTTATGCTCATAGAATTAGAATGGTTTAAATATTTCTTTACCACCTAGGGAGGAAGAAGTATCTCTCCTGCAGCAACAGAACAGGCTCTGTAGCTGTGCTTTCCCCTGTCAGTGCCAGCCTTTATTCTCAGAAGCTGGCATGCAAGCTTTGCAGCTATCTCAAGCTTTCCTTAGCAAACAGGACTGTAACTTCTCGTGTATCTTGCATGTTTGGGGGTAGTAAGGAAGTTGAAAGAGAAAAAAAAAATTTTCCTAAGTCTCTTGTTTTACAAGAGACTTAAGTAATGACTTAAAAAAAAAGTGAGAGATTTTTCAGCTTCTTGACTGCCTAAAGAGAACTTTTTTGTCATTGTTGACTGCAGCCCAGGAGTAACAGATGAGAAAAGGGTTTCTAACTGCACTTCATGTATAGGTTTAGGAACCTGGAATCCATTTTGTAACTGTTATTATACTCTTATCTTCCACAGCCTTGCTAAGTTAATGCAATTTTGTGCACTTCTGTTGCTCAAACACAGGGAGTTGAACAGGGAGGAGGAGGGGAAGGCTGAGCAGTGCTGCAGCTACAGTGTGGAGTCATCTGTGCCACAGTGGTAACAAGAGATGTGCGTGCCCCAAACACACAGCAGGAGGGACAGCTGTGCCTTTGCCTAGGAGAGAGTAAAAAGGGCTGTCACTCACACCCTGGGAATTGCACATGTTTGGGCAGCATCTCTTGAATATGCTTGCAGTGGTTTATATCTGCTTTCTGGGAGGCAGATACTGGCCTCATATAGGATTGGTCAGGTAAACTCCCCAGAAAACAGAGGCTGGTACTTGCTTTACCACTTGGTGAGTAACTGCAGAAGAAAGCTGATACAGCTTTCTTTTAGAGCTCAGTCCTTTCAAGTAATAAAGCCTATTAGCTGTAAGTAGGAGCAGCCTTTTTGTGTTAAGATTTACTATATAAAATCATCTTACACTTGGATATTCACCCTTGTTTTCCTCTCTTTTTACCCTTTGCACTTTGGTAAGGCAGATTTCCATTTGCTCAGCTGAAAGGTCTCCAAAGCTGGGCTTGCAATCTGCGAGCTAATAAGAGCAACCAGGATCTTGCATTCCTGAAAGTGTTTTTGTGTTGAGGCACTGCAGGGTACAGGGAAAATGATTCCCAGGTACTGAGATAATGCCACCCTCAGACAGAGGGGCATATGCACAGGTCTTAAGTGAGTGTTTCAAGGGGTATCAGAAAATTAACAATGACATGTACCAAGGGGTCAATCCAGGATGCAGCCTGCTGGTTACTGGGCTCACTATTCCTTTGCTGTTTGTAAGGGAGGTAGTGTGTCCTCATTGGAGCCATCTTCAATGCTTATTGCTTCATTCCCCATCCTACACACCCAGGATCTATCAGGCCTACACTGGGACTCACTTTTTATTTATCTGAGACAGCCAAAAGTCAGATTTCAAGCTAAACCCAGATGGGAAAAAAGTGCTTCTTCCAGTGAAAAAGGGAAAATGAGGGCAAAATGAAAATGCCATACTGACTAAGTACTTGAACAAAATGAAGGTATTCTGAGTACATGAAGGACTAATGTTAGTGGGAAAATTGAATTTCAAGGTAGCATCCAGTTGTATTGCACCAGAATTAAAGGAAACTGAAGTGATGAACATAAATTGTTCAGTTATGATCAATAAAATAATCTTTAATTTCACCCCAAAATTTAATTTCAGCTCAGGTCTGTGATATTCCATGTTAGTAACTGGCTTTCATACTTGAATTTGAGGAAAAGACTAACCCTGTAATACTTGTCATTTTAGGGGTAAAGAAAAGGCTTTGACAGGGCTCATCCCTTGGAATCTCCAGTTACCAGAGCCCCATCCATGCAGACATAGAGCTGACTCCTGAAGTCTCAAAGGCTATGCTGCTCAGATAGCAAGGACAGCAAGGCCTAGGGGCTGAAGATTTTCTGCACAGCCTGACCAGTGGTTGGAATTGACAGTAGCTTGTGAGGGATGTTTTGGTGTATTTTCATTGAGAGCTAATGTTCACATTGCAGTACTCAGATGGAGGGGGTTGAGTGAAGTCACTCACTTTTAGTGAGGGGGTTGAGTGAGGTCACTCACTTTTAGTGAGTATCCTCACTAAAAGTTGGGGAAGGGGTTGGAGAGAGCTGGCTGTTTGACCAGATGTAGCTGGGGAAATGGTCTGTGCCTGAAATCGGTACATGTTTTGCTGTATATTTATATTTTAGTGAGAACTGAACAGCCAAGGGGCTGAATTCAGAAAGGCATGGAATTGCCTGTGTAAAAGATTTAAGCAGTGCAGACTATAAAAGCACCTGAGCTTTAAGTGCAAGTCACATAATTCAGATGCTACTTCAAATCTCATTTCAAGAGACCCTACTGAGTGTTTATTCCCATCACTGAGTGTGTAAGTACATTTTCAACTCTGTCACTGCACACTTAAGTCCTTTGTGCTTTGCCTTCCTGAAATCAACTGTTAGCACTTTTCATTGAGTTGCTTTGCTTACATCTTATTGAAGGACAGCAGAAATACCAATCATCTTAGAGCCTCCCCAGGTGTCCAAACCTCCCCCCTGTGCCAGCCAGCTTGTCCCACTGCAGGGAAGAGCTCCAGTATTTCAGTCCAGTCCAGCCCATCACAAGACGCTTCCCAGTTGCGTGAGACTGGAGGTGTGCAACAGCAGTGAGTGCTGGGAAAACAGCTATGAACTGGTTACAGTTCAAAACAGCAAATATATTAGACAAGGAGTGGGGAAGAAAAGGGAGAGCATAACATTGGATTTTCTATGCATTTTTGACTGTGTAAGGAGTCAGTTACAACTTTATAGTTTTGCAAGGAATTTTATGCTGCTTTGAAAACTTGGCCACAGGGAAAGAGGGTCTACCAATCTCACAACTCAAAATCCCTTTTTGGCTCTTGGACATGTTTTGCAGATGTTTCTTGTGTGCTTAGACACTGCTTCTGCTAAGCAATTCAGTGAGGGAATAGTGTCCTCCTGCCCAATATTGACATACAGCCCTTCCAAGAGGGGAGCTATGTTAATCACCAGTTCTAGGGGTTTTCATGTAGAATGTTTGAGGGAAAATAACCCCAAACAAAATCCATGAGGTAAGATGCATTTTGTTTATACTCACTAGCTGGGATAATGTCAAGAGTGATCATCTCTCAAGTTTTTGTGGGAACTTTAATACAGGGATACAAAGTCTTTTGTGCTACTAGAGCCCTGGTCAAGCAAACCTGTGTACTGGGGAGTGTTTCCCCAAGAGGAAGGAGCAGTTATTTCAGAGAGCATGGCCAGCTCTGTGCTTCTACAATAGCAGGTTCATTTCCCCTATGCTAACTCAGAACTAGGCTTTTCACATCATCAAGTAGTAGAAAGTGGTGATTTTTATCTGCATTTCTACAGCTGATTTGTCAAAAAATGTTACAATTGAGCTCACACACATCAATGCTTTTGAGAAAGTTATGCCCTATTATTGATAAAGTCAAGGATTGACTTAGAGTCAGTGAGTTGAAAAATCATGTAGATGATGTAGTTTATATCTTTATTTCCCTCAATTTTAAATGAGGTATTCAAGACAGTGCAGTGAGATATTACCATCTCGCCTTCTGGCAGATTTCTGATGCATTGATTGCTTTATAATTTCTTATTCTATTTATTGGTTTATAAAATTTCCAGTCCCTTGGTTTGCTTTGTGAATTTTGTTAAAATCAGAAGAAGGTTCAAAAAAACACCTAGAGACAAACAGATGTGGTCATGGGCCTGAATCATTCTGAGGACTGTTAAGTAAACTCATGACATGTCTACTGTTTCACTGATAAAACTTATGTAGACCATTGATTGCCTGTGATCCTAAATTCTCCTTTGAGTTTGTTGCATGACCTGCAGAAAATTAAAGCATCTGGAAAAAGAATTCCCTCTTCTCTCTTACTCTGAATTTGCAAAAAGGGAAACCAACAGCTGTTTCAGAGCCAAAAATAAATAAAAACTTGTAGTAGGTGGTACCATGAATGTACATCTAATTGCAATCTAACAATCTGCAAACCAGCCACCAAATAGTGAGGAGTGAGATCATAATTTGGGCAGAGAAGGGGAGTAAAGACAATGGGAAAGCGAGAGAAATAGTTTTGGCTCAGGAAATTTATATCTTTATAGAGGAGAGAAACGAGTGTAACTAAGAGCAGTGAGTTGTGATATCCTTTTGTTTTTGAAATGTTGTCCTCTTGACTCATCACTGTCTAGAGACACTGGCTATAGGTGCCAGAAATAGTGGGGAAATGATGGCATGTCTGCTTCATGGCTCAGTATAAGTAACCCTGATGGACTTGGTCATCAGGTGAGATGCAGCTCCTGGTTCTGAGGCTCACAGAGCAGTTGCATGTTCTGCCTCCTCTCCCACACTCTGTCTGCTCACACCTATCACATCAGATATGTGTATCTCTGTAGGATCAGATACATGAACAGCCCTCTTCATTTCCTCATAAAGGAGCTTTCTTAAAGCACTGAGTTTTTATGGTGTGGATCTCAAGTGCTCCAATAAAAATAATGTTCAGGATGGATAGAAAGACTAATGTGGGTAACTCTGGAGTCACAATTGCTAAGCTGGGTCAAAGGCAGTGTGGCATGTATTTGGCACATGATTCTCTCCTCAGTTGTGCAGTGAAAGTCTGAAGTCAGCAGGATTACACAGAGGTGAAGCCAGCGTGACTGAGAGGAGGGAGCATGAGCCCATTCCCAGCTGCTTTCTCTCCAGAGGTCTGTTGGTGATTTATTTTAATGCTGTTTTTCACTGACGCCCCCCACGAGGTATAATTTGTTTGCATTTTCTGTGATCAGATCAATCTTCCATTTCATTGTCAGCCATTCACTGATAGTAATCCTCAGTTAATTCTTTCTTTTAATGCTATCTTACTGTACAGACAAACCATAAAGGATTTCTTTGCCTGGAGGACATGTGCTACTACTTAAACTGATTTAGCAAATGCTCTTCCAGAATTTCACTAGGCAGCACACTGAAGGCAGTTTGAAAAAATATTTAAAATTAAAGCATTCAGTATAATAGCACAAGCCCAAGAGTGCTTTTTTTCCCTTGTCTGGAACTGCTTTCAGTGGGTGAAATGTACTCCTGCATCATACCAATAAGATGTGTACCTCTGAAACCATCCTTGAAGGGTTTCTATCAATATAAATGTCATAGCAGCTCCCTGTTGCCAGGGCAATACTTCAAAAATGAGAAGAAAAATCTACAAACCTGTAGCTTATTTTGCAAGTTTCCTTTAGAAAACTTAATCAAGCCCAGGGTCACTAAGATTCCTCATAACCTCTAAGGGGCTTTGTCTTAGATCTAACCACAAGCAGGAGAGATCTAAATTACATTCTTAGAGGAGAGCAAATTGTTGACAGGTGAAGTTGGGCTGTTGATGACTTTTAGTCTGCCTGAAACAGCTGATATTTGAATGGACAACATGGACTAAATATTTGGGGGGCTGAAGCTCCTCTGGCCTTATTGCCACTTTAACTGCTTTTGGACTTAATGGTCTTAAAGGTCTTTTCCATCAAAATCATTTGTCATTCAAAGAATCAAAATCTTCATTGCTTTAGGAAAGTTGCTGAGCAGTAAATTGATAAGTATAATATTCTCATTAAGATCAGTTGTTCTTCCCAATTTCCACTGATCACAGTAGAGAGCAATTAAGAGCAAACAGCACAGAGTGAGGGTGCTGCTGCCATGGAGCTCAGTATGAAGAATAATCAAAACCAGAGTACTGGGTTTATGGGTGCCTGGGCCATTTGTTGGCCTGCAGTTTGCTGAAGAGTTCTGCTTAATTAAAAGCAGCAGGGACAAGCTGATGGCTTTCTGATCCTGGCCCTATTGTCTGAGAGTGCTGATAAGACAGACACTGCTGTGGCACAGAGCAGAAGAGCAATCTCTGTCTGGAGGCCAGAGATGGGATTTTCTCTGAGATACAGCAGCTTTCAGGTGTGTTTTGTCCCAGACACACATGAGAGGAGCTGGTCTCTGCCCTCAGCTGCTCATCTGCATAATAAATTAATGTCAGGGATAGAAAAAGACTGCTGCCCAGGAAGTTTATAATTTATTAATGTAGGAGGAAAAGACAGAACCTTCTGGATCACCTGGCTGGTTTCACACTCCACTCTGAGGATGGTGCTGCCCATCGTGAAGGAAAAGCTGGGTTTCCCACAAGTACATCCTGGAAAATGTATCTTCCCCTCATGTCCCTCCTTTCTTCTCAATCACCTGTCTATGCAGCTCCTTGTAAGACTGGTGCTAGAAGAAGCATTTTCCAGAGCTTTCATTGTATTTGTTGTTTTAATTGAGACAAAACAATGGTAAAAGATACTTGTAAGTGCCAGGAAACAGAGGAAAGCATCTTCTGCTTTACACTTGGGTAGCAAAAAACCCCACAAGTGTCTTAACAGCTGAAGTATTGGGTTCTGCTTTTGGGTGTGTGAAGCCTCAAGTGAAATGTGCACTACAAGTTAATTGCAGCCTCTTTTAAGCATTTGGGGTGGAGGAGGTTCCCAAAACACAAGTGCCATGTGTTCCACATTGCCTGCTCCAGCAGGAGCCTGCAAATGAGAGAGGGAGGCTGAGACAGGAGTCAAACTTCAGGCTTGCCTCAGGGAATGAAAGGATGAAGCCAAACAATAAAGGGTTTAATTTTGTCCTCCCCACTTAAGCAAAGCTCCTCACCATGAAACAATTTTTACCAAGTGCCAGAGAATCTGTTATAGCCACATGAGGCTATTTCTGCTTTTCCAATGGGAATATGTGTGACAGCAATAACTACAAATTATTTTTCTTTGTACAGTAATATCTGGCCATATGTTTAAACTCTGTGTTTGGTAGCAGTAGTTAATCAGTTTTTCTCATGCCTATGGATTCCTGAGTTGGAAGGAATTTTTTCTAGGAAAATCCTTGCATTTCTGCCACTCATCTTGATGTGAGCCAGTGTTGTTCTCCAAGCACTTTTAACCTAATTTGCTACACATATCTGGTAGACCATTAATAGCAGATGGTTAACATGGGAGTTCTGGGGTGTGATCCACAACATGCCCCAGAGATGCTGCTTTATCCCAGGATATAATGTGACTTTTCTTCTAATTTTCCTTTAAATGAAATTTCAGACAATCCATTTTCTCATGGTAACAAAATTGTCACTGTCTGTTTTCCCCCTTTCTGCTCCCAAAGACCAAAAACAGCACCTCCAGAAAATCCTAAGCCTTTTCCCAAAGCTGCCTGAAGTCTGCAGAGCTCTTGCCATTGATTCCTGGAATCAGATTCCTCTTACCGGTATCAGGTTAATTAATGGATTTTTTCCCCACCACCACTGATAGCCCAAGGGATTGTTGTTCTCCAAATATTTTTTAAGCATTAGGAGCTCTGAGATAAGGGAGGTAATTATAAATCATCTGTATGAAGCTTTGTGGAGTCAGGGCCATAGCAGGCCCTGTTTTGTAAATGGAAAGTAAAAGTGGAATGCTATCTCATTTCTAAAAATACTCCCGCAAAAACACAACCTAGGGGATGGAAAACCACAATCTAGAAATGTGGAAATTTTAGAAAAATAACAGTCCTTTTGTACACAGAAATGCTGAGGACAGTCTAAGGGTGAAGAGTGAAGAGCCTAAAGGTGAAACATCCTTCCATGAGCAGCATTAGGATCCCTCTTTGAGCTTTGCTTTGAAGGCTGAACTTCAGTGTACCAAAAGCAACATCTGTTTCTTAATGAGATGCTGCTGGTTAGTGAAACTACTCTGAAATGTATTCCACTTACAGGTATAACTCTCATGACTACATGTCCTACCCATCACGATATTGTGGCCAATTCCACCAGTGTGCTGTGCCACCTTCAGGTATAAGAAATGTTCAACTAAATTTTACTCTTCAGAGGGAAAAAATTACTCTTCAGTTATTGGTGAGTTTTCGGTTTTTAGTATTCAATTTGCAATGACTAGATAAAGCTGCCTGGAGTGGTCTTAACTTGCTGCTAAGTAGGAATATTTCCCAGTCAAATCTGATGTCAAAGTGTAGATGAAAGCTGCTATAAACAACTAGAGATTCACTGTGTATCATCTGGAGAGGAGGAAGACATCTGGAGGTTGCTGTTCTTTATGTACTTCACACACCCTTCCATGAGCAGCATTAGGATCCCTCTATGAGGCAGCTCCTGCAGCAGAATTCCCCAACCTAGTTCTCGAGCTGCCTCCCACTGGGAATGGGGCTGGGGCCAAGGCAGGAACCACGGAGTCTCCACACACAACTCCTTGGAGCTGGGCTTTGCTTATGGGCTCTCACAATCCATCAGAGTATAACTGCATGGCCTGCAGGGAAGTGCACTTGTTAGGGCAGAACTTAGAAACTCTCCTCCTGCAGGGGCATCTCAGTTGTTGTAGCTTGTGGCATGGGAAATGATGGGAAGTGGTGTTTGCCAATACACCTGTTTTTGAAGAGTTAAACACTCCCAGTCAAGATCCAGCATGTTTTGATGGGGTGAATTATCCTTTTTGAAATGTCCTTGGCTTGCTGCCTTGTTCCTTCTCATGGGCCTTGTGTGTAGCAGCAGGTTGCTGTCTCTACACAGACACGTCAGCTGGTGCCTTTAAGTTTCATACAGACTGTACGTGCAGGACATGCTGCAGCCAGCTGGGAAGTCCTGAGAACATGGATTTCAGGAGCATTACAGAGAGATCCTTCCTCTCTTTTGCAGTTTAAGGTTGCTTTGGATTTGTGCTCTTTTGACAAGGACTCCTGTGGGTGTGACTGGACAGGGAGGAAGGTTATTAAGAACTGCTTGTTTAATAAAACCTGCCACTAAGTGTTTTGCACTGCATAGATCAACCCTGCCATACTTTTGGAAAACACTATCACCTTTTACAAGTTTCTGCATGATTACAGGGGTATTACATGGCACAGTTGTAGAGGAAACTCTCAATATTATTTGTGCAAATCATGGGGCACACTGTGAGATGTCTAAGTTGACAGCTTTAGCCTTGTGTCTTGAAGGAAGATGGCAAGCAGGGAAATCCTAAGAGTTATTCATCCAAAGAATAACTACTGACATTGTAACACCTGGTTAAGGTACTAATAGTAGATAATTATCCATTTGCTGACTCATGTAGTCTTCCTTTGAGGCATAAAATGATGCCTAAAATGATAAAAAATCAACATACAGGTCCATAGTTTTCTCTAATTTGACTTTTTGAAATGGAAGTAAAAATACAATAGACAAACACAGATTTAGTTTCCTAATACATAGCCCTGGCACTGGTTTCTTGTTTTTCTCTTTAACCTTGATAGAACTGATCCTTACTGATTTTAAGGTTTGTGGAGACATTTTTTTTTTTATTTGTTTCTTTTTACAAAGGCTCATTTTTATTTGAAAACAAAAAATATTTTTAGCTTTTACCTTTCATATTTAAATTTACTTTGAGCATGAAGAAGATGGAGAGAACCTCTGTTACTACTTTGTATTACTATGAAAGTAATGCAGAATGTTTTGGCTATTGATTTAGGCCAGAAATGGTGAGCAGTCTGCTAATAGATATCTTTGACATCTGTCAAAGTGACAGGAAGGAATTAATGTGCTATACAATGTGCTATATTTGTTCATGATCCCAATCTCTAACAAAAACACCTATGTGCTTCTCAGTTGATTGAAGTCTTCTTTCAAGAAGCTACAGCTGAGTTACCTCTGCATTCTTTAGGAGAACAAAGCTGGACTGGGTTCTCTATTCTTACAAAAGCTTGTGGAAATTTTGAATATTTTAAGTAATATAATGCACAGCCATTGCTGTTGCTTTAGGAATGGTGAGCTGTTATGTGCTGTCTCATCCAGGACTGGCATTCACATCTCTCCCTTTCACAGCAGCAGTTTTTTTGTTTTTTTATCTTTCCAGTCATTTTGACTGGGCAGGGAGTGTTTTCCTCTCCCCTGGTGCACATCCTGCAAGGGTTGTCAGCTCCTGCAGAATTCCTACCTCTCTATCCCCTGTAAACCATGGAAAGGGCTCTCCTTGCAGTTCCAGCTCTTGAACCAGTCAGCTTCAACCATGTTTTGGATTCTGATGTATTTCCTCGGCCTCCCTCAGAGGCGGGGCCGCCAGGGGCTGCCCGGGACCCGCAGCCGGAGGGGGACAAGTCGCGGATGGACCTTCCCTGAGCCGGGCCGCTGTGCCCAGTAAAGTCCACACGGCAGGAGATAAATAATATCAGTAACACACGAAGGAAAACTCCCGACTTCCTCCTCTGCTGGTAGGAGATTCTATTTTTTTTAACAGCCCCTGCCCAGATCCCAGGGTTTCGCCTGTTGTTGGTACAGGGGTTGTAATAAAGATTTGCCACGAATTATATCCGGTTTAAAAGTGGATTATTGTAGGCACATTTTTTTATAGCAACAGGAAGTCTTGTTGGCAGCATATTTTAATTATGCTCTGAAGCTAATCGAGGAAAGAGAATCTATTCTGAACAAAGGAAGCTGCATATACACATTTGAGTGCCTATTTCCACGGGGCAGGTACAGGTGCTTAAATGTTGCTGAACTCCCAGCACATGAGCAATCTTAAGTGTCTATAAAGTGTGGGCTTTCATAGGAAGGGGGGATCCACCAGCCAGTGCAAGGCACCTGCTTCCTCTTTACAGACACCGGAGGGAGACAGGCAACTGTGATCAAGACACTGATCACCTTTGGAAAAGCCCTCACTTTTCCCTGATGGTAGAGGAAGAGAAATCACGTACCTATAACAGAGTAGCTAATTTAATTCATCACTGCCTGATGTTAGCTGCAAACTTAATACACCTGAGGCTGGTCGCAATGATTGCTGTATATGAACAACTTCGGTGATTTGCTACTGAAGGCAATAAGTTTTCCACCAAAAAAAAAAAAAAAAACCTCCATTTCCTTAATTTTTCTCCATGTTTAGAGTTAATTTTTTCTTTGGTATTAAAGGCAGAGGTGCATATATTGGAAGAAGCTCACTTACTCTTTGGAAACGACATGGTATGTAATTCATGATACAGGGTACGGTATTGCCTGGTCTGAATGGATAACAGTATAGGGTGCACATGCTGCTTCCCAAAAGAGAGCATCCCAGCGTCTCCAGTAACTCCTCTTACTACACTGCTGTAGAGTCTCACTGGCTGCAGAAAGCACTAACCCTCTCCAGAAGCCTCTAAATGAGACTGGAGATTATTTCAAGCACACCCAGATCAAGTAAGTTCATCTAAGTAAACCACACGAGCTCCTACAACTGAAATATCCCTGGGATGTTGGGGCGTCCTGAAATTTTTCACAAAACAGAAAGAATTTTCTCAGATTTTAATCACTAGGAGATTGTTATGCAAATGAATCTTAACTGGTGTAAAACAAACAGGAGAGAGGCAGGGCTTACACCCAGAGCACGTGTGTACCCAACTAAATCTTTCAGCAGGTTCAAAATGTTCCCTGCCCCTGTTGCCCACGGGATTTGTTTTCTCTGAGCACATCTCGTCTATTTCAAGCACTCAGTAAATACGCACCTTAGCTCCTCAGCGGAAAAGGGAAGAAGAACATTATTTGTCTACTATCCCTGTGTTATAGGCTTCCAATGAGCATTTAGCCAGTTTGGCAGGCCTTCCTGGGTTTGCATTAGAGATTCCTATTTGCAGCTTGCAGAATAATTACAGAGTCTGCAGAAGTCCGTTCAGGCTCTGCTGTGTTGGTGAGGGAGTTCATGGATCCCACCTGGCTTTGTGCAGGCTCTGTTAAGCATCACACCTGGATGTTTGACATGCTGCTGTTCAAGGTGACTTGCTAAAGCGTTTTGTGCCCTTTCTCCTTCCTCACTGAATCTGCATTCCCGTTTCTGTTGTTGCTCAGTATCAGTGATAAGAGCACTGTCAGGGTTCCGTCCCTCGTGTTTTTTGTAACGGGGGGGTGGACACACGTTTAGGTGTAGAAGGGCAGCAAAGTTCTTTACAAATGAGTTTGAAAACCGCAGTCCCCACTTCTTACTGTTCTAACGCTGGAAAGCTGCCAGGATCCCCAGAAGAAAAGAATCCCCAAGATAATGTTGCTTTTGTCCTGGATTTGTTCGTTATCTCGAAACGCTTCGGGACGCCTCTGTAAGTAGATATTAATCGAAAAGAAACGGCGCAGGGGAAGGACAAGGGGCTGGGACCGGGCGCGGGCAGCTCCGTTCCCCCGTGCCCGCAGGCGAGTGCCAAGCGCCGGGAGCATCTGCTGCTCTGCGGGGGCGAAAGCAGACGGGCGAAAAGCGCTTTCCCGTGAGAGGCCCCTTTTTGCAAATCCCTCCCCGTTGCTCCGGGCACGGCCCCGGTGCCCAGCAGAGAGTCCTGCCAGGCAGCTGCGCTCCTCTCCCTCCTCTACTCCCGGCATGAGAGCGGGAGGTGCGGATGGTGGCAGCCCCCGCCCCTTCCGACTGGGTGGTGCCCGGCGCGGCTACAAAAGGCCGGGCCCGGGCTGAGCTGAGCTGAGCCGAGCGGTGCTGCCTGGAGCTGCTGAGAGCGAGAGCGGTCGGTCCGGGTTGCTGGAGGGAGCAAGGCTTGCACTTGGCAAGGTATGTCCTCTGCTAAGGGCAAAACACGGGGCATTTTCCTCTGGTAGTGATGAGATTTTTTTTTTTTTTTTGTCTCTCAAGTGGTTTAGTTCTGTTCTTGCACCATTTGTTAAAGGTAAAGGTAGTGTGCTGGGCAGGGGCTGTTTTGAACACGGGGATTGAATGTACTTACGTTAGTCCTGCCTTGAATTGCACCTTCTGTGCCTTGCCTTAGCTGTAGTGTGACTAAGAAGGATGTTCATGGACTTTTCTGTGTGTCTGCAGGTGGATTTCCCCTTCAAACTTTTCCCCTTTGAGGACCTCCTGCCTAGCTACAGCAATGTGGTTCTTGGAAAAGTTCAGAGCATCACATGAAAACGGAAATCTCCCCAGCTCTTCCTTTCTGGGACTGCCACAATGCCAAAATCTGTCAGAAAAAGCCCGATTGAGGGCTGCTGCTTTTCCAAATGTGATCACTCCTGACAGAATCCCTGAATTCTGCATTCCCCCCAGGCTGACCAGCTCTGGTTTCATTAAGGGCAGTGGCTTCCACCAGGATCACAGTTCAGTGGATGCAGCTCTTACGTCTGATTATAGCCCCAGCTCCTTCCCACATCTCATTCAGGTGGAAAGTGTTGAAGAGGAGATTGCAGCCCTGGAGGAAGAAAGCACCAATGCAGACCCACAGTCCCAAGCAGCACTCTCCCTGCCCCACTTTCCCAGAGCCCCCACTTCCTATGGCTTCTGCACTTTGCTGGAGAGTCCCCACACCAGAAGAAAGGAGTCCATCTTCCATGGTGATCCACGTGGTGCTCTGCCCAGCCTGAAGCTGTCTCGATCCAGAGCTAACACCTTCAGTGGCAAAGGGAGTATTTCTAATCCTATTTCTATCAGCTTTGCTTCCGTGAGACTGCCGCCCAAGCATCTCACTCTGCACAGGCAAGGCGCCTGTGACAGTGACACTGCCTCTTCCAGTGATTCTTCTCCTTTCAGTTCTCCACTTCTCAGCAGGTCACCTCCCAAACCCTGCTCCCTGATGAAAGCACAGAGTCAGGAGGGATTGCTCTGCAGAGCACTGAAAGACAAGAGCAAATACAGTATGCCCAGGAACAATTCTCTCTCGACAGAGGAGAGCAGCTCCACTGATAACAGCCCCAGTGCTATCAGGAGGGCCTCGGAGGGGCTGCTGGGCATACGGAGCTTTAGCACTTCCTGCTCTCCCATGTTTCCAGTGGACCTACCCTGCAGTCGGGAGAGACTGGTGGGAGAGAGTACTGTGGTAATGGACAAGGGAGGGGTGTTGAGGCTGTCAGCTGAATACTGCTCCGAGAACGAAAGGCTGCGGATCCGCCTGATCAGTGCAGAGGGTTTGTATGATGATTCTGTAGAGCCCAAAAACATTAACTGCTGTATCTCCTTCTCCCTGGTGCCAGGGAAAACACAGAAGCAGAGAAGCACAGTTATAAAGAGAAGCAGAAATCCCATTTTCAATGAGGACTTCTTTTTTGATGGCATTGCAGAAGAAGAGCTGTACAACCTCTCTGTCAGGATGAAAGCAACAAATAAAGGGTGCAGTATGAAACGGGATTATACCCTAGGAGAACGGGAACAGTCTTTACTGAGTATGTTGTCAGTGTAGTGCTTCAAATATTCAAAAAAATTGTCTTCTGAAAGTTTTCTACTGAATAAAGTTTTAGGTTGACTTTTACCTTGTTGGGGCTTTTTTAAAGAATACTTAAAAGCGCTGCCTTGTTTGGTGTTAGTATCGTGCTTATGCCTTATTTTGCTGTTTAACGCTTCAAATTCTGAGATGGTAGCTGTTAAAAGGTGGCTGTGGAGCAAACCTCTGCCTGTAGAGTAGGACAGGAGAGGGGAGAAGGGCTAGTTTGCCTTTAGGATAAAGGATTAGGCTGTTACCAAGTCAAGGCTGTTCTTGTTTATGGCTTTCAGGCCATAAACTTCAGGTGGAAATGTTTTTCACTCTTTCTGGTCCCTGAGTGGCCAACAGTTTGTGCACACAGTACACTGAACTCTATTGCAGCTCCTTGGTACTACATCAGCTCAATGGGCCATTTTGACAGCACTCATATTTGCACAAACTAATGTTTTAATGGACCCTGTATTCAGAGGGAGAATGAGGTCTTTTACAACAGGTGGATTTGGATTCCAAAGGCTGGTGTAAGTTTATGTTGAGGGTAACAAGATCAGCTTCTGAGCAGCAGCTAAAAGCCACTGGAGGCAAGGCTCTCTTTACACAGACCTACAGTATCAACAACACTTGAACAGCCTGGGTGAGGTTGCAGCACGGTCAGCATCTTCTTTTACCTCCCCTTTCCATGGTCGGTTTCACAGCTCACAGAATCAAGTTGCCAGGTAATTTCGTTTGGATCAGGAATGTACCTGAGAGCTCAGCCCTCAGCAATTCAGCTATTGAATCCTAGCTGAAGCAGATAAGGTATCAGTGCAGCAAGGGCAAAGGCCACTTTGGGATCTCTGCTGAATTCCTGCTTCAGCTAATGACTCGATGCATACCTTGCTCAAGTCATTGTCATGCAATTAGTGTAATCAATCTATCCTGTCACCAAGAGTGGCTGAAGCACTTGTTTCAGTGCCAGGGGAAACACAAAGGTGCAGAACTCCTGCATTTTTTTAGGTTTTTTTTTTTTTTTTTTTTTTTTTTGAATGAGGTTTTCGTGGGGCTGGATAAAATGGATAAATCAGTGGGAGGAGACAAAAGTGTCTTGAAAGTCCAGGCCTGTTGCTGCCTCCCTTGATTAAGTTGCTGGCCTCATTATGTGAAGGTAGATAAGCCTTAATGAGAAGCAATCCATGCAGGCAAGGGGCAGAGAAAACAAAAGTTTCCTTTTGTGTTCCCTTTGAGGCTGTGGGAATAGGGCCTTACTAGAGCCCAAATATACATCTTAAAACCTTTTTCACAAAGATTTTAGCAGAATCTCCCTCTGGCCTATTCTGGCAAGAGTCTAGTTGTCTGCAAATCATGGGACTGCTCACAGGGAGACTGTGGTATTCCTTGGCCAATGAATAATTTGATTCAGTTTCAGACAGAAACACTCCAGGAAAGATGGCAGAAAATTCCTTCTGATAGCAGAAAAAGCTCAAAGGCAGTTAACTGTGACCACAAGTACTCAGAAAGACCTACTGCTAGTCCTTGATCCAGCTCACATGAGATGTTTCTGAAAACTGAATCCTTGTACAAAGGACAATTCATGCCGGTGAATAGCTGGGTGTATTCCCAGTAGCCAACTGAAATAAAACAGACTAATAATTCCTTTGTGCTAAGGGAAGGAATTAAATGTACTGACACACTGCTCAGATAGAGGCAATGCACTTTTATCCTTGAATCTGGGCAAATTGACCATAAGGGAAAGCTTAAAGGAAGTGGGGAGAAGTGAAATTAAAATATGTGACTCCAAGGAAGAATCAATAATGTTGAAAAAAAAAAAAAAAAAAATCCAATTTAGTTATTGCATGGAGTTTCCTGAAGGAAGGCAGAGGCTCCCTCTTCAGGCTTGTCACTCATCCACCATCATATTTTTAGTTCTTGGGGTTTAGAGTGTTTCCATAGGTACACTCACAGGGAGAGATTGTCTGGGATAATACAGAACAGTTAGAGGTCTCAGAGGATCATGTACAGTCACACTGTGGTGGGTTTCTGCCCTGTGACCTGACCATGCCAGTGCTGTTCTGCAGGGACACAGAATGATATCATCTGATTCCTGTGTCTCCAAGGATGGAGACTCCAAAATCTGCTTGGGAAACATAGTCCAGTGTTTTACCACCTTACCAGCAGAAAGCATAAGTGAAATTTCCTATATTTCCATCTGTTCTTGTGGCCTTTTGTTCCTGTCACTGGATACTGCTCAGTAAAGCCTGGCTCCATCTTCTCCACTCCCTCCCAGCAGATATTCACACATACCAATGAGATATGCCCTGAGCCTTCTCTTCTGCAGCCTAATGGGCATACTGCTCTTACTGCCATAAAAGAAATGTACTTCTGAAGTCTCATCTTTTATCAGGCAGAGAAGGAGTTAAGTCCTTAAGAAAGTTCTCCCTTCTTGTCATAGGAAAATAGGTTCCCAGCTGGGCTTATCTGGTCAAGTGTTTATAAAGGTGAAGGCCACCTCTTTGGCTGGTTGAAAGGAAACTCAGCTGTTTTTAAGGCTCTTTAAAAATGATATATTTCTGAGAAAGCCTCCTCATGGAAGTTTGATGGTAGGCCTGCAAATTAGAGGGGGACAAAGCAAAGCAGTAGAAGACTTGCTAGACCCAATTCAAAGGCTGGGTTTAAGCCTGGGAAGGACAGAGGGACTTTGCCTACCTTTCTCTGGTAAATAGTTTAGCTTCAGGTTTTTCTTGATAATTTTCTTCTTTAATATAAAAACTTTGAATTAAATACCTGTTCAGATACATTAGATAGACTAGACATGACTGCAACACTAGATGCAAAACAGTTTTGGTGGGCTCCCCCCCCCCCCATTTTAGTGTCTATATTTTAGACTATTTGATTAATTTTGAGTTTTGGGGTGTTGCTCATCAGGTGTTAGGACAACACAAAGCCGTAATACAATTGGAACACTTCAATCTGCCTGACTGTTAGAGAGCACAGGACTTGTTTTCCTGTGCTCTTAGAGGTCAGCTAAGCTGTAAGTGGTGAGCACCTACAAGGCTGCCTGTGCTGCAGCTGCTTTCCGTAAGCGTCAGCCTTATTGGGGCAATTACGTAAAACACCTGCATAAGCAAACAAAAAGGCAACTGGATACTTCAGCCTGGAAAAACTCATGATGCCTCAATGCTTGTATTAGAGTCAGCAGCAAGAAGAAAATCAACCTCTTGGCATTAGCAAACAGCTACTCAGAGTTAAGAAATTTTATCTTCAGATGTTTTCAGAATTTCTAAAATATCATGAAAATACTGGAGCATAAATGGTTCTTTCAAGCAAAACTCCTGTTTTGGGTAGTCTGACCAGCTGTTCAGTGGTGCTCACTGGCTGGAAGATCACATCTCAATTTAAATTTAAAAAAAACCCCCAGACAATTGTTTGAGGAAAAGAAGGTCTTTGTGCCAAGATCCTGGACTCATGTTCTACTGAGCAAATATTATTTGTTTCAGCTGCACTGCAAGTAATACTTTTGCTCGCCTTTTCAAATGCAGTTATTTCAAGCATGCCTCTTCAGTTCTGGAGAAATGTTACTGCAAAGCAAGGCTTATGTTTTTCTTTCCAGAAATCCACTCAGGTTATCTCAAGTACAATTTGAGTTGCAATATACTGAGATATGGTACGATAAAATGCTATTCCTGTAACTGAGCCCCTTTTCAGATAAAATTCAAAAATAATACCAAGGGAAGCAAATACATGTGACCTAAAAAGCCTAACAGGACAGATCTGTAGACTGGGGATTTGGCAGCATAGTGTCTGCAGTATCAAATTCTGCTTATTGCATCACTTTTTCTAAGCTGCTCCCATTTCTCAGACTGCCTTTGGAGAGGCACTGCTGAACACAGCACCTCTGCTGCTTCTAAGTGCTGCATCTGACAGGGCTTTTTGGGGAGGGTGCTACTTCTGCTCCTGAAGCTTGGCTTTTCAGTCAGCCAGAGTGACTGTGGTGAAAGACTGAATATATGATGGGGCCTAATGAGCAAAAATTCTATTTTTTAGTCTACATAGTAATTGCTGTGGGTAACTCTTAATTTCCTTAGAGAATTGATGAAAGAACAATTAGATAAATGTATAAATCTGTGAAAAGACTATCCGTGGGTTGACAAGTTGGGGAAGTTGTCCTGGAAAAATCTGTGTCAATAGGATTGCTCATTGTGAGGATCTCTCTTGCAGGACTGCTAGGGAGGTCATACCACAAGCTGGGTGCTCACCAGGCCATCCCAGGCTCACCATGCCTTTCCCAACTGTTGGATGCTGGGCAGTTGTCCTGTGTCTAGGTTGGAGCTCCAGCTTGCATGGGTGCCTGAATTGTGGGCCATGATATTTGGCCAGGGTAGGAAAAGTCTTTGCATATTTAAATGAATGGCATTTCAATACAGACTTAATGCTGGCGACTGTCACTGAAATGTACTCCAATATTATTAGTAGTGCCTTAGAAGCAAAAGCTGCTGGTGAGCAATCTCTCCTTGTAGCAGAGGTAAAATGCAGTTTAATGTTGTGGAGGGTCTGTGAACTAACCTACTTTGCATTGAGGTGATTGATGTAAAACACAGGAGTGATGCTCCAAAGCACATCTCAGCCTGGGTTGTGCACAGCGTTGTGCTGCCTGCAGAGTGGGAAAAGAGTCGTCATTCTTTGACTCCATTAGGATTGATAAGGAAGTCATGTTTTGTGCTGCTGCATCTTTGCATTTAGGGTATCCTTTTGAGAGGAAAAGAGCTTCCAGTAGTTCTTTGTTCCTGTCAGGAACAGAAATAGCTACAGCCCAAGTTCCTGGTAATAGGTGGCAATGGAGGTAAGGTACTGGGAACTGAGCGCAGTCAATTGGATGAGAGGAAGTGTCCAACAAACAGGAGTGAATAGAATTCACAGCCCTTTTGGCTTAGATAACCACCACAGGTGACCAGACAGCTCTGTCTTCTGGATTTGTTATTCCTTCTCCTGCTGCTTTTCTCTTTCTGACTTATAATATTCTAATGCTGCAAAATTACCTATCCTGAGTGGTACAGTGAGCATATGACCTTGTCAAGCATTGCATGTTCTAGACAGGAAAGAACTGAGCAAGGTTCTCTACTTTTCCTCTGTTCTGTTAAATCTAAATGATTTTTCTACTTACCTTTCTCAGCTTCTTCAGTGCAAAGTCAGGAAACATCTGAAGGAGCACAAGATGAAAGAAGATAATCTGAAAAACCTCAGAGTTGCTTCTTTTTAGTGGGAGGACCAAAGTTTTGTGTCTTCATTATATTGCTATTATGAAGAAGCACTTCCAGGGAAGCAAGTCACAGACTGCCTGTTTAACTGTAGCTGGGAATTAGAGGTCACACAGGTTTAGTTTCCTGATGTTTGCATCTCTGTGCTGTGGATTTCATATTGCTGTCTCACCATGTTCCTCAGCTGCCTGTAAGGAAGAGCTCTTCCCTCTCTTAAGAGGTGAGAAAGACTGAGAAATAAGGTAAGAGGCTTATACTAAAGGTGCTCATTTGCTCATGTGCAGAAGCAAAGGCTGAGATGAAGTAGCTTAGAATGGCATTGTATGAATATTCAGGATCCTTTCTATAAGCTCTTTATCAAAGTGTACAGTTCCAGAAGGTGAAATGCTTTAACTCAAACCTTTGTTCTGGTTTGGTGGGGTTTTTTTGTGTCAAATCTTCCTGTGGTAACCACTGGCTGTTTCCAATGAGCAATAAACCTGAATTTACCATACCAGTAAATATAAAAGCAGTAACAGATATTGTCTTGAAATCCCAGAGCCAACTTCAACTTGCCTCTGAGGTTTCTGAGATTTCACCAGATTATTTTGTGTAATTTTGATTCTAGAAGATACTCTAGTTGTAGCATGTGTTGCTTGATCCTGACAGCCCAGTGCCCATAGCAGAGCTGTACCTGCCAGAATTGCTTTCTGTTGAAATCCCAGCTCTTACATTTTGCAGTTGGGCATTGGGCACAGCTGGCTTTTGCAGTGCTGGATGCCAGAACCTCAGCTGGGGTGGAGGCTCCAGCGCTGCTCCTGCTTGCACTTCAGCAGCGTGACAGATCTTTGGTGTTAGACAGGCTCAGCATGACCTGCTGCCCAGCCTGCAGGGACTGCTGTGCTGAAGCTGACATTGAGGATGGAATTGAAGTCGAGGAGAAGAAGGATGACCCAGTAAAGCCTGTTAAAGGCAAATTGCTCATGCTGAGTGTTGGCAAAAGCCATGTCACAAATGGTGAAAAAGTGACTATAGTGGTAAATGCTGACTTTCACACCCCTAATTAGCTGCTGTCAAAGCTGATTCAAGACTGTAATTCAGCTGTGCAATGTTGGATCAGCTGGTCTGTGGGGGAAGAAGGAAAGTCAAACCTCCACAGATGATTTCTAATGGATAAGAAAAGTTGTGTAGAGCCCTAAGTGTTGTTTGTCTGCCCTGTGTGCTCCATCAGTGATGGAGGATGGTTGGGTTGGGAGTAGGGACATTGTCAAGTGGGATTCTATAAAGGAAAATATCCACCCTTCTCCTCAGATGGGTGATTAACCCTGTGCCCTGACAGTGCACCAGAGAAATAATTTTGCATTTTTAAGATACAACTTCTGATTTCTGTTCAGAAAAGTCACAAAACCTATCCCACAGCTTTGTTGCTTATTAACCCACCTGGGTTTTTTAGCAGAATGTTTTGCAGGGCTATTTCCTCCGGTATAATCCAGAGGAATCTGAAACAAGACCATTAGTATGAAAACTGGTGAAACTGAGAGCTATTCCTAACCCACTGGGAACACTGAACATTTTCCAAGTCTGCATAAATCCTAAGCACAAACCTAATTCAATAGTGTGTTTCCTAAGACTAGTCTTAACTAGATCTATTGGAAAGGAACAGACACCTCTAGTAAATGTAGACAAAGAGGTATGGGAACCAGCTGGAATATTTCTATATTGTTCTAAAAAAGCATGTGACTTTTTTTAGCCATCTGTTTTGAAGATATCTTGCTTGGAATGAATGAGTTAAGCTTGCTTCAGGAATGGGACTGGATGGAAATTATGGGACAGCAGATGTGTCCAGCTGACAGGAATGATTTGTCACCCTTGGAAGTTAAATGGGGACAGGAGATGAGCAGAACACTTGAGAATTGCACAAATATGAACAAAAACAAAGGAAGATTTAATCCATGGGACTCTTTAAAAGGTCAAAATGCAGCATGATCTCAGGGAAGTTACTGGAAAAAAACCCTGATAAAGTCAAAAGCTAAAATGCAGGGTAGGTCTGCCAGTATGGAACTAATCTGCCCCATTTATTTATATTTCCACTCAGTGTTTGTGTTGTAAAGAAATACTATTTGAGGACTGAGTACCACTCACATTTCACTTTTGCTTGATAAGAACTTTTTTCCTCAAGAAAAATAGTCCTTGTTATGGCTTTGGTCCATGACTTTCTGTCAGCTTCAGAATCCTGGCATAGTTAATGCTGGCAGGGACCCAGAGATCCCTGAGTCCAGCCCTTTGCTGACAGCAAGGTAAGCTGCAGCAGTCTGCCCAGGACCATGTTCAGTTAGATTTTGAATATCTTCAAAGGATGGAGACTACATTCTCTCTGGGCAACCTGTCCTAGTGCTTCCCCATCCCCAGAGTAAAAAAGTGGCATTTTTCTCCTTTCCCTTCTCCCTTGTCATCTTTTGTGTAAACGGAATTTCCCATGTTTCAGTCTGCACCCATTTCCTTTTGTTCATTCTGGTTGCACTGGGAAGAATTTGGCTCCATCTTTGCTTCTTCAAATCACACTACCATTGTTCCTTTTACTCAGTTTCACCTTCCAAACACAGGAGATGACTTTTCTGTGCATTGTTTATATGTTTTGTTAATACCAGAAGTACAATAATATAAGATGTCTCACCCCTCTTGGCTTTTTTTTTAAAGTACTACAAATATCAGACGCTACTTACATAACATGCAAAGGGAATCTCAGAATGTCATAAGTGCCAAGTTAAAAACTTTCAATACCTATGTAAGATGCACTGTCTTCAGTATAAAATGCAAATGTTACAAAACTAAGCAAGACTTAAAACCTGAAAAGTATATTGACAAAAATAATTTGGCAAGGCCGAAGTCTTGCTTCTTCAATAGATTACCAGCGCACAACACTGGGATTCAGTCATGATCTAGTTCCCTGCTCATTACACTTAAATTAACAAGATTTTTGACTGCACAGGCTGTAGGACTAAAGCATGTCCAGTCTAAGGGTGAAAAGACTTGCAGTATGTAATGAGCATTTTGGGTTCTGCAAAGCTACTGAATTGTCACCTACATGTCTCACACTGCCCTGGTGACTGATTCTGAAAATGTGGGTATCAGTTTTCTGATTTGGAAAGAGCTGGCAGCACAGCACAGCCTTGTTAGTGGTGCTCTTACACATTGAGTAGTGGTAGGTGAGAGGAGACTTGTTAGCCTTACACACGTGGTTAAACTAACAGGCCTGTGCTACCAGATTTTCTGGAAACTACAAAAGGAGACATAACAGGATGTAAGGGGAAAGGAGCAATCCAGTACACCACACAGAACTCTAGTTCTACAGGTTTCTTCTACACCACGTTCACTTCAACGTCAGTGAAATACAAACATTAACAGAATCCATTGACAGAGCAAGTACTTGCTCAGGCATATGAAGTAGAAAACATTTAATGAGGAAACTGGTGATATTAAAGTACATCATAAAACACAATTATTGACCTCCTAATTCAATGAAGCATTGCACCTCATCAGAACAAGCAATTTGTGCAGTAGGACAGTTTAGGAAATAAGAGACTTACTTTTATCTCCCAGTAGTTTAAAATGGTTCTAGGAGTGAAAACAAAAAAACCAAGGCCATGTTGATGTCAAGCTGACTGTTCAGTGAGGAAAGAATCTGGAATTGTTATTTCATGATGTGTCTTGACCATATGGGGTTTTTCCTCCCTCCTATTCCACACCCCCCCCCCCACTTCCAGTTTCTGAATCTCTCTATACAGGCAGCAGTAAGTGTTGCCAATAATGTAACAGGATTCTACTCTGTACACGTGAGAGGGAAGGACACAGCCAGACTGTATGTCCCTGCTCAGTGTGTATGAAAGCAGATTCATAATTTATGCTACTGCTGAATAAATCCAGGCACCAGTGCATTGCAATGATTAATTTAACAAAGATTACTTAGAAATGACATCACAAGTAATAGCTAATGGCAGGTTGTTTCACTCTTGTAAGTGCATATTAGCTGTTACTTTTAAGAAAGAACAAAGGACTGAAAGTCTGTTTTTCCTAGTCAGTCTGACAGATAAAATGGGATGTTGCATATTTCTGACTTTTCCCACATAATTGCTCAGGTGTGTGTCAGCTGCTTGAAGCAGCTTTGGCCTGCAAAGGAGAGGTAACAGTTCCCCCCCATGCATGATCAGGGCTCAGGATAATGTATAATCAAGGGGAATTGATTAGGCTTACCCCTTTCATGAGCCCACAGTGGGTACAAATAGCACTCAGCCAGACTGCCAGTACCACCAGGCTTACTTGGTTTGTTTTGGAATTAGCAGTTGCTTCACATGTGGGATGCAGTACCCAGCCTCCAGGTGCACCTGGACAAATGTTTTGAAGAACACTTTGCAACTGTAACTATGTGCCATGAGCTGCTGATGTTTTTTTTGGGCAGCTTTGACTTACCAAACAGGTTCTTGAGGCAAGGTTGGCCAAAAACAGTTTGGTTCATCAGCTCTGCAGTCAACATATTTCCCAGACTGCCTCAAAACAGTCAGATCACTGGACCTGCCATGAAAACAAATTAACTTGATATAAAAATACTTTCAACCTGTAATTTAATGTTTTTTGTCAGGGAAATGGCCAAATCCTCCTTTCACATGAAAGGATATGTGAGTCATTACAGTTGAGCATGTTTATTGTACATGGCAGTTCTTTGCAAAACACACGTTTAAACAGATGGCTTATGTTGACTATTAATGCAGTTCCTGCAATTAAGTTCAATCTGAACCAAGTCGACAGAGACTGACATTCTATTGACATGAAAGCTGCTGTATTGCATCTTCTCCCTACGAATGTTCAAATTTGGAGCTGCTACTACAGCCTTAATGAAATGTCAGCTGTGATAAGTCATGATGCAACTGAAGAAGAGAGATAAGGTACTTGGCATCTTCCTAAATTACTTTTTGATTGGGATTTGTTATTTGCATATTCATGCTGTTACATTTCAATGGTGAAAGTCCATGTTTGAGCATATTGCTAGAAATAAACACAGCAGTAGGAAGAAACCTGTCTCTCTGTCTCTACAGATGTGGTGAACTCAAACAGGCAAGTGAACTCCCCATACAAGGAATCCAAGTCCATGGTGGTGCTGTGTTCTGCCCACCATGCTGCCCACAAATACTGCTGTCAGGTTTATGGTCCTGCAAATGACAGAAGATATGGCCACATACCTGGTGAAACCCAAAGCTCTTGCAGTGCTGTGTTGGGTTGAGGCAGGACATTGCAATAGTGACTGGCAGAGGAGTGTGAGAGCAGCTCAGGTGACACAGCCCGGACTACAGAGCTGATGTTGCTTTAGGGCTTTCTGATATGCTGCCCATTTCACTGTGCTTAAAAGTGCCAGACAGGTTTCTCCTCTAAGAATTTGTTGCAATGTCTTTGGAATTTATGTAAACATTCATTCCTGTAGCAAAGTGCTTCATAGTTTAGCTGTGCACTATGTGAAAAATTGTCTCCCCTTCTTTTGAATAGCTACTATCTTCATTTGACAATATTCAGGTCTTCCATTGGAAGAAAACCTGAACAATTGCTCCCTACTCACTATTTTTTGCCACCAATGATTTTACAAGTCTATTCTGTCATCTAGTGTGTTTTGCAGCCTGAGAGATTCTATACTATTTTTATCACCTTTTCTTGTATTAACTCATCAGTAATTTACTTACCTATCTCAGTCATTTCCAAACACCCGTCTGCAGCAGGTAATGTGTTGGCCCTGAAGCTGGATTTGTATGGCTGCAATTCAGCAAAGAATGGTATCCAGCCCCTAGTGATCCATTCAGGAGTTACTGACTGTGGCTTCTGAAGTGACACAGAAGAATGGGTGATCTTCTAGCTAGGTTTAGTGAATGAATGTAACAGGAATAGTTTAACAGACATTTCATGTCTGTTAGATACTGTTTATCTTTCCCTCCTTCCTTGGGACTCTCCTAAAGCAAATTCCATCTTTACTACTTCTCCTATATTGTTCACTTTCATTTAGTAGTGGGAAAGCATACATTTCATACGTGTCTTTAGAAAGAGATATTTTCAAATGTCCTTCCATTATTCAGCAGCAACTTTGTAAACATGCATGGGAGCAGCTTTCTTACAGCACAGAGCTGTACAGTAGTTATACTATTTTTCCTGTCTGCTCTAGCAAGGCCTATGACACACATTCTTGAAAGACCTCCAAGTGTCACTGCATGATGCTGGACAAGGCTATGGTTGAAGCTGAACAAGGTCCCTTCTATTTCCAAGTCTGGCACATGTTCAGTGTTGCAGGGCTGGCACTGCCCAGCAGTGGAACTGCCTCCATGCTGGAACTCCACCATCTGTTGGAACAGAGCTCATTTGCAGTCACACTCATGCAAATACCCAGGCAGCCACAGACAACAATCTAATTAAGTCTGAACATCAATACATGCAACCTAAAACACAAATAATTACCATTCTTTGAGTGCAATTCATTGCTGGAGTTAAAAAAACCCTCTGTGTTTCTGGGAAAGACTCTCTGAGGAACAACATGAAAGCTCTCCGAGGAACAACTTGCAGTGCTTAAATCTCTTCTGATTTGTTTTTTATTAGCTTTAACAAAATTTTCACCTCATGAAGAAGAGGAACAGCTATATATCTCATTACATAAGTTCTGACCTTTCACTTCAGTGAATATATTATAATAGTAATGAACTTTACAGAGTTACTGTTTCAGCACTATCAGATAATAATCTATAAAAACCAAACAAACCCCCCCAAAACCCACACCACAACCAACCCTCTCCCCCCAAAAAACCAACTCCCAAACCCCCCAAAGTCTAAGCCAAACAACACTTCAGCTTAAACCATTGAAAACCCATATACACTCTCTCACAAAGCAAGTAAATATCCTGGCAATAATGTAGATTTTCTCTCCACAAAGCTATTGCTAGCATTTTAGCTGACCTACAGTTCTAGGAAGGAAATCTCAAACCCAAAGGGAGAACAGCCTGGATGTTTCTCCAGTAAGATGTAACTACAGCAACCACGAGGCACAGCTATTTGCCTTCATAGAAAGAGAGGAGCAAAGTTGTGCTGCAGCTTGATTAAATATTTGTGAAGCTGATTTAACATCCTTTCACCAGGTGAACGTATCATGCTCTAAACAGCTGTGTAAAAATAGCCAATGAAAACAGATTATTTTTATAACTTTTCTTGAAAAATGGCTCCAGAGAAGTACAGGTAATGAACAGGTACCAGAAACATTAGGAAGCTGATTACAATTGTAGCTCATAAAGCTTGCTATTTAGGTTGCTTGATATTTCTTCTCTTTGGAGCTGGGTTTCAGTCACTGGTAACTTTTTCAAATCACAGAATTTTGTTCTCCTGTTTCCTAGCCTGGATGTTAACCTCAGACTGTATTTTAGTGAGGAAATTATGTAATTTTTCTGGTTTCTGATCACGCTGTATGTATGTGATCTCCAAAGAGCAATTAAGCCTGTTTGGCCCATGCATGCAAACAGAGTCAGACTTTGCCCATCAAAGCTGCTCTGGGCTCAGCACACAGCTTGTATTTTTTGTGCTTACATTTATCCTGTGCTAGAACATAATGGTGCATGATAAGAAGGAGGAGTGAAGACCAAGAGGAGGGAGGGGTCACCTCAGGAAGCTGGCAGGACATGGCAGTGTTCTGCAGGAGTGGGTAGTGACTCTGGGAAGACAGTGGTGGCTGGGGGGACCAACCCAGCTGGCCAAGCAGGAAAAAAGCTCAAAGAACTGGGGCTCTGAGATGACAAAAGAGGGATGAGAGTCAAACTACCAGGAGAGGTAAAGAAATGGAGATTTGGGAGGGACTGTAGCTGCAATGGTCAAGGTAAGAAAATCAACAATAGCAGCAGTTTCTCAAGCAGCAGAACGAGTTTTTTGGGTTTGAGGATAAAATATCCCAGGTTAATAGAATTTATTGTTAAATGTGTGTTTTCTATAAGTTATTTTAAGACAACCTATTTCAAAAGTATAATATTAACACAATTGCTACCATTACAAGAAGTCGCCAGATCCTTGCTGAAGCAGAAGCTTCCCAAGTTATTCTGAAGGATATTGGGAGTGGGAAATTGTTGGTCAAAGGGTAGGGATGATGGGGGAAGGCAGCCCAGGTAGTCACTTTGAGTCAGAGGAAATCTGATGAATGCTGTTGGTTAGCAATGAATGCCTGCAGGTTTACATGCATTCATTTGAAGAATTTCTCAAATCTAAATTATGGAACAAATTGAAGGAAAAATGGCCACCCTATAGCCACCACATTTCTTGAATTTTCTTCCCTACTGTGTTAAACAAATGATATAATTTTGCTGGTGCTGTATTTTCAGCTTCCTGTTTTTAAGCTTATTGGCATTTCCTCCAGTCCCAGAAAAGCTAATTTACTAAGAGATTATAGTTAGGTTGTGTTAATCTAGCCAGGCATTCAGATTCTGTCTGACATTCTAGTCTGACAAGACTAATCTCTGCTTCCCTTTGGCTTGTGGATAAATGCAACAAACTTTCCACAGTCATAGGGGTAAATAAGGATCTTTACAAATAAAGCAGGAAAATTAGTGTAGTCCTCTTTGAAAAGTTGTATCATAGTTCAGACCAGCAGCTCTCATTGTAACCTTGTGTCTGCTGAGCATCAGGAGGATTCTTGGTCTTTGCTTCCATGCTCTGTGCTGCCAGCTATGAGAAATGGAAGTCTTTTTGGCAGTGGCCCTGACAAACTGGTAGGCCATAAAGCTTGATACTCAGATGGAAGTAGATGTGAATGATGATCAGATGTTTATTTTGTGGTTTGTATTAATTTTGTGGTTTGGTTCCCCCACCCAGCATTTGCTACAAGTGAACAGATCTTCCTTTTTCCATCTAGGGGCAGTCTGTCTGCATGTATGTATCAAAGCACCAACAGGTTTTTGCCTTGCCTGTATGCAGAGTATACATACATATACACATATATATGTCATCCAGGCATCTTGTGAGGCATCCTGGCCATGCTGGCAGTTGTGGCATAGTGGAAATGTCCTCTTTCTTCTCTGTATTTTTCTTTGGCAATTGAGGGTATAGAAAGAGGTGGTGCAAACAGGATACACACACCTTTAAGCTACAAAGCAATTATTTGCTGCCTTAGGCACTTAGTTGAGACTGACAAGTTCCCAGGCTGAGAGCTGGCAGGGACCTGACAGCAACACAGGAAAACAGTGTTCTCTTGTTCCCTGATACCAGCTCACCCTCAGCTGCTGAGCTGCCATCCTTGAATCCCTGTTTTTGATTTAGGTCTTTATGCCTTTCCAGGAAGGGACATTCTCCATCTCAACAATCTTGCCTTTGTCTCTAAAGTTCTCTTTCTCATTTTGTTCAACCCCAGCCGTCACACGGTCTCACAGCTCTTGCTCACAATTTGCTGGTTTTCTCGGAAGTGTGAGTGAGGATTATGCTGCTGTACTTCAAAACAAGGCTCAGGTTACAGACGGCTGAAACAAAAGGAGGAGGCTAACAGAGGAGGTGCTGCCATGAACTCTTATCTGTGGCTGTGTGCTGAGCAGGCTGGTTGGTCTGGGAAATCTGGTACACACATTCACATCCAGCTCTGTGCTGGCACACAGCTAAGAGACCATAGCTTGGATTAAGTAAAACTGCATGGAAGCCATTTTGGAGCATCATTAGCGAAGAAAAGAATTAATTCTCTCAGTTTTCTAATACTGAGACAGCACTATTTATCAGGATCTAAAAGAACCACCCTAGCATCAGACAGTTCCTGTTTGCCTTAGGAAAAGTTATTCATAACTACCTTCCAGGAAAGTGCTCACCCAGTATTCCTGATGGAGGAGAGAACAGAAAATTTCCATGGCTAAACACTGCAGTTTAGGGACAAATTTGAGCTCACAGTGAAGAAAAGGCAACCAGAGGATGTTACAACTCTGTTAAGAATTGATAGGCATGCAAGAAGTCTGTGCCAACTATTTCAAACTCTAGTCCTATACTATAAAAATTGATATCTCTTGTGGTTTTTCTTTTTTTTTTCTGTGTGCATTTTTTTAAAGTTTTATTTTCTTTGCTAAATATATGACAGCACTGAAATTCTATGAATTGAAATGCTGTGCTTGAAGTGAGAGCAATTGAAGTAAAATCATCTGTCATAAAACCCAAATGGAGACCATGAAATTATAACAGATGTGAAACCAAGAAACTCAAGCTTCGTGGACATATTGAGTAAATGTTGTGCTGGGACACAAGGCGGGGTAATTGCTTGGTTCATCAACTAGCCAGAGAGCCACAGAGAAATCAGTCCTCACATACTCCTAAACCAGTATGCAAGGTAGGTAATAGTGGATGAATAGTTGTGATTTGCAGTAGAGACCATCATGTACTCAAACATCATCCTTGGAGGAGGAAAACATGATTTACTACAGTAATACATAAAAGAAGACAAATGAAGAGGTTTCTGAAAGGAAATTTAATATAAGCTGTGCAGAGAGGATTTAAAGAACTCTTATAAAAGGCTTGGATGTATGCACCCCTATCTAATGTGTTTTCAACAAGACTAAATCACAAAGAAAGTGGTGTGGCTAAACAGGAATGGGAGCCTTGTTAAAGTAATAAAGCACCCTCAAAAAAAAAAAAAAAAAAAAAAAAAAAAATCAGATCCAAGTCATCACAAAAATTGAGAGGAGTGTAAGTTCTGGTTTTAGAATTAACTTCCCCCAGAAAAGGAAGCCATAAGAACTAACCCATACCCCTGTCATTCTTCAGTTTGCTAGCTAAGTTCTTCTATTATTCTCCTGTACAATATGTCCACCTGTCCTCCAATCATGCTAGTGAATACATTTGAATTCATATTTTAATTCATCTTCCTTCACAAGGGGTGGCCTACTCTAATGAAGGTGCTTGCTTTTAGAAGTCCTAACTTATGTTTCACGAGAAACTTGCAAAGGGTTGTTAAATATAAAGACATAATCTAGTTCTGGGTTCTTCATATTTTAGTATTTTAAATGATAAGGGTAAGTATTAGCAGAATTGTGGGGACAATCCACAATTATCATCTACTATAAAGTAAAATGAGCAATATTACAATCCAGCCAAAATGACAGTTCAGATTACATTGTGTGTTCACAACTTTATGAATTCATAAATCTAGCACAGTATGTAATCAAAATGCGTGCCCACCAAAGAGAAGAATTGCTATTTGTTAATTATCATCAGATGTTTGAGAAAGAAGCTGTTTCCTTTTGGTAAAGGCCTGTCTGTAACAGAGGACTACAGCAACCTGGGATTGCCAGGGCCAGGGTTTGCTGAATGAAGGGTATTGACTGCAAGAGAGGATAAAGCCTCTTTAGTCAGAGTTAAGGAACTACAGAGATCTAAAAAGGCTCTTTGCAATTTTCTGCTCCAACACTTTTTTCCTGAAAATCTCATTGCAGTTGCAGATCTGTTATTTACCCTTTTCCATTATTTGTTGCCTTTACCTTTATAAGCACAAAGTTTGCCAGGTGTTTTGCATAAAGCTTCATCTCTGGACCAGCCTCAGGACTAACAATGGTACATCAATATGGCAAACTTTCAGATCACTCTGTTTTGATTTCAATTTAATCAACAGGATTATGAGCTGAGGTTTGCTTTTCAGCTAATTATGGATTGTCTCTACAAACCAGTACTGTCTGATTTTCTGCACTGACTGACAGTCAAGTCAATTGTGCACTTTGGACACAATCTATGGAACCCAGTCCTCTCCAAGTGGGAAATCTTTAAACTTATGTTCTCTTCAGAGCTGGTGTTCATCCCTCTATGCTGCAAAAGAAAATCTCAGAAAGAATCCAACTATCTATTTTAGCTCAGGTAACTGGAAACATTCTTTTTTTTTTTAATTTTTAGTTCATCTGAGAACACATAATAATTTATGTGCCAATTGTATTTTTCAAGATTATTTTTCTATGTCCACTGAAATTTTGGAGTTTCTGTGTAATCTGAACACATTTTCTTTCTTAAAAACCAGTACAAATCTAAACTGCTACAAATGTACCTAAGTTGTCAAGTTGTATAGTCTTTACAGTATGTCAGTGGGTTGTATTTTGGAGTTTGAACCATTCAAGTTCCAGTCTAAATACTACAATTACATAGTCTTAGTGCTTCTTACATATTGAGTAAAAGCTAGTGTTATACAAAATATTTTTAAGTGAAAAAATGTGTTTCTATACAGCTTATTAGCATTTACTAGAGAAAAATTGGAAACCCCTTTTTTCCAATGACAGCGTGAGAAACTCCTATATAATTGAACTGACTGATGCCTTTATTAATTACGAGATGCTTTTATCCTTTCCTGACTACACTGATTCCCAGAAACAGTGGTGCTTCTGCACACAATTTAACTCCCTTGTAAACACACCCATCTGCTCAGTGTTTTCCTTCCTGCATAACTTTTACCTCAGTGGTAAAAGCAGCTGACTGAGAGCATTGGGCAAGAAGTACATCTCTTCCTGCAGATCACCTTATTAAAATGAAATGGGAAATCAGGTGATGGTGATTCTCTCAGATGATCCCTATGTTGACAAATGCCAGCTAGAGCTCAAGGATGTGGGTGACAGGACACTTCAGTGATTATACCTTAAATGCTTATGTGTCAAAGAACATTTTTATGTACTTATTGGTATCTCTGCCTTGGATACTGTTATAATTTAAAATGGCTTTTGTCAAAATTGTGTATTCTCAAAGTCAATAAAATTCGATGTGATTATTGGCCAAACTGTTGTGTCATGGAAAGCATTATTATTCCACTGACTTCAAATATTTTTCTGGGTCTCAAGAAAAGTAGTGTCATCTTCAGATTTGACCATTTTAATGGCAGAAGTACACACAGAGTGTTCTTATGGAGTTTAGAACAGTAGAAGGATAGTTTAAAACTCTGATAGAGACTGGGGGTGGGCCCCTTTCATGCTGGTGACAAGTTTCAGAAGTAGGATGCCAGCAAAATTCAGCTCATCAAAGGCACTTATACTGACTGACTCTATACTTTGTACACAAAAATCTCATGCTCCCAGTTTTATTCCATGGAATTTTCCAAGAGCAGCTATCAGTTTCACAGGCCCCAGAGCCCCTACAGGTAAGAAATGTCACTGCAGACCAAACAATTTCAACAACACAGTCATAGTTCTTATGTTATTCTTGTGCTGCTATACTGAAATGCTGAATACAGAATCTGGTCTGCTGGTTGCTGTAATGGCAAGTGTTTGTTGTGCTCCCTGATCCCATGAAGTGAACAGAGATAAACTACAAGGATTGTGTGTTTTGTGGGCAATTGCACCCTCAGGCATGCTCAGCTGCATTGATCCTCACAGGAGAACACTGTCTCACCAGAGAGTTTGCCAGCTTTCAAGCTGAATTTTGTTTGTATGCACCTCCTGCTGACTTCAACTCCTTCCAGAGGATCAGGAGATATCTTCCATGTTTGGCAGTCCTTGGTTTTTAAAGTGGGGACTGACCTATTCTTACTAATTTTAACTCTCTGTAGGTCTTATCCTGTGCATTTTAGAAGAGAGAAAATAAAAATCGAAATGACACACTGTCTGCAGGACAAATGCTTCATGTGGGATGAAACACCTAGGTATCTACCCAGGACAGAATCTGGTATTATATAGGTAAATAAGTTGAATAAGGGCAGCATGGACAGGCAGGCTACAAGGTGTGATGGAGACTGCTATTTAGAGGTGTCAGATGGAGCAAAAACATTTGGTTTGGTATTTTAAAGGATTTTAAAACTGAGATTAAAATAAAAAAAGGTTTGAACATGAGTGGTTTCTGATCTAGCAGTGGAGTTCAGATAGATCCCTGTGTCCCTGCAGTTAACCCCTTTATGTGACTAGGATTTGGTATAACATGTAAGGTAACAGGCAACTTGATATGCGTCCTGTAGTTCAGGACTACTGCTTTGCATTCTTTAATGCATAAACCAAGAGATTTGTCATTCCAATAATCTGATTTGCACAGACTACTGCAGCACAGCACATGTGTGCCTAATTCAGGTATATATTTATTTAACACAGTACTTCTTTGTTATAGTAACCAGGAAAAAAGTACATATGGTTCCCTGCTGTCAAAAATAAAGATGTAGAAACATGTAAGCAGAAGCTCCTAATTTCTTTCTCATCTGCCAAGTACAACCTTTCACCTAAAAACCCTATCACCTGCAAAAGGTAGTTGTTAAGCTATTATTTTACTAGGTATTATTAAATAGCTTCCTCCTGATAAGTGACAGCTTACAATATGTACAATAACTTGAAAAAAAATTTGTAGCCATAGGCTTCAGCCTTTCCAGGTCACATATGCTGAATGTACAGGGGGTTAATGTTCCATGAGACAGACAAGCTTCTGAAACCAGGTTAATCTATAAACAGCTTCGTTATTAAATGTTGGCATTTAGGGTTGTGTAATTTTCTGAAAATTAAGGGTTTGTGTTTCCCAGTATTTTTGACAAATAGTTTACATATAGTCTAGGCCAGGTTGCCTTTATTGCTTCCTAAGCAGCATACGAGAGGCTGTGGGGACAATCCACTTTGTATCCAAGAGGTCACAAAGACTGTGAAAAAATCAACCTGAGTAAGATATTGCCAAAGAATTTGATTCTTTGGCATTTCCTGCTGCTTTTTTGGAAAACCTTTTATTCATAAAATATCAAGTGAAGGACAAGGAAAAGGAAGTGGCACTAATTTGTAGGAGAGCTGTAAACAAAGAGCCTTTCTGCTGAGGTGACCACGACACTCCAGTACCACTTTCTGATTTGGCACAGTTGCATTACAGCCTTGAAAAACATGGGTTCAGCACAAGCTGAGTGTCAAACCTGACATCTGCAACCACGTTATGAACTATCACTGTTGTAATTTCCAATGCAAGTGAAGTCAGGATTTCACTAGAGCTGTATCAATATTTACATGAATCTCCTGTTTGGGAGGTGGCAGTGTTGCACTGTCACGTTGCCTGTGGAGAAAAAACTTGCAACTCTTGGCTACAGCTTTAAGAATCTGAATGTTAGAAAAGGCCAAAGCATGCTAAAGTTCCAGAGAAGATTGGAAGGCCAAACATAAGAGTGATATTTGAAGCAGACTTTTGGTCTTAAAATCAGGCTTGAGCTACTTAGTATCTCTTATCTGTTGAGAAGAACTAAAAAATTAAGAATTTAAGGGCAGAGCTCATGTGTTTGAGTTCAAGTACAGTATTCAAATATGTTGTATGCTGTAACCTTCGAGTGCCTCACTTCTGGAATAACTGATAACTTGCTACTTACATTTGGCTACGTATCTACTTCTTATGTGAGAATCCTGGTCTAATAAATACCCAGATAATGCATATAAAACAATAAAGTTGGAATGGTAAGTGTACTTACCTTCAATTGAAATACAATAAACTCTGAATTTAGATAAGCTTTAAAAATGCCATTTAAAAGTTAGTTCCTCATATGAAAGTTAGTTTCAACAATTAAGTGGCAATATAAAGACCATGTTTTCCTGTAAGGAGAGATTACAGTGGCTCTCAGTCTTTGCAACCTTGCTGAGGTGTGTGCAGAGATGTATCCCCAAACCCAGCAACTTACCCTCTCTTACCAAGTGTGGTCATGCCAGGTCTGGAGAACATGTGAGCCACTGGGGAGCCTGCCTGAGTTCAGATTTGAATAGCAGATTTTGCAGCTCTTGAAGCACCCAGCCAGTGTACAAGAGGGTAAAGAAGAAAAAGAATATATTTGCATTAAAAAGCTGCTCAGAATAATTCTCTCATTATGACTTAGTGGGTTTTGCTGGAGGACTCTTCCAATGTCCAAGTGAATGTGCAAAACCCTGAAATTTCTAGGAAGAGCAATGGCTCAGCTTTGGATTAATAGATGTTTGTGTGCTTTCTCAATGAATAAATTCAAGTCCTTATCCATGAATGAATTTACACTCATAATTCAAAATAAATATGTTTGGTCCAGACTAGGCTGCTATTGCTTCCTTCCCCAATTAAAGGCAGCATATTCATTAAAATAAGCACATTTTTATTTCAATTTTCTACCTAATCAGTGGCATTTTCATCTTTGCAGCCTATCACTGAAACTAACAGCTGTGACTCTCAAAAATTCTGTCAGACAAAGCCTGCATGAAAAATTAAGTTATATTCTTATGATAGAACTTATCTGTTTTTTGAAGATTCACTGGCTCAGGGTAAAATACAGCAATAAAATTTATATCCCAAGCTTCAGCTGATATGACATGCATGTGATCAATACTGATAAGATAAACTAAGCCTCTTGGCCTAGAAATTTCATGCAGAAATGCAGATTCTATAATAAATCTTTCAGATGCCGATAAGGTGCAGTAGATAAAGGAAATGATTCTTCAAACTCCCTTGAAAAGCACCTGTCACAGTCAAATTGGCCATGGAGCTGTCCTCATCTGTAGATACAGCATTATTTCATACCATGTGGTATTTACACTGTGTGTCCTTGTTTTTTCTAATCACATGAAAGCTGTAAAGATCTTTGGGTCTAGGCTTTTAACTAAGGTCAGTGGGAATTCCAATATTTTAAATCTAGATTTCTCTGAAAACATATTTATAGAAGCCAGTGAGGATAATTTCATGCAAGGCTTGTCTTGGAGGATAATGGGTGCACATTTGTTTATTTATTTATTTATTTAGAAATAGATGTGGCATTTTTATAGGAGGAAAAATATGATCAGGATTTAGACAACATTGGTTTAAAATTATTCTGAGAAACAGAACTGGGGTTTCTGTAGATGACTGAAGTTATTTTTATGAATAAGACAAGCTTCTATTTGCATATCATTTAGTTCTTACATACTTGTGCATGGCAAGTCTTCTATACTTTATTGTTTGATCACAGAGAGAAAGGACACAGTGGAACAGTATCACAGCTTTTTGCAGATGTCAGTTCTCCACTGAGAACTGTGACTCTTCAGCTGTTAGAAGGGAAAAGGGAAAGCAGATTGATATGTGCTGGTGTCTTCTTAGTGCATCTGACACCTTGATAGATCTTAATTTGTTGGGTTTACTTACTGCTAATAAGATTAAGTGTTGCAAAAACTTCTAAGAAATGTCTTAATTATTAGCAGTGTTCTAAGTAGTATCAGTTGTTTTAACTATTTTGCTACTCTAGTTCTTGTAATTTGGGTGTTTATTTTAGTATTTGACATAACTGTTTAAGCATCTTTTGTTTTCATTTATTGTCTACAAGTGCATTCAGTGCTAATGAAATCTTCTGTGTATTACTTAGAGAAAAGATTAAAAATAGTGCAAAATGAAGTTATTATAAAATTTTAAAATCAGAAGATAAATAAGACTAACCCCAGTATCAAATACTACTATTTTACAGTTTACTAAACTTTTGTTTAGAAAAGACAAATTGGCAAGATCATGAATATTGATCTTTTTCATCTGTTAGGTCAAAAAATATGTGCTTTAAGTATATAGTTACTTCTGAGACTGTAACAATCCAAAATTGTGACAAGGGAAATCCTCTGCAACTAGAAGGAATGAGACATCCCTCAGACTCGACCAGGAAGTGGCTGCTCAGAGAGGCTGTGGCACAACCACTTTTTGGAGATTTTCAAAAGTTGTCTGAAAATTTTTAGCTTTTGACCACCTGATGTAACTCACCACAAAGTTCTCTTATCTCTGTAGACTTTGTGACGAGAGTTGATGCAACATTACCTGGCTAATTTCCCAACTGCTAATAGGCATACATTCTGTTTAGTGAGGTACAGTGGATAAAATTTGCCATCTGTTCACTTGCCAACAGTCAGAGAGTAGGAGCTGAGATTTTATAATATTAATGCAGTAAAATAGGAGAAGAAAGCTTGGCTATTGAGCTATCAACCCATGTACCCCCTCAAATTAGAACTGCTGTGGCTATTACTTATTTATGGATGCTGTCTAACAGGCAACTCTAAACAAATACTTGTTGCAGTTATTCATAAAACTGAAGCTCTAACTGATACTTCCAATGCAGATTTCTTGTCTTTTTTTTAGGCTTCATATTTTTGGCAAAGGTTTCCCTAAGAAGTTTGATCAAACCATGCCACATAAAAGAGCATACCCACAAAGTTGTGTCACAATCTTGTATTTATATTTTCTTTTGGGTAAATTAGTGCAGTGATGGAATCATCAGATCCTCTTATTTAACCAAGTGCTGCAATAATATAAAAGAAGCTTTTATAAAGCAACTAAAACACATTTTTTGATGACTTTTAGCTGAGTAAAACTAATTATTCAATTAATATTTATCAAACCAGTCATTAGGAAAAGGTGAATAGAGTGCCTGGGGTTTTCCCCAGGGCGAATGAACATTATCTGTGTATTCAATAAATGGTGGGCAAATACCAAGATTTCTGTTTGTCCTGGATCTGTTCACCTAGATAAAGAATTCATACGTCATATAACAGTGGATGAGGGGGTTCTAGGGTTGTTTCCCTCCCTCCTCCCCATTTTGGACTGTTTACCTTGCTCATTGAGAACACACAAGGAATGGCACCTACCTACAGACACAGCAGCATTAATGTCATTTTTGAGTGCTATCCCATCTGCAAGGGAGGCTCAGGCAGATTAACAAAGGTTTGTTGGCAATAGAGGTGCAATAATATGTCTTCATTTTCAAGTAATACTGCAGTACATAAACCACACACATGGTTGACAAAATATCTAATAAAACTGCACACAGGTTTTCCATTCTTAATTCCATTTGATTTTCATTCTATTTTTGAAAATCTGTGTAGGATTTACTGAAATGGGACATCTGACACAAATGTGACTGGCTGGTGATCTTTTCCAGGTTAAATCACACTCCTTTGGGAACAATTTTTGATCCACTATGTCTTGTGGCTTTGTTTTCTGGGAAAGCATGGAATGATTCAGGTTGGAAAGGACCTTTAAGATCGAGTCAAACCTTTTGCCCTGCACTGCCCAGGCCACCACTGAACCGTGCCCTTAAGAGCCACATGCACAGGTCTTCTGAATACCCCCAGGGATGGAAACTCCACCCCTTCCCTGAGCAGCCTATTCCAATGCTTGGGATCCTTTTTGGTGAAGAAATTTTTTCTAAGATCCAACCTGTGCATCTCCTGGGGCTACTTGAGGCCATTTCCTCAAATAAGAAGATTTTATAAATTCATGTTCTTTAGAACAACACTTTAATCAATCAGGGTATAATTTAACCACATAAAAACTACTTTTTGTGCTTTTCAATACCCTTTATAGTTGCGATTAACTTTTCTTTGTTTTTTTTCTGTGCAGAAATGATGACCATTATGAAAAATTAAGTAGAAAATGGATATATCATCCTGATTATATTGTATAATTGTTACAGAGAAAATTTACTACCATTGATTTGCACAATTGTTCTTAAATTGACATACAACTGCCCCAATTAGCCAGTACTTTTGCTTTAGCTTTAGTTATTCAGCTGTGGTTTGTAAATAAAGAAATTAAAATCTTTCAAAACTTCATTTTTAAAAATCACAAATGAAAATTCATTACCTAATAGAATTGGAGCAGGAGGTTTATTCACAGTTTTCTGACATGTTTTCTTCCATTGTCTCTTCCCTTAGACAGGAAAAGCCAAGACTCTACAAAACAAACAAATAAATTGAACATAACGGTAGGCGTATCTATATATTTATATAGATATAGTAATGAGGTCCAGGCATGGCCTTTGCCTCTTAATGCTGTGTAAAGTTCCAGAAACTGTGGAAAAGGTGATAAAAGCTTTTGTCCTGCTTGCATGCTCTGGACTGCACTCTTGTGTTTTACCACATGTGGTTTGATAAACTGGAAATGCATTTGACACACGCATTTTGATGAGGGTGAGTGTCACAATTCAAATAAAGTCAAAAGTGTTCCTAGCAAAGCTCTCTGGATTTACCTTTACTGCAACAAGAGGGAGTTTGCAAGCCTGAAACACGGGCTGTAACAGAACCAGAGTGGTAAAAATTGCTGATGGACCTTTCCTTTGTCAAGCTTCAATATTTTCAACCAACTTCGTGGTTTCGTAAAATCTTCTTGCACTAAGCTCCACAATATATTTGAACACTGTTTAAAGCATATTTGTCTCACTGTGATCATATTTATGTGGTGTTGATGTATTTTCACATACTTTTGAGGTTGAATCCTATTGCTAATATTGTTTTCTGCTCTCTGGAATATATTTTTAGACTGAATGAGCCATTTCGAGCTATCAAGTGCTCTGCTTCCATGAATAATTGAGCTCCTATGAGTTCAGAATGACTTTACAGAATCAATTGGAGATTAGTACCCCAGAGATTTATAAATTTATTCTAGGCTTGACATTGCTACCTGCAGGTTTACTACATGAAGTAGCATCTCACCTACTTTCTCTACATTTCTAAAATATCTGGGCTTTGAGATTTCTTCCTCATTTGTGCTTACTTCCTCCGTGAGCTTTCCGAGCTGCTAGATTTAACTGTGTAAACAGTTCAATTAACAGTTTTTAAATAATAAATAGTTTTCTAAGGCACTGTAAGCAAACCCAGGTTCCGCCAATCCCAGGTGAACTGACGCGGATAATCTCCTTAGGACGGCATCAGCAGCGGCAGGGCCCCAGCGCGGCTCCGCGGCCCCACACAGGCGAACGGGCGGTACGGGAGCGGCGCTGGGCGGGAACGCCTGAGGGGGAGCTGAGGGCTGCTGGGCCGGGCGCCTTCCGCTCACCCCCGACAGCCTCCAGTGCACCCTGCACGGCTCTCCGGGGCTGCTGAGGAGCCGGTGCAGGGACGGTGCCTGCGGGTGAGGAGCCGGGGCGCGGTGCCGGTGCCCGCAGCTGCTCCTCCCTCCGGCGGGCTCCTCGCCCCGCCAAGCGCAGAGGGAGCCGCGGCCGCGCTGCGGTGACGGCCCCGCGCCGCACGGGGGCGCCATGTGCCGCCGCGTCGACCCCGGCCCGCCTCGCGCGCTCGTTCGGCCCCGCGGCTCGGAGCGCCGGCGGCGGGCTCGGCACTCCGCTCTTTGGCCCGGGGTCCGTCCGGGCCCGCCACTACCGCCCTCCCTCAGGCCCCCCACAGGCCCCCCACCTCCGCACCCCGGCAGGCGCTGGGCTGCGCCCCGCCCTCACCGTCAGCTGACTGCCGGGGGCGCGCCCGCGCTGGGTCACGCCGCGCTCGCCGCCCCCTCCCCTGCGCTCCGCTCCCCTGCCAGCCGGCGGCCGCGGCTGAGGGGCCGCCTACGCCATGGTGCTGGAATCAGTGGTGGCGGATCTGCTGAACCGCTTCCTGGGCGACTATGTGGAGAACCTGAACAAGTCTCAGCTCAAGCTGGGCATATGGGGGGGTAAGGAGCCCCTTCCCTCTGCCGCTCCGTGTCCTCAGGGCCACTGGAGTCACCGGGGACAGGGAGCGGGTCTCGCTGGCTGCGGTTACCCTGTGAGGGGTTCGCGGGCCCTGGGACCGTGGCCCCTCTGAGGGGCGGGCTGTTGGTTTGCGGCCCCTTGGGAGCAGCGGGCGAGTTCCGGGGCCGCGGCCCTCCGTGAGGGATGGTCGGTGTGTGGCCGCACACGTCCCCGCTCCCTTGGAGGACCGTCGGTCGTTGTGTGCCCGTTGTCTCTGCCACCCCCTCCCTCGCGTCGGTCTGTGGGGCGGGGGTATGGGCGCACGGCGCTGGCCTCGGAGCGCTCCTTGGAGCGGAGAGAGGAAACTGCCGACATCGATAAAGCTCCTGTTTATTCTCTTATTCCTTCTCTCGGGTGCTGAGTGGAAGCACGATGGTGCTGTTGGATCTGTGGGCGGGCTCATGGCGCAGTGCCCCGGCTGGCGGGAGCGCTGGGTGCCGGTGCAGCTGGTGGGGTGCTGTGTATTTCAGTTATCGGTGTAAATAATATTTGTTAAACAGCCGGGATAGTGCAGGTACGTGGAGTAGCTGTTCTCGGTGAATGTATCAAAACATTTCCATTCGCTACCCTGTAGTCATGCAGAAAACCAGCTGAAGTACTGCCTAGGGAAGCTGGCTGGTTTAGGTGTCTCCTAGGTCGTCCCCTTATTTTTGCTTTTGTTATGGTTGTACGTATTTTAACATTTATGCAATATTAATACCTATACTTCAAGTGGAACATAGCTCTAAGGAATTTGGCATTAAAGCACTAAGAGGTATATTATACGGACTTTCCTTGGATAAAATTGTGTGCCAATGTTTCATTTGGAAATCCTATTATGTTGTCTGGATCAGGAAAAGTTAATGCGTTTATGAAAATAGGCACGTGTTTTTGTGTCTCTGTGTTTCATGATTTTTCTTTTATATGAAATCATGAAAAGCAAGGTACCATTTTCCAAGTCTACCCTATGTTGATAGAACTGCAGTTGACATTCATGCTAAGGGAGTAATAAGAAAGGCTTCCTATTTTTGGGGGTGTATTTAATAGAGCAGAAACATTTGGACATCTAAGCTGGTGATGTTTTTATCGTCTCTTCCAATTGAAGTTTTGTCTATTACCCATGTTTATTGTCTCTCACAAATTACACATTTATTGTGCTATTCTGTAACTGGAATAAGGTTTTCAGGTTTTATTCATAAGTACTTGTGAGGATTGTGGTTGTGTTCCTTTATCTAACATAAGTAATGCTTAAAGTAATTTTTTTCTGTACTTCTCCCTTCTAAACAGGTGATGTGGCACTTGACAATTTACAGATAAAGGAGAATGCATTAGTAAGTATCCTAATAACTTCAAATTGGTTTTATGGGTCTAAAGACTGAGACAGGATAAAATATCGCTCACTGTAGTCTCACAAAAGGATATACTATATTCTTTTTTACTGGTTATTCCAGTAAAACCAAGAAGTAAGTTCTTGGTTAACTGCTTCTAATTTTGCTCATTTTACTGGGACAGAGAAAGAGAAGCTGTGGTCGAAAAACAAGAAGTAACTTGCATTAACTTATCTGGAAAAACAAATTACTTAGCTAATTTTCATATTCTTTAATTTGACTAATGAAGATCTGTACTACTAAGAGAATCTTGCTCCAAAATTTAGTGTATTTCAACTTCACTGAAGAGAACTGTTTCTCTTCTGTGCATTGAAAACACATTGGATCCTTATACGACCTGATCACGGGCTTTTCTTTGTTATTCTAAGGTTTCATATTTTACTTGTCCATTTCATCCATTCCTGATAGCTTTGTCATATTTCAAATCTATTGCTACAAATATCATCATATCTCGTAGATAAGGAAGGAAGGAAGGGTTACTTTGTACACGCCTTTCCTTCTTATGGAGATTGATTCAGATTCCAGCAGTTCTGATGTAGAAAAATGCAAAGTCATGCATGTGACTGACCAGAGCTGAGAGTGAGCTGAGACCAAGTCAAGAACATAAAATGAGGGATGGTTCTGACAGCCTTACAATTTTAATGTGTTAGATTTCCATGCAAAAGTAATGAAAGGAAGGTCAGTTTTGAACACCACTTTTAGAGAACTAGCCTACACTTGAAAAGTAAGGGAACAAACAAATATGATATGGTCCAATTCTTCTCTTTTTTCCTCTAGTTTGCCTGTCTGCTGCTGTCTTGTTTTTCTTCTAAGGTTTTCCACTAGAAAAGAAGTAGCTTATAATTTCTGTATGAAAATACAGTACTTTGTAAATGTAATTTAAATTTGTATATTTGATTTTTACTACTTCTTCTGTTTAATACTTTATTTTTGTCATTTACAGAGTGAACTGGATGTACCTTTTAGAATAAAAGTTGGTCAGATAGGTAAGTTTTAGTTTCAATATGACTATTGCAGTGGAAATTTTCATATAGGCTGTAAGGTCAATCTTGCCCCTGAATTTCTTTTATCAAGCTTTCTTAAGTGTAATTATACTCACTGTTGGAATTGGCATAGAAATTCAACGTGACTGCCATTGATGTTGTCTGGCAAACCCTGTTTGTGTAACTCTACAGATTGGTGTGAAAACCACATCTAACTGGTTCTTCCCAGAGACATGAATCATCAAGGGAGCTGTTTAGTGTAGACACCATGTGTTGTCCTTTAAAGTCTGATTAGGACTATGAAGAATTTAAGTTAAATTCCTGAAACTGACAAATATGCCAAAGGTTTAGGAACTTAGATTTTGGCTTTTGTTTTGGGTTTTTTTTGTAAATTCTTTTCCCTGGTGGTCAGCATTGCTTTTTCACATGAAACACTTGTAGGAGATATATATGTATTGTATATTTTCTTCTACTTCCTGGGAAAATCACATTCATCCCAGTGAATTGAACTTCAGTCATTATCTCAGGTTTTGATTTGAAGTATTCTGACTCAGACTGAGGCTTTTTGCTTAAAACTGTGGCTTATGTTTCCTCTGCATGTATTTTATCACTTCAAGGGCTTTATAAAACGTTCATGCCCATATGGTTTCTCTTAACCCTCTAAGGTTTTTAGGACATCAAGATATAAAACTAGTGCTCTTTAGTGCCAGAGGTGTTCTTTGGACTAAGCACAGTGGAGATGTTTGTTTTGATGTAATTGTATCTGCTTTGTTTAGATAAACTTACTCTGAAGATTCCTTGGAAGAATCTCTATGGGGAGGCAGTTGTTGCAACTCTAGAAGGCTTATATCTTCTGATTGTTCCTGGAGCAAGTATGTAAACTTCTCAGCAACAGTTAAATAATGGAAGAGAAAAATATCTAAGGATACCATGTAAATGAGTCTGTAATAGCAAGCAGTGCATGTAAGCCACATTTACATTCTGCTCCCTCAGGGAAATTTCTAGACAAATGCTGGCGAGTTAGCAGAAGAAGGGTTGGAAAAAGCAGCACCTGTTGTTTTTATGGGAGTCCTTGGTTGTGTCCATTCCAAGTTCAATTCAACAGCCAAGTTTCCTGTAAAATGTGCTTATCCTAAATTCAGCTTTGTGGCATGGTTTAGATCTTGAGCTGTTTATCTGCTTCTAAATGATACCAGCCAAAGGTAGTAATTCTGTTAGTACTGTTTGTAGGGAGAAGGAAGGGGGTCAAAGAACTTCATTAGTTTTCTCTGAAATCAGAACCTCTGGTATGATGAAAAGACTTGCAAGTTCCTAGAGCATGAAATACATGCATGGAAGAACTTAAAATCTGTCTTATACTGCACAGACCACTCTTAGGAGTCTGAATTTCCGTGGAAAAATTCTCCTGTGAAATAATGCAATTGTGTAAAAACAAGAGTTTTGGAGGCTAGCTGCAGTGTTTAGCAATGAAAAAAGAATAGCCTTTCTCTCAAACAAGGTGGTTTGCAACATGATGTTGTATAGGGTGTGCATTACTTGATAATTCATTTATATAACTTGAGATTTAGGATTAATGCTCTCCCAACTTGGCTTATAGGTGTTAAATATGATGCTGAGAAGGAAGAAAAATACTTGCAGGATAATAAACAAAAGGAACTGGCAAGAATTGAGGAAGCCCTGCAGAAAGCTGCAGAAAAAGGTACTGAGTTAATAATGCAAATCTCCATTGGAATTTGAGGACTTAGGCTGTGCTGTGAAAGAAAAATCCTGGTTTCTAATTGACTTAATAGATTTTGTTTTTTCAGGTGTCTAGTTAATCTTACTACAGTGCTTTGAAAAGCTTTTTTACTGTAAAGCTTGAAAGAAATGTTATTTGTTTGTTTACCATTCATTTATCCCATCAGCTTCCTTGGGAATTGGGAATTTATTCATCTGGTATTCATCTGGTATTTTTTTTCCTTGGTGCTCTAGAGGAACAGGACCACACAGAACAATAGAAAGTACATTGCGTGAGGGTAATGTTATCTTGCTTTAGCAGCTTGATAATAGATATTTCACTGTGTGTTTTGGAGGTGCATGTGGTAGGTTGTTCTTTGCTGAAAGGAACCTTTAAGGGGAACGGTAGGGCTTGTAAACTTTTACTGCAATGATAATGCTTTTGTGTCAGTTTCTGCTGTGCTTTTCTGATGTACCGAGTCTGGACTGGTTTGGGAAATGAGACTCTTGTGAACAGGAAATAATTCATAATAATATACAGCAGCTATGTTTCAGCCAATGCTCTTTGCACCAGTAGCAATAGGATGAAAGGGTAGTGTAATAAGATGGACTTAACCTAATGGGTACGTGGAATTCCAGTTCTGAAGCTTCATGTATTTAAGATTGTGTCTGTGTGCCTCTGGCAGTTTTCTTTTTCAGTGAAAACTTTCTACATCCAGTGTTTGTAATGCTTTGGAAAAAAAAAATCATCATGGAAAAATGATACCTTAGTAGCTCAACTGATGATATAAAAAACAAGAATTAGATTCAGTCATGTTTTGCAGTTTTAAACTTTAAACTTGAGAAGGAAAAGCGAGAGGAACATTTAAATTGGATCATTTTCTACTCTAACTTGGGAAGTTTTGTTATCCTGTGATGACATTCAGTGGAAGCCATTTGTGTTTGTGGTGCTGTACTGGAATATTGTACTAGAGAAGACTTGTGTAAGTCCTGCATGAGCAGATGGTTTGCTATTCCTAGATACACAAATCTTGGAGCCCATGTTGCCCTACTGAACCATAAAATTTAAGAAATTCAACTCTCTCTCTTTCTAGGCTGTTAAGAGCACATAATAGCTGTTGAAAATCTAGGAAATATATTGAATAGAAAGTTGTCAGGGTTGATGAATTCTCAGCTTTTCTGTTTAATACTTCATTTATATTAACATGTTTAGAATCTTGATTCAGTCCTTGGATTTAAGAGTATAAATAGGCCTGGAGATGTTTTCTTTTGATGTGCTATTCAAATACTGAGCAAAATGTTCATGGCACTGTGTTGGTAAGGTAGTGCGAGGGGAAGTGGAAACTGCTGACACAAGCTGATAAAACTATTTTCTTTTTTCTAAGATGTTACAATCTGTCTCTATTAAGCCTCATATATGGAGACTAAAGGCTGTGGGTCTTTTGCTGATTACAAGAAAAAAAGTGAATGCCATGGTTTTCCAATGTAGGGTAATCACTGAAACTAGATTTCCTGAAGTGACTTGGGCTGTCAGATACTGTAATGGAAATACTGCTGTGTCAAACAAATTTGGTGAACTTAATATTAAATCATGAGTTGATTTCCTTCTTTTAAACCAAATGCATTTTTTTGGTTATTTGCTGCCATGTGGACCAAGGCACACATTCACAAGATTCCTTGTATGGGTTGGAGAGTCTGGTTTACAAGGACACCAAGCCTGGTGGGTATGCATGGTTAGTTACACTTTATACATGCATGTTGAGCAGGCAGTTTAGATTTTTCAAAGTTGCCCTTTCCAAAGCAGCCACATGTAGAAGTGAGAAAACAATACTTGTTTGGTGAACATTCATATGCTGGTGGTTCTAGAAATAAGGTTTTAATGAATGTGGATTCAAGTGGAATCTTGCAATGACTTGGACCTATTTTAATTGAATGGCTGTTTCAGAAGATTAGGAGACCACTTAGATTTCTATCAGTCATGATGAGCTCAAGAATGTTATAAAATGTTGACAATATTCTACTATAATTTTACAACACCATCTTTAGCTGTCTGGAGAGTAATTACCATTACTTAACATGTCTGGGCTTAAGATAATGGAAGTTCAGTCTGTCTTGAAGCTGTGGACAGACAAAATGAGCTATAGCAGATTGAAGGCATTAGCATGCTTTCCCCTGCTTCTCTTTATTTGCATTGCTCTCAGGCTAGGCAAGGAAACAGCTTCCCTTGAAATTCAGAGCAACTATTATTATGTTGCATGTGTTTTATTTTTAACTTCTGAAACCTGATTTTCAGAAATTTCCATTTGGCCAAAGTTTCTTCATTGAGCTATTTTTTGAGCACAGGTTTAAAGGGAGCTTAAAAACATGCATTTAGTTTCTCCATAGTATTAGATGTAGGTGAAGAGGAGGAATATCTTGTTTCCTTAATTTTGTCTTACATGGGGGTGAAAGCCTGAGACCTACAAATTAAATAGTAAGTGAAGGAAGCTGTCCTTTTAAAGTAACCTTGGTAAAGGATTACTTGTACTGTTAAAAGGAACTATCCAAAATAAAATGTTTGTTTGTTTAGTCTTTCCTTTTTATTATTTATATAGTGACTCCCCTATAACCTTGCCTGCAAGACAGATTGAAATCTTGGCAGGCAATTTCCCTCCTTTGTTTGAACAGGGCTGCAAATGATATCAAGTTGTTCCCCAGGTTAGGTTAGGTGCACTGTTACAGTTGCTTCCTTCTTGCTTTAGTGGGATACACCCTTCTCATGCTCCAACCCCATAAAGATAAGCACAGGCAGCATATTTGCTGAGTTATTTTTGCTTGGGTGGCTAGAGGGGGGAAAGAAACAATGCAACTCACCAAACTGGTTTTCTTCAGAACTATGGCAAAGTATGAGCATCATTTAATTAGTGAACTGGTTGTGCTTGTGTGGGTTGTAATATGTGTGTAAATAATGGAATTTAATGTCATGTAAATCATCATTTTTGTATATGTCTTTTTTTGTGGTTACTGGGTTTGTTCTTTCAGAGTGCTTTCATACTATACTGTTGATTATCATGAGAATTCTATTGAAAAGTGCTCTTGGGGTTTCCACGTACATCGTGGAACTTTTGCTTGAAAGTTATGTCCATGTATGGTAGAAGCTTCTGGATTTATAGCTTATGCTATGAGAAGTAGCTGATAGTTTGCTTAACACAGCTGCAATTGAAAAGCTTTAGTGATACCTTCTAAGCCATTATACTTTAAGACAAGCTAAACCTTCTTCCATATTTTCTTCCACTTTCTTACGTTTCTGCTTTACTAACATGAATTTTATCCTTTTTCCAAAAAATTGCTTGCATTGCAAAAGGACGTAAGCGTAAAAAGTACAAAAAGCATTTTAAGAGACCCTTTAGAGGTCGTGATCACTCAAAAGGTGGGTAACAGTTACGGCTTTTAACTTTAAGGCTTCTTTTTGCTTTCTGTTTGGATTAGTTTTTCATAGCCTTGGCTCTCCATCCAATGAGACCTTTTTCCTCCTGTTTGAAAGAGAGGATATAAATTGGAGAAAGCTCTTTTTGCTGTTTACTCTGGATCCAGTGAGACTGAAGCATTCTTGTTTCTCTTTACTTGGGCAGTTGTGCCTGTTCCTTCAACTTGAGCTCTCTGAAGCATTTACAGAACTGTAAACTAGTGTCACTTTACTGTGACTGTGTTGGAAAAATGCATGGGCAAGTTGCATCTGTTTGTCTGACTTTTGTCAGATTCCAGTAACAGGTAAAGAAACCTGAAGCTGATGCTATAACAGTAAACAGTCTTTTTCCTTTTAGCTCTGTTTTAAGTAACTGATTTAGTGCTATGACATAATTAAACATTTAGGAATGAAATTGCTGTTGTTCTCCAAAAGGATAGCCATTGTCTATAAACACCAAACTGTGCAGGTTTTCAGAATTACCATGTGTCTAGAAATGGGTTGCCATGTCCCATGAGTTGGTATTGTTACGTATTTGGTTTGTCTTGGAGGAAGCTGCAGCTGTACACAGATTTGCAGTTGGAGGGAAAACCTTGTGGCAACCCAAGATAAGCTTTGCAAGGTATCACACAAATTGCTGCTGGTAGCTGCATTTGGCTGCAAAAATGTTAATGGGTTCCTTGCACTTAAAGATCATGAAGCTTTTGTAAGGACTTCTGCTTTTTTTTTAAAATCAGTTAAGAGGAGGAAATGTATGTTTCCCATGTAAAAGTGATACAATGTTTCTGTTTCTTCTGAGTTCCTGACTAATTTTTGCAATTGACATCACATGATGTCTTGGCTAAAACTGTTATATCATGTTCAGTAGTGAAGTCTTCATTTTTGAGCAGACTTCTTGAACCTCTAAAAGCTTTTGAAGAAAATATCTCATTCTTTTAGCAAGATGTACAGAGTTAGATACCTCTGTTCTCTGTACATTGCATATGTAAAAAGTTAGAAACAGTTAAAGTAAGTTTGAATCAAAACCTGTATAGCCATGACTATTTCTTCAACTTGAGCCATCTGTAGCATTTCCAACAAAAAATGTATAAGTGTGGCAGGCTGATTAATGGCATTTGCTGGAATTGCCACATTGTAGGGAGGGTACTGAACATAACAGTGTAACCTGTAAAGGCAGCTAGAGGACAAGCAGCTCACTCATCCAGCCATACTTGAGGTAAAATGCTGAAACAGCCTGAGATGGTAGAGTCATAGCACTATAAGTGTAATAAGGAGGGATTGTAGATATTACTCCTTGCCTTTGCATGTTTATTCAAGGGGTTTTTGTGCTAAATTACTCTGTCTTACTCGTTTGCTTCTTGAAACCCCTCACTGAGGGACTTTGAAGAGACAGCCTTTTACCTTGGAAGGAGAAGGGAGGAGTACTAATCCAGAACTTGCTCTGAGCTAAGCTGTTTTGACTGAAATTTAGACATGTATTTTCTTGTGGTTAAGTAGTGCACAGGCAGCTAATGGCACATCTTGAGAATATGGATGTGCAGAAAAGAAAAAAAATATAAATATGTAATCTAAATAAGTGAAAACTGAAATATTAAGAGGAAGTATTGAATTTACATTGCTGTGGTTGTTGGTGTAATGAAATTCAAGATGCAATTATTACACTTAATACTGACTTTTAAAAAAATTTTGTTCTAGACAAACCAAAGGAAGAGAAGAAGGATACTTTCTTAGAAAAGCTTGCAACTCAAGTTATAAAAAATGTGCAAGTCAAAATCACAGGCATTCATGTTAAATACGAAGATGATGTAAGTAACTGGGACATATTGTCTTCATTTTAAGTTGGACTTCAATGCAGTTCTGATTCTCTAGTCCATAGAGAAACTGTATTTGCCACCTTGAAAAAGTTGCTGTGGTTTCTTCTGCTCCTCTTCAAGTAACTTGCCCCAGATATGACTATATGTCAGAAATATGGATATGTGGAACAGGTATTCTCTTTCCCCTTGTCCAGTGTTGCTTGCTCACTAAATGTGGGCAGTGTCTGTTCTCACATGTAGCTGTGTGCAGTGGATGTACAGAGTTTTTCAGGGTCCTGGGGAGAGTCCAGAGTGGCAGTAGCTGATGGGTTTACAGATGGATCTGAAGGCCAACTGTTGAAAACACTTTATTGATGAACAAGAATGTTCATTTATATGAACCAAACTGGTATTTCTAGTTTTACTTGCCTTTAGGAAAACAATTAAGCAGTTTCTTATGCGGCAATTGAATTTAAAAGAAAAGCACTGGATAATAGTGTATTTCCCAAACCTTTCATTGGGACTGTTTTCTGAGACACTAAAGTTAAAGAGGTCATTGAAGTGCATATCATAAAGTGATGGAGCTGACTGAGATGTGGTACTCTAATTTAAATTTTTTCTGTATGTTGATGTTAGAATCGAAAAGAAAATTTTCAGTTTGAATTGAAGTCCTAAGTCTTTACACTACAGCCGTATTAGTTTTGGGCTATCTTAATGGGTTCCAGTAATGTTTCAGTAAGATGAACTAAGTAAAGGAAGTTGCTCAGAACAGTTCAGAATTTCAGTCAACTTGAAAGGATATACCTGTCTGCAGCAAGAGAACTAAATACCTTTTATTTTTCTGTTTCTGTAGATCACAGACCCACAGTGTCCGATTTCCTTGGGAATGACGCTGGGCGAGCTTAGTTTACTGGTAATGTGTGTGTGAATGCAGGTGTGTTCAGTTTGCTTGTCTCTGGAGTAGCAGAAAGGAAAAGGAACAGAGTAAGAAGACACAGTGACAGTGTTAGCATACAGCTGGAAGTGAAGACAGTCTTTTATTCCTGCAATTAGTATTGGCAGTTTGAGCAAGCAATAGAGAAGAGAATGGAGGAACATCACACTTTCTGAGACATTCTGATTTGTTCTAATGATCTGAGTGACCTTTGAAACTGGGCAGGTTATGTCCAAGTATAATAAATGAGAGCAAACATTGCATCATGATGATCAAGTATTTGGTGTTTTCCCAGGCCTTTTTAGAAATGGGGAGAGAAAATTTCAGCTAACCTCTGTTTGCCTTAGCTGTTAAGTGTTTTATGGGTAGGATGAAGAGTTGAATATCAAAGTATAAAAGTAAACTGACAGATTTTTATATGTTATCTTGATGTGTGTGTATGCAGAGGAACTGGATGCATTTGTTGCTTGGAAGCATAGGATAAACCCACAAATGTGTTAGCTAAGATGCACAAAATTGCTTTTATCACTTTGAACTTTTAGACAACAAACGAGAACTGGACACCTTCCATTCTGAATGAAGCAGCAAAAATAATATACAAGGTAATGTGTTTTGGTTTTTTTTCCTACACAAGTGAAGAAAGCAACTGATCTTGGAGAATAGTAAACCTGGGGCTCTAAGTAAAGTTGAAAATATAGTTTGCCTTTTGAATTCTCCTGGTTTTCTTTATTTTTGATGTATGTTTATTCACAAGTAGAGCACAAGTAACTGTTTTTATGTCAGGCATAAATTAAACAAACTCCATCATTGAACTAATTTCTCTTAAATGTGAATGCTGATCCCCTCATTCAATGTATTATGCAGCAAGCCTGTGTGGAAACTATTTCAAAGAGCTTGTCCAATTGCCATTTCCTAATCTAATTTGTATTCCTAGTGTAGTTGGGATTCTGGGAACTAAGCAGTCTCTCTGTTCTCCCTGCCCACCTCCTGAACCACCCCCTGAGCCTGTGCAGAAAGGAGTATGCAGAGATATAAGGAATTATAGGAACAATATAAAAGAGTTTAGTAGTCCTGGCTTCTTTACTAGGCGAAGTACCAGTTTTGTGCACCCTCACCCTTGTAATCCAGGGTCATGTTTAACAGATGTGCATAAACATGTGCTTTAAGAACTTGGAATTCAATTATTATTTCAGAATAGTATTGTCAGACTAAATACATTTCAATGCTAATGGTTCATTTGCTGTCTGGTGTGCTTTCATATGTTTTCTGTTTTCACAAATGGAAAGCTAAGTTTGTAGAATGGGTTGAATACAGAGTATACAGTTCGTTGCATGTTTTCTTTTCTCTGCAGCTTTTGTGCCTGGACAGCCTCAGTGCTTATTGGAACATAAACAGCAAAATGTATTATCATGGCTCCCGTGAACAAATACTGGTAATATAGAAGAAAATGTATTCATTACTGTATTCTCTGGCTCTTGTAGTATTCAAAACTACACCACACTGATTTTTACCTCACTCCTCACACTGATGGTCACTGTATTCAGTTAATCCATTGCTCTATTGTTAATATTATTTCGTGAACCTCATTTGTTATCAACCTCTATAGGGTTTAGACAGGATATATTTTTTCACCTATTATGTTTATAAAGGCGTTCTGTCTGTCCTTGTACAATACTACTTGTTTCCCTTTTTATTTTGTGGTTATCTTTTATGGATACCTTTATTTTTGTTTCATTTTGCCCTTAAAAAAATCTGTACTTAACCCAGTGAGTTTGCTTCCAACTTCAAAGATTGAATAAAAACTGTGAAGTGCTTAAAACCTTCCAGTTGTCCAAGAACAGCCAGGTTCATTTGGTATTGCCTGTCTGTGGATGTTTTCCTCTTTTTTCTCTGAATCTCAGTCTGAAGTGAAAACATGAATTGATATACACCTTGAATTGACAGCTGCAAAATACACATGAACTTAAGTTGGTCTACTCAAAGTTTTGAGAACTCTAAATAAGTAATGCTCTTCAGCAGTTGTTAGACAGTCTTGTATCCCTTTACAGGATCAGCTGAAAAGAGGAATTCCCTTTAATGGTAACCAGCCTGATGACTACCAGTACAGTAAGTAAGCTGAGTCAATCTGAACCGTTCTGAGCATGTTAGTGTACAATAGCCTGATCTAATCATGCAGGCATAGCCATACTACCTTTATTTTAGAAAACCCATAATGTAATCTAACATATTAGGGCTTGTATGCTTTTTGACTCTTCAGGGCTATCTGAGTTGTTGTTGGTAAGAATTGCATCCTGATTCTGTGGGGCTTGAGCATGCGCCTTATCTTTTGACGTGGTTGATCTATAACTTGTTATATTTGAGTAAAAAATCTATCTCAATTTTTTTTTTTTATGTTCAAGTTTTCAGACCAGTGTCAGCCTCTGCAAGACTCTATATCAACCCATATGCAGAAGTAGAACTGAAAACCCCTAAGATTGATTGTAACGTAGAAGTACAGAGAATTGTTATTGAATTCACTAAGCCACAGGCAAGTTGGTTTGGTATTTATCACCTGTTTCAGTTTGTGATAGTGTTTTTTCTCTGGAAAACATTCTTCTTAGGGGGTTGTGTGCTTATATGCCTGTAAAATTTCTAAACTGTTTAGCAGTACCTGTGGGAAAAGATCTTCTCCTCTCTGTGTAGCTGTCACTTCCTGGTGATTCTTGTACTCTGACACTTTTATCTTTGGACCCTCTGGGTACCACCTGATCTGTATTCAGCCCCTCCAGTAACATTCTTTTCACCTAGAGAATTCAATCATGAGTGGCCCTTATCTTATTAAACTATAATCCAGTGTTACAACTGCAGAGATGCCAAAGTACAAGCAAGGGTGGGAATGAATGGAGTGTACTGGCTTTGGCAACAAAGCCTGCTGAAGTGTCAAGGAACTAATTTAAATGGTTCACCAGAAATTTTGTGTTCTCATTTATTCAAAGATAACTTGCAGTTAGTTGTCTAAAGAGCTTTTTAGCTCCTGCCTGTGTCTCAGCGTATATATATTGAGTTCAGAACTGTACCAGTAAAGTTTACTAATGTATAGGCAGTTCTATAATGAGAAAAACAGCATTCACAAATGAAAATGGTTGGTTTGAGAAAGCCTGAGAGTTTGTGCTGAGCAGGCTGGTAAAACTACAAACTGGTGTTCTTGGAGGGAAGCAGGGGTTCAAAGTGGTGTCCTTTGAGAAGAATGGGTACAGTTGATCCACTTTCAGGTACTAATGAAAATCCAAGGACTTACATTTCTGTGTAGGTGGAGGAATACCAAAGACCATGGTATACATGCAGTTCAAGCACTGCCTGCAAACAAAACCTGAACCTCTGCTAAGAAAACTTGTTTTCCTGTGTTTAGTACCTCAGCATGATAGACCTGCTGGAGTCCATAGATTACATGGTTCGCAATGCACCGTACAGAAGATTTAGGCCAAATGTATCTCTCCATAAAAATGCCAGGGAATGGTAAGCTGTGTACATTCCTGCCTTCTTTGGGAGATGCTGGAGCCTTCTCCAGTCTTTTTTATCCTTCATGGTTGAAAGTAGTTTTTAAACTAGATCACGTGCTGATACAACTTTCACAGAGCTTTGCTTAGCCCTTAGATTCAAGTGATAAAAGATGCAGTTGATGAAAATCTCACTTGCTAAGTTGAAGTCACAAAAATTTGAACAAAATGCCAATGCTCTCACTTGAGGTTAAAATATAATTTCAGAAAGGCTAAAGAAAAATCTTGGAAAATGTTATACAAGGGAAACATGTATGTCAGCTGTAGTTTTTAAAGATTTGAAGTGATAGGCTTTTTGTTGGCTTTTTTTAAAGTACTATCTGATACTGTTTATCAAAGTGCTTAAGTGCACTTAATGCTACAACAGTCCAAATTTGCAAACATGCAGAAGTCAATAATGAAAGTTTGTAGTTCTTCAGGCATTAAATGTAAGCCCTCTGTCCATTTTTCCAAAGTGATGTCGAAAACATTAAAATTTTTCTAAGCCAAGTTACTCAAATCATAAGTGGTGAACAAAGTGTTTGCATACTATTAAACTACCTCTGCAACCTGTAAGTTGTAATGCACAAATGAAATGGGAAGTTGTTAACAAGTGTGGAATTATTGTAGGTGGAAATATGCAGGTAACAGTGTTCTTGAAGTTCACATCAGAAGACATGCTCGAATGTGGTCATGGAGTAACATTAAACAGCACAGGCAGCTTCTGAAGAGTTACAAAAATGCGTACAAGAACAAGCTAACACAGAGTAAACTGTCAGAAGAAACACAGAGGCAAATCCAGGTATGAGTCTTTTCTCTTTGGAGGAATTATATTTTTGGTCCCTCTATGAAATAATTCTTCAGATAAAATTGAGAGTAATCCAGGTTGTTGGTTTTACAAGAGCACAAGAGGTCTGTGAAAATACCTTTTTAATCAATAGTTCTGTGTAACCAGTTGTGGAAAACGAAATAAAATACTAGTGAAGTGTCATTTAAACAAATCCATGTTTGAGGATTAATGAGCATGGATACATTTAATGAAGTGCAAGAGTAATCTAGTTAAGAAAAAGAACTAGACTGCCTAACATCAATTTTATCTTCTAGTGAACGTTGCAGCCGGGGGTAGGATATACCTGTGATAGAAATGAGCAAAGCTAGAAATCAATTGGAGTGTAAATATGAAGGAGCTTGTAGAAAATTTGTAGTGGAGAGCCTTACCTAAATATGTTCTGGTGGCAAATAATTTGATCATGCATTTTTGTAGGACCTAGAAAGAAAACTTGACGTCTTCAATATAGTCTTAGCAAGACAACAAGCACAAGTTGAGGTAAGGAGTAATTTTTGTTCTGTAATATTGTAGCACCTCAAATAGGATGGTTTTGTCATGATAGTATTTTTTTTAAAGTTGATGTGTATGATAGGATAGGTAGGTTGGAAGACAAGTTGTCTATCCTTCTAGGACAAGAATAAATTTCCAAATAGAATCGATTTCCAAACTGGAAACTCGTTCAAAAAAAAGTTAAAAAGTGTTAAATAGTGCGGAATCGGGCCTCAGGTTTGTTACGACTAGGTTAAGAAATCTACTAGATTTAAGGGATGTAATTTCTCTTTGTACTATTTTAAGTACTGTCTTTTTTTTTTGGTTCCTGCCTTTTTGTAGTCTAAATGCTGGTGAAATGTGTAGAAAAAATTGTCTAAAGCAAAAGTAAGGCGTGCTTGTGGCTGTGCATGCACAGATACAGAGAGACATATCCCTCACCCTGATCCTCTTTTTGCCTGTCTAGTGAGTCAAAGAGCTCTTAATTCTTTGTGGTGTTGTTGTCCCTCAGTTAAATGCACATTCAACATGCATACATACATGGATTATTTACAGAAAAATAGTAATACTTTAAATTATGCATTTTGTCCTAAATTATGCATTTTGTCCAATTTGTTTTAATTTCTGGTTTGTAGACAATAAGATCAGGACAAAAATTACTGAAGAAGAAAAGTGCTGAAGCAGAAAAGAAAGGTGGAGGATGGTTTGGTGGTTTCTGGGGTAAAAGAAAATCTAGGGTTAAAGAAGATGAAGAATCACCTGTACCTGAAAGTAAGTGTAGATTGTAATGACTAATGTCTAGACAGATTTTATGTCTTCTTTTACATTAAGAAATTGTTTTACATTTACATATTTTTGCTTCCTACTATGCAGGAAAGGGTATGGCATAAGCAGTACAATGCAGTATTTTCATCATTTTATGGCACTTCTTACTGAATATTGAGTTGGCAAATAAGGCATTCTTCTAAATTGGCCATAAGCTTTTCAGAACCTTGGTGAGGAGGAATATATATGGCACTTATTAGCTGTAGTGATAATTGTTAATGATTGGAATACCATTTCTGGTGATTTGCTGTCTAGATCAGAGGTTTGATTTACTAAAATTCCTGAAATCTATTTTCATCATGAGGAGCTATGGATACTTTTGTAATAAAAATTATATTGATTTCTGTGCTACATATGTACCACCATCTGGAATTTAGTGCAATATGAAAAATCAATGGAATATACCAGTACAGCTTAAGTAGTAGGAGGAAAATGTGAGGAAAAGGGGTAATTGTTATTAATATGCAAATTGTGTGGGTTTTTGTTTTTAGCTATTGATGAACTAATGACACCAGAAGAGAAAGCTAAGCTTTTTACTGCTATTGGATATAGTGACAGCTCCCATCACCTTTCATTACCAAAGCAGGTAAGCGACCTATGGGATGGTTAAAAAAAGCAAACCACACAACAAATTAAGTATAAAGATGCCTTCAGCTCTCTCATTACCCTGAAGAAAGATGAAGGCTTCAAATTCAGGTAGGAAGTATTATTTGATTCTTCTGAAGTTGCTGATTGATGCAGTCATAAAATAATACATGTACTGGGAAGTCAGGACCCTCTCTTGGCAAGGTCAAGACTTCACATTCAGCAGTAAGAACAACAAAGGCATACAAGCTATGTCTTCTAAAATGTAGTTATTTAATGGGATTATAATGATTTTGGTTGATCTAGTGAGTCCTCTACTGAATGTAGTTTAGCTATGCTTGCTTCAGGGTTTAAAAAAAAATTTCCTTAATGCTGAAAAGAGTGAGACTATATTTGCTCTGCATTTGTTGAACTACACTATTTTATGTTAAAGAAATGACTGGTACACATTGAATAAAGTAAAGACTCTGTACTTTGCTTTCTGCATGGAGACAAGTTTCTAATCTTAGTTGACTGGAAAAACTTAGACACATTTCAGTTTGTTAAAATGAAGAGTTGTGAAAAATTGTTCTTATTGAGATGACTAATTTCAGTTTCCTCTGTTCTTCTCACTAGTATGTTGCCCATGTTGTCACACTGAAGCTGTTAAGCACTTCTCTTACAATTAAAGAAGACAGGAATGTGGCAGAAACTCTAAAAATACAGATAATTGATCTGAGTACCAAAATATCACAGCGCCCAGGAGCACAAGCCATTAAGTAATTGGATTGATATTTTCTTTTTGTAGAAACATCTCTGCCCCTCCTCACCCCACTCCCCAGCTTCTTAACATTTCTTGGGTAGTGCCTTCTTGGGTGGTGCTTTCTGTATATTTCTTTGTAAATCTGTGGGCGTTCTGTAATTGCACTCTGTTGTAAATGATATAATTTGGTGAGTAACAGAAAGTAGAAGGAAGAAGGGAATGCTGTCTGCTAGTTTTCATGAACAATGACAACCTCTTTCTTGAATAGAGGTGTCAAAATGTTGAATATGACTTTTGGGAAGTGATAGCTAAGCCATGTGAAATGGTGTTGCCAACACATTCCAGCCAAGCTAGTGAATGTGTTACTCACTGCTTACAGAAATGAAAAATTATGTGTTTGTGCTGTAGGTGGGAGATCAGCCAGAGCATAAGGCCTTCCTGTGTTTTAAGAGAGGGCACACCAGAAATATTGAACAAAAATTATTGGGTTACACAGTCAATAATTAAGATTTCCATTGTCTGGAAAATGAATTTGTGCATTTTTTGCTTTCATTTGCAGTTTCTTCAGTTCAGTCTTCATACATAAGATGAAGCTCAGCCACTGACTCTTGAAATATTTTTGCTCAAAGCCATTCTGGGGAATTTTCAAGGTGCAGCTTGAATGCTGCACAGAAACAAAAAGACCTTTTGACATTATTTTACATAAATGCATTAGTTTGCAAGACTGAAGCAGTAGAACAGATACTCTATAAGGGTTATATTTCTGAAAAAAATGTAGTTCAGTTGTCTCAACAGAGCCAGGCTTGTGACACTGATTATGGAAAAATGTTGCCTCCCAGAGTCAGGGATTTCAATGGGATTTCAGAGGCACAGGCCCTGAAAATCAGTTTCTTATGTAATAAGTACTTCTAAGGATGAATGAAGTTAGTGAGGTTTGGTGGTTCAATGGGTTCCTTCAAAGGTGTTTTCCTACTGACTCCACTTAACACTATTGTCAGGGCAGTTCTCAATACACAATTCCTATTTGCACCAAAAGAAGTCTGTAACTGCTTTCTATATCCATACACAATAGTAAACATTCCTATACTTTTTATTTATGTCACATGAATATTATGCCTTTTTTTCTCTTGCAACTGATTCTAACCCTTGCCCAATTAAGAATTTTTAACTATTCATCTTCTTTAGGGTTGAAGCAAAGCTTGAAAACTGGTATGTTACAGGCCTGAGGCAAGAAAACATTGTACCATCTCTTGTGGCTTCCATAGGGGATAGCAAATCTTCACTGCTTAAGATTGAGTTTGATGTTAACCCAGAGGACAGTACAGCTGACCAGAGCCTTACTATTGAATCACAGCCTGTGGAAGTAAAATATGATGCAGTGAGTAGTAACTAAAACACTCAGGTTTCTGTGTCCTCTTTCTCTGCTCTTACTCTCTTGGTTCTGTCCAGATCTGATTTTTTGTTGAGTGACTTATATGTATAATGCTATATAATGCTAATTCTTTTTTTTTTTTTTTTAAAGAGAACAATAAATGCAATGGTAGAATTCTTTCAGACAAGTAAGGGAATGGATCTTGAAAGACTAACAACGGCCACATTAATGAAACTGGAAGAAATCAAGGAAAGAACTGCTACAGGTAAGATAGTAACAAATCTCAGTGAAAGTGAGCCCTTAAAATGTTTCCATATGATTACCCAAACACTTGGCTTATGTTTTGATTGATGACTAAATAGTGGGATTGGGATCTTTCCTTGAGTTTGTGCCATCATTTCAGCTGGGATAGAGTTAATTTCTTCTCATTTGGTTGCTTGGAAATTTATTGAATACTTTGTGGGAAGGAGCAATACATTGAGTAAGAAATCAGTAGAATGCTATGTAAGTCATGAATTAAGAGGCTTTATCTTTCAGATAACATCTTTTTGTATGTTGACTGTTCACTTGAGAATAGCATTTCCATTTCCATGCCCTTTCCTTTTTGTTTAAGGATTAGTTCATATTATTGAAATGCGGAAGGTCCTTGACTTGAAGATTAATCTGAAACCTTCCTACCTTGTGGTTCCACAGACTGGTTTCTACCATGAAAATTCAAATTTGCTGATTTTGGACTTCGGTACATTTCAGGTATATAAATGACTATTGTAAGCTCAGGGGAAGCAAATATTCTCTTTTAACATAGCTGTTGTCTGGAACCATCTTGCTTTCAGAAGGGAGGGTGATCATCTGTATCAATGTATTTTTAACTTACCACATTTCTAACCAAATAAATTGGGGTCAGCAGTTTGATCAGAGTTGTTAGGGTATCTTTGACATACTTGTTCTAGTTAATCCTCCCCAGGAAACATGTTCATGTTATAATCATGATTATAATACCTTATTATTTATATATTTCATTTCTTCAGCAGAATACATGAACTTTTGTTTCCTTTTTTGTAGAATCACAGCCTTTTATAAACTAAAGAGAATGTAATTTTTCTCTTGAAGTTGGAAAATTAATTCCTTTGTTTCTGTAAAATGGAAAGATTGCAATTATTTAACTTAATGACTGATTGAAGATTTATTTTAGTTGTATTCTGTAAGTGAAATTATAGACTAGTGAAAAAACCTTTTTGCATAGCTTGAATTAAGTGGCTTGATAGAAGTAACAATAAAAAATATCTACTTAGCAAGTATAAGTGAAGAGTGAATGATTTAATGTATTTTCTCTGTAGGAGTCCAAATGTCAGTTATTAACCCCTATGAATCATCTTTTCATCTTCACTAGAATGAATAGTACATGTCTGTTTTAAAGACGTAACTTTATTTTGTTTGTGTGTTTAGCTGAACAGCATATATCAAGGCAGTAGTGAAGCTTCTAATTTTTCATCTTTAGAAGAGATTATGGACAAAGCTTATGACAAATTTGATGTGAAAATTAAAAACGTGCAACTTCTTTTTGGAAGAACAGGTAACAAAACAACATAGCTGCTGTTTATGCAAAGGGTTGTCAAAGGCTACCTACCTGTAATAAATAAATATGTTTTTTAAAGAAAAAAAAGATGAACTAATATCTGTAGTTAATGAAAAGATCGATTACAATACACATAGGGTGCCAAACTTGGAAAAAATGGGTTAGTTTCTCTTCAAACAGCTGCTCACTTTTTGTTTGTCCATCACTTTGATGGTAGCAATGAATGTAAATCATTAGAACTATTATGTTTTCCATCATATGCAGGAGAAGCACACCTAAATTTGCCTTGGTTCTTCACTTAAGTTTGTGTAATCAACAGAATGCTAGGTTGCTGTTCTATCTTTTATCTGTATGTTTTTCTAGGGGTCAATGTAGATATATCTTTTAGTGTAGAATTGGGTTTAGTGATGCTAAAGCAGTAGTGTTCACAAATGGGATTAAAAGCTCTTAAAATAGTTAACCTAAATTGTTTTAGGTTTCTTAGGTTAGTGAGTGGGGTTTTTTTTTACCCTCCTAGTGATGCCATTTGATTACTTAAATGATGCCTTAATTAAAGCAATTAGATTAGCAAGTGATGTTTTTTTACATCTAAATTTACTGAACATTTTCAGGTGAAGACTGGAAGAAAGCTCGTTTTCAACATCCATCAACTTTGCACATTTTGCAGCCTATGGATATTCATGTACAGTTGGCAAAATCAATGGTGGAAAGAGATTCCAGGATGGCAAAGTAATATATTAATGTTAAAAGGACTTATTTAGTATTACTTTGTACTTAGAGAAAAGAAAGCTGTGTTTTCCCTAAAGGTTCAGTTGTACTTTGTGATTTAAAGGCATTAACTAAGAAACTGAAATAGGTTACTGCTGTTGGCAGGATCATTTTTGGGTAGTGGTTCCCTGAAGTCTTTGCTGGTTACTAACTACTGCTTAAGTCCAAGCCCTGTTTTAATGCAGAATCCCTGGCTTTACTGGGATGTGATCTTTATACAGGAGTATCCATATTGGTAAGATTTAAATGAAGAATTGGTACCTTTTTGTATAGGAGTTTAATAAATTTTTTTTTTTTTTTTAAAAAAAGATTTAAGGTGTCTGGAGGACTTCCTTTGGTGCATGTCAGACTCTCTGACCAGAAAATCAAGGCAATCTTTGATCTGATTGATAGCATTCCACTGCCTCAGAAGTCGTCTGTGTCAGTTCCAAGCACAAAGGTAAGCTGACTACAACTAAGAAATCTTAAAAAAAAACCCCAGACAAGCAAAAAAAACATCACTAGTGTCTTCATTGACTTACCATCAGAACATTCTGGGCTTCCTCAAACAAGTGGTGGAGCCTTTGTCATTGTCCTGCTGGTTTCAATACAAGTATTGACAGAGATGACCTTGCTAAAAATATGGGGGAAGCATTGTGGAACATTCATCATCAGTAAAAAATAGGAACATACCAAGTTAGGTAAACTTTAAAATATTCTGTTGGCTTTTTTTCTCTTTTCTTTCCCTCCAGGTACCAGCTATTCCCACAATTCCTGTTGTTGGTAAAGGATTACTTGATGCACCCCAGTTGTTAGCAGAAATAGTGTCAGGTAAGAAGCTACAGATGTGTCTTTGTAAAGGTAATAGGTCATAACTTAGGGAATAGCTAATAGTTTCATGCTATTATTGATGTTAAAACATGTAAGGACAACAGAGATGGGCATGATGGGTCATCTCTACCCTCAAGTGCATAAGGAGATTTGATTAAGATGCTGATGTTACCTCATACTAATAAACTTGCATTTTCTAAAGAGCAAACCTGCTTTTTTAAAAAATTAATATTATGCGTAAGCAACCTCTTCAAATGAGTGAACTGCAAATACCAAGTGTATTAGGTTATTTTGACTGTTTTGCATTAGCAAAGCTTTCCTTTTTCTGAAAAGGCAGAACTAGAATAACACATTACTGAGAAATTACTGTATTGGCACTGGACTTGAGCATTTATTTTAATGGCTGTTCTAGAGAAAAATTTCCTATAGTGGAACCTGGACACTTGTTTCCTCGACTTCTCTTAGTTTTCTTATTCTTCTCTTATTCTCTTATTATTACTTTCTTATGTGTTCTTTCATGTCTGATGATACCTTTAGACTCTAGTGGTGTCTTTAACAGGGATTTAATTCTGTTCACTTCTCATCCAGTGGGTAAGAGAGCAGTATAGATCTAAAGTATAATTTGTCACGTTAGATTTGAAGTGATCATGCTGATAAAAGTGCAGTTGGAATGGGAAAGAGAGGGTGGGATATTCAGCCCTGTTTCCAGGAAAAGTTTACTGAGGAAGTAATTTCACTTCTGTAGACTCTGATGAGGAATATTTCGATTTTGAGGACAGCTCTGAACCAACTGACAGTTCAGTAATTAAAGGAGAAGAAATAAAAGAGAAGCCTGCTCAGGAGGAACTGACAAATCTTCAGCTGAAGTTTGAAATTAAAGAAGTATGTCTGTAATTCTGTTTTCCCCTACCTCAGGAATACTTAAAAAAAAATCCCAATATTCATTTACCAGTGTTTTTCAGATTAGTGGATGCAGAAACTTAATCACTAAACAAAAAAACCTTCATGCATACACATACAAGTTTCTACTCGCATGAAATATTTGTCTGTATGTGATGCAAATAAATAAAATATAATTCATACACACAGATGTATTTAAAAGAAAAGAAAAAAGTTCCTTAATGGAGTGTTTTTAGTAGAAAAAATTAGTACCAACTCATAATTAGTGGGTAGGGAGTGGGAATTTTGCACTGGAGAAACAAAGTCAGTACACAGGCAGTTGTCTTGCAAAGAGGAAATCCCTGAATATTTTTTGTATTTATATCTTTCACCATCAAACAATGACTTCTCCTTTCTATTATATACTCTTAAGTCTCTAATAAAAGCAATGCTTCCAACAAAGCAGGGAGGGCATTAATCTCGCACTTTTTTTGTTGTTGGTTTAAATGGTGAGAATACTGCATGTGAAAAGAAAGCATAACTCTGTTTCTTGTTTATCCAGGTTTTAGTAGAACTCACCAGACAAAAGAAAGTTGAGGAAACAGTACTTGTATTTGATGTAATGCATCTTGGGACAGAAGCTACTGTCAAAACCTATAATTTAGCAGCTGTATCTTATTTGAAGAAAATAAGCTTGGATTACTATGGAATTGGAGGTAATAAACAGTGGCAGAGAAGTGAACTTCTGTGTGTATGTGTGTAGCAATTTGTCAGAGTTTTCCTGTGCCTTGTGCTCACTGAAATGCAAACGTTAATTCAGTTTTTCAGTTCATGTGCAGCTGTCCATTGGCAATGCTTGTGCCACTGATACAGCTGATGAGCTCTGGACTCTCACAGTAATGCTTATGGGATAAATAAATGGCTTTGAGCTCAGTCTTTGGATGGAGAAGGGATTTCCCATTTTGGACTTAGCAAAGAGAAACCAGTGACTCATATTTGGTGGTGCAATGTATTTTAGCACATGGTACTGGAAGTTAATCCCTACCTTCAAGGCACAAATTGTTTGGTTCTCTGAAAGAACAGAAATAATCCTAATTCTTGTTTATCTCATGTGGTGGTTTACAGGTAAAAAAGCACCCATTCATCTGATTAGTTCCTCAGATGAGCCTGGCTTAGACCTTCTGAAAGTGGAATATGTCAAGGTACACACCAACTTTTAAGTACTATTTTTAAGGCATTTCTACATATTCATAATATATAATCTATATATATAGTCCTAAACCTACTATGCAGAGCTAGTTGGATTATTTTGTATCCTCTGAAGAGGACAGTAACTGGTCGGAATGAATATTAACTTTCATGCAAATCATTATTTTCAGGCTGACAGAAATGGGCCACAGTTTCAGACAATTTTTAACAACACTGAACAGATGATTCAAGTGAGTATTTGCAGATTTTATTGTGTATTTTCTTTTGGTTTGCTTGCTCAAAACAGAGGAATTAATTAGAGTTGAAGAGTCGTTTTGCTTTCCTGTTTTCCTGCCTTCCAGCAGGAGGTCTCAGGAATTAAAATGTCCTTGAAAATTTCTAAATCACTTAAGAGCAGAATGTTTGTCTGTTAAACTGCTGAGAAAGCTAGCTCATGTGGATGAAATTGAAACTACTCTAAGAATGCACCTTCTCATGCTTCATGACATTCGGGGGCCCAGTATGGGAAACTGCGGTGGAGTCACAAAGTCTTTCCCTTTCATGTCAAATAATCTGTGTTGTGAGTGCCATGTATTCAGCACTCTATTGGCTGTATTTTGTAAGAAGTCTAAATCCATGTCTGAGTGTGGGTTTTTTTTTTTTTCTCTAGTGGTATATTTTTGAGTCAGATTTGAGTCTAAGGAAAAAGAGTGACTTGAGGCATTCTTGAAATAAAGTACAAAGGATGGTGTTTTCTGTGATAGGTCCTTTCTCCTCTTTATACCATTATGCCATTATTTTGCCTGCCTTATTTTAGTGTGAAGACTGAAACATTTCACTTGTTAATTGATAGTTTTAGAGTGTCTTTAGATTTCGTTTGAGAGCTTTAGTTACTGAAATCTTTTTGCCAAAAAGCAGTTCCTGAAGCTGCAGCAGGAGATGAGAGTTCTAATACTGCAGTGCTGCTGAGTTAACTGTCTTCATACTATGAGCTAGTGCTAATGTTGAGAAAATTGAGTTCTCTTAACATCATCTGGAGTTGCTGTTGCCTTGCAGCTCTTCAATGGGACTTCTGTGCCTGGAAGAATTGCATTTGGGCTCTATTTTCAGTTTCAAGCCCGTTCAAGTCCTCAACTATTAAACTACACAGCAGGAACTTAGTGACCTTTTGGACTCCCTAGTGGATTTATTGAGGAATACCCATATTCTAAATATCTACATGTCAGCCACCTGTCATTTACCCATGCTAGTAGTACTGTTACTGCAGGAACATTCAAGCCCAAGGCTGTGTTTGACAAAATTAATTTTGTATCACTGTTTTTCTACTGAGGAGGTTATAGGGTAGCAGTTACATCTGTAAGAGCTGGGTTGTTGCTGCGTTTCCTTATTTTCCAAGTGTATCCCCTTTCTGCTTTACAGAAAGCTTTTTCCTTTACAATCTGTTGCTGGCCACACATGCAGCTTTTCTGTTTCTAAGGAATGGTTCTGTTGCACTGGGTGTTTTTGCACCTCTTACACTTCAGAGTTGCTGTTTGATCATATGGAATCTCATGTTTTCAACAGGTAACTTTTTCATCATTGAACCTCCTGCTGCATACAGAGGCACTTATGTCTGCTGTCAGTTTTCTAACAGCTGTTAGTCCATCAGGCAGTGAAAGAAGTGGAGAGACACCATCCAAAGAAGAAAAGCAAGAAGATGACTCTAGATTGAAGATAGGTACGGTTGTGGTTTTCCAAATGATGGTTCTAGAAGGATGTGTTGCATGCTGGCAAAGCAAATCCAGAGAAACATGACTAGCTTTGTAGAAATAAAGATCAAAGTGAAAATATGACTCATAGGTACCTTGAAAATCCCACCTTCTCTTCTTTCTAGTGTCTAAACCTTCCAAGGATAAGGATGTGTTTGACTTCAAGCTTTTTGCCAAGCTGGATGCCTTCCGTTTAAATATTTGTGATGAAAAAAAGAACATTGCAGAGATCAAGATACAAGGTATTAAGTTCTTTATTAAAAGTAACTGCTCTGGTACTTTAGCTTCAAAGCAATTGCTAATAATTAGACTAAAAAACAAGGTGTAAATATGCAGCATCTCTCTTTATTTATTTATTTATTGTTGTCTGTGCTAAAATGGCTTGTAGCCTTGTTTTCCAAGTCAGCTTTCAAGACTGTCACAATATTTTGGCCTCCAGCTAGAAAGATGTGCTGTGCTATTACTCAGATAATTAGATTGATCCTTTGAAGGAGTTTGATTATGGGTGGCTTTTCATGTTATACTAAGTGTTGGATATTTTTATGGTATATCATAAAATTATTAAAATTATTAGATAGTTATATAGGATAAAAATACCCCTTCAAAATGTTTTCTTTAATTTTTAACCCTAGGGGTTTGTTTGGGTTTCTCATTTTGGTTTTGTGGGCTTGATTGGTTCACCCTTTGGAAGGGCTATCAGTAATTGTTTGGGGGAAGTTCACTTCTGACTGACTTTAACTGCCATCCTCGTAGTTGCCAACAATCTCTGATGAATTTTTAGGAATGTGTGATATCCAAGCTTAGTACTGCAGTTCATAAAGTCTTTTGCTTGTGCCCATTTCTAGATCATACAATGTATTCACACAAGATCATGTATGCAAAAGTTTTGTATTCAAATATTTCAGTATAGTAACATCTTTTCTAAAGGAAAATCTCAGTGCACTCACTTCATAGCTTGCTTATTAAGAAGTGGATTATTGTATGAGTATTTGTCGCTCAGTTGTTACCAGAGATGATTGATATTGAGGCAGTATTTGTGTTAAAAGTATTTGTATTTTGTTTTGGTTGAAGCTGTAGTACAGTCATTCTTAAATCTTAGTAACTTTTCCTCACTTCCTCTGCTGGTGTCCCCACCCTGAAAATAACTGTTAATTCTGCTGTGCAAGACTGTTTCTATTTTTGTACTTTGCAGGTCTTGACTCATCTCTTTGCCTTCAGCCAAGTCACACTGTATTCTTTGCCCGACTTAAAGACATAGTTGTCACAGATGTTGATTCAAGGACCCTTCATAAAAAAGTACTCGACTCCAAGATTTTAACTTTTACTTGATTCTTGGTTAGTTTGATGTGTATAGCAGTGAAATGTAATATGCATTCCACTCTTCTAAAAGTATTTGATTTGTTCTGAATAAATACTTTCAAATAAGATACATCATAAAGAATAATTTTCAGATTACAAGAATGCCTGTCTGAAAGGATTAGAAAATTTAGTAATCTAATTTGTAATCTGATAGGCTGATGGTATCTTTAGTTCTTTGTGTTAAGTACCTTTGTGGAAGCTGCTGATGGCTGGTGGGTGCTGTTTCTCTTTTTAGGCTGTGTCTATAGTGGGAGATGAAGTTTTCAGTTTCAATCTGACATTAAATCCTCATGCTACTGAGGGAGAAGCCTACACTGACATGTCCAAAGTGGATGGTACTGTATGTTTGAAAGTGGGCTGCATCCAGCTGGTGTACGTCCACAAATTTCTCATGTCTCTCCTGGTAAGTCTTATTTCCCTTTGTATGTTTCTGCAGCATTCTCAGATTAGTCTTCTGGGCTATGCCCTCAGTACAAGTTATAGGCTTCAGTTTCTGAGATAGAAGGGATGGGTTTAATTTTTCCTGTGTACTATTAAAATTTTTGGTAAGTAACTGGTTTAAATTTCAGTTGGGTCGCTTCCCACCCTCAGCTTTGGAAATAGAGAAAAACTTGGTGCTATTGAGGTAGTTTGGGGATTTTATGTTTGCTGCCTTTTTCACCCTAGCAAAATTGTGAATTCATTGCAAACGTATCAGAGCTAACACTAGAGGCAAATTTTCTGCAAGCTGGATGTCATGATGCCAAATGACAAATTATCCAATGTCAAATTAACCAGTGTAAATATTAGTGTGTTTGAGTACCCTAATGATAGCTTTTTCAGTGAAGCACCAGTGGGCTTTCTCTCATTCAACAGGTTCTTTAATAGGAATTCACTGGTATGCAAGGAGGGCAAGAGGGGCATTCAAAATTGTGTCCCTAAAAGCTTATGAGCTGAGGAGTCTTGTAGCTAAGGAAAGAATTAAAAATAGAGATGAATTTAAAATAATTGGATTTCACTAGTTAGTACTTCTTTGACCCTCTATTAGAGGTCATGACAGGAGGTACTGAGTTTTCTTTTCCTATGGAAAATTCCACAGAGTAGGCAGCATAGTTGGTGGATGATGATGTAAAATGAGAAAGTAACCTAGAGTAAAAACTGTACAGACATTTCTCCTTTCTCTTCAACTGCTTTTCTAGACCTGCTTGAACAACTTCCAAACAGCCAAGGAGACCCTGAGTGCTGCTACAGTCCAAGCTGCAGAGAAGGCTGCCACCAGTGTGAAAGACCTGGCCCAGAGGAGTTTTCGGCTTGCAATGGACATTCACTTGAAAGCACCAGTTATAGTTATCCCCCAGTCCTCCATTTCCCCCAATGCAATAGTAATAGATCTTGGCTTGATTAAGGTTCAGAACCAGTTTGTCTTGGTGTCCTCAGAAGGCAGTTCACTCCCTCCAGTCATTGACAAAATGGATGTGCAGCTGACAAAGCTGAAACTATCGAGGTACAGTGACTAATCTTCTGTAGAACATGAATGTTCTTGCCTAGAAACCATGGTGTCAAATATTTGGTATTAAATGTTTGGTGTCAAATATTTGGTATTAAAATGGCAGCCTGTTGTCTTAGAGCAGTTAGATCAGTAATAAAATCAGAAACTGTTCTGCTTAGGAAAGTGTTTGGTGCTACATTTCAGATTTTAAGATATTTGAAAATCTAGCATGTGACTTCCAACTTCCCAACTGTTTTCTTTTTTTTTTCCTTTCTGTGTTTCAAGGATCACTTTGGAGACAGATTTGTCCCATTCAGATATTCAGATACTTCACCCTATTAATTTAAGCCTGTCTGTGAAGCGAAATCTCTCTGCAGCTTGGTTTCACAAGTTACCAGTGTTGGAGGTCACAGGGTATCTGGATACAATGAATGTAAGTCTTGTGGAAAGGTGGTGATAATACTTACTGTGAGACCAACCCTTAATCTTATTTCTGGACACAAAGGGGCGAAAACTGCAAATTTTTAGTAGGTGTGGAGTGGATTTCAGCAGTGTAACAGGATTTAACACCACCTAGATGAATGTAGTGTTTGAAAGGATCACATAAATGGTTTTGTGACCAGTTCGCTGAGCAAGAGTTCTTTCAAGTGTTTTGGTTTTTTTTCCCTTTAAAAATGAAATCTTCTTGAGGGGAGTTTAAATTAATGCAAATATTTGCTTTAGTTAACTCCAGCTTCCTACGTTCCCATCACCCTTGAGTGGGATACTTTTTTGTGGCATTTTGTGTACTGTGAAAGGAAGTACCAGGGGCATATTGGGTAAAACTGAAATTAAACTATCATGAAGGGGCATGTCATTGATAGGAAAGTATTAAAAGCATAGGTACATTAAATGCTGCAACGTATTTTAATACAGCATTGGAGGTCAAAACCTTTAATCTCCTCAGATTTTTACAATAAGTGGTTGAAAGAATTTCATTTTCTTACTGAATGGATGATTCTGCTGACAAAATAGCTGTAATTAAGCATTCTTCCTTGTCAGAAAGAATTGTTCTGCTTTTTTAGCAGGTGATACGTTCAATGAACAGTATGTTTTTCTGAGAATTGTGATTTGCAACTTTTTAGGTTGTACTAAGTCAAGAGGATTTGAATGTCTTTCTCAAAGTATTGATGGAAAACTTGGGTGAAGCAGAAGAAACTCAAGCGGATGCAAAATCAGTACTGCAAAACGAAGGTCAGAGATGAAATTTGTTTGTCATGAATACTGAATGTGTTTGCTTTCAGTAGTAAGGAAAAACATTTATTGTCTGGAAAACAAGTTTAGATGAGAGAGCATGGTGATAAACTGAGTGTAAATGATCAACTCTTCTTTTTAATTTTGCAAGGACAGTATTCATTCTTTGCTACTTCAAAAAAATGGAAACATTACAAGACAAACTTTGGGAATTGTATTAGCTAAATTGTCAAGGTAGCAAGGTATTGAGATGAGAGTTGTCTTGTTGCCAGAACATGTTTCTATTTCCTTTTCATGCTCTGAAGTTAAAGGCTCTGCTCATAAAAATGTTGCTAGCTTATTTTAGGTGAATGTAATCCATCTAAATACATACAGGAATTGGATGTGTTTCTTGAACTAAACAAATGATGGCAAATTCAAAATTTAAGCAATGTATTGAATGTTCCAGGTAAAATGAAAGAACTGGAGAGATCGGTTTTGATACAGGATAAGAGTGTTCCAGAAGGAATGCTGTCTGAAAAGAGAAAAATAACATTAAATGAAGACGTAATCAATATGCTACTTAATTTTGAAATCAAAGAGGTACGTATCCATCTGTACAACTTATTCTGTCCGAACCCAGTACTCATCTGTTTCTTAGAAGTAGTGGGCTATCAAGTCCATTTTAACAGTTTGACTTGGCAACAAAAACAAAAGAAAAAAGAGGAACAGAGCAGGGGTGCCAGGAGAAATCATTAGCAAATTGGTCTTAAAGGGTCTGTTTATAAAAATGCAAAATGTCTAGATTAATATTATGTTTCACATTTAATTGGGGAGATAATGCCTGCTTTTAACTACCTGCTGTGTCTGAACAGCTTTACTGAAATATTGAACTTATTTCCCTTTCCATATTCAAGGTTGTGATAACCTTGATGAAGCAGGTTCAGAAGGAGAGATTTCCATTGCATATTCTAACTGTGCTACAGCTTGGAACTAAAACCAAAATTAGAAACCATGAGTTGGCTGCAGCAGCATATCTGAAAAAAATTACAATGAAATGCACTGAAATAAATGGTAAGTCTTCTAGGGAACTGATACAGTCAGTAGAGTGTGTGCAATTGAATTGATAGCCAGAGGATTACATGTCCTAAACCAACAATGAGGGGGGAGGGAAGGGTAATTTAGATAGAATTAATCTATTTTACCTGATAGCAGGTTTTACTGCCATTGCTAGAGTTAGAGTTGATGTGTTTGAGTGAGTTGTGTACTTTGAGCAGAAATGGTGTTCCTGAGAAGTATCCCAACTGTTCAGTGGGTTTTGATGAGCTTTGGATTCTGTGCTTTATGACCAGTTCTGACAGCACTAGAAATGCAAGTGCTTCCTTGGTTGGTCAGGTAACAATTCAAACTGACAGTGAAGTGATAACTGATTACCCAAAGCAGAAAAGTAGAGTTTTGAATGTGAAAATAGGAATGCAAAGAACTTGGAATTTTGAATCTTGTCTCAAGAGAATGATAAGTTAATTTTTACTAGTTTAATTTAAAATAAAGCGAATATAGCATTTTACAAGATAATGCTTCATGTGCAGCTTCTCAGTAAAAATAGCAGTTTGCTTCACTCTTTCAGCAAGAATAGTATCTAATTAATATGTAATAGAGAATTAGCATGGAGACATTGCATAGGTAAAGCTTGTGAGTGGAAACATTTCACATTTTTATTTCTTTGTTTGCAGACTCGAAAGGAGATCCTCTTTGCATTCTTAATTCCTCAAGTGAGACAGATGAACATCTTTTGAAAATGGAATATATTAAGGTTTCAATACATTTTCAGTAAAAATTACATGGGGAGTAAAGTAAGGCTTCCATGCTTAGCCTGTAGATTTGTATCTAAAACTTACCCAGGCCTTCTCTCAAATACCTGTTTTTCAATTTGACATTTCATTTAATTCTCCACTGCTTCCACATCCTGCTTGCTTCATAAGTCAGTGCTATTACTGAAATCACTAGCAAGACAAATATTTTTTTGTGTTCTGTGTGTAATGCACAAATGAGTGCCTTTGTGAAACTTAAGATGTGTGATGATCTTTGCCTGTGTAAGTGAAGAGTGACTCTATAGATGATAAAACTCACATTTGAAGAATGATATGTTGGTTAAAAAGAGCTCTAAAAAGGCTTTCAAAAATTACATGGATATTTGGGAATCTGATAGCTTGCAGAACCAGTGGGCTCCTCAATAATCTTATCTGGAATGGCATCATTTACGTAGTGAAAAATAAATGAATTTGTACTGGCAAAGTCCTAAGCATAAATTAATCCAATTTAAATGGATTCTAGATGAGAGAAAGTTGTGAAACTAGCCAGCTGAATTTTCACAAAATATGTACTATGAAATGTCTCTGAGCAGAGCATTGTGACTACCCCATTCTTGTTTGTGCCTTATTTGAAGAACTTGGTTGTTCAGGCTTCATCACTTTCCTTTGTTTTCTTTTGCAATTGGAATAATCCTTGTGTGTGGGCTAAATTCAAATAATTCAGCTAATAAAATTATTAATAATTATTATTAATTATTGGCTAATTCTAGAGACAGACTGTGTCCCTTTTCTTTTTTTTTTTTTTTTTTTTTCCCTTTAGGCTGATCCTGATGGACCAGACTTTGTTACCACTTACCAAAGCACCAAGCAAAACATCAATGTAAGTACTGGATGTATTTCATTTGGTCTTTAAGCTTTTCAAATTGTAGCAGCTATGTTTGTTGCTCCCTTTTTTCCCCTCACTGAAGAGAGAAAAAAAAGGGAGAAAACCAACCCAAAAACTAAAGCCCTGAGTCTCATCACTAAAACCTACTGCTTTATATTTAACTACTTTAAAGACAAATCCAGGTAGAAATAAAGGATTTTTTAATGGAAGTATTGTTTTGTTGTATTATTTTATTGTTTTGGGGGTTTTTTAACTAAAAATGATACATTTTTTGCTAGTTAGAAAAATGTCCTTATGCATTTTAACTGAGGCCTTTAGCATGAGAGAAACCAGGACCTTGTGTTTCTGAGCTTGTAACAATAACAGTGAAATTGAGATGTGAACTGAAATATCCAAGTAACTGTCTCAGAGGTCTTGAGTGCAATTAGTCCATTTAGTTCTCCTGAAAGCAACAATTCCTGAATAATTTTCCATGGCTTCAGTGGCTTCTTAAATAAGGATGTCATTCTGCTTTTAAAATATTTCCTTTAAAATAGTAGTGATGGGTCAAGCTGCTTCTTGATGGCCTTATGTGGAATAAGTGGCTGATGCTGGGTTTCACTGAGTAATGCTGGCAGGGGTGGTTGCTGCTCACATACTCCCTGTTCAGGTAGCAAATTTTACATCTTAGTGGGTTTTTGTTGTTGTTGTACCATATCTACTAAAATATCTTCATACATGGTTCTGAAGTTGTCAACCAAAGTGCTGAATGAAATGCAATGAAATGAAATGCAGCAGAACTAAAGAGGGTGTCCTGAAAAGGCATAATCACATGAGGCCTCAATTTTTAGATTGGCACAATTCCTCTGTAACTGTTTTAAGCTTCCCTTCCCTAGCTCCCTCATCTGTTCTGGAGCTTGTGTAGTGTGAAGTTGAAGGGGATGGATATAGAAGAGCCAAATATTTGTGAAATTGAGCAAGATGCTTTTTACTTTGATTCTATGACAGCAGCTCTTGAGTTGTTAGGGTATAAACTGCTGCTAAATCACAATATTACTTTGTCTCCTTGCCTTTGTTTTAGGTCACCTTTTCATGTTTGGATATAGTACTTCACACAGAGGCTTTGCTTTCCATCATGAGTTTCCTCACCTTCAGTGTTCCATCAGGTGGTCTTCCCAGTACAGATAAATCATCAGACCACAAGCCTCAAATGAAAGAACAGGAAAAAGAAAGTCCTCTTAGACCAGGTAGTGTCATATTAGAAAGGCTGTAGTTTTGTTGTTTAACAGCATCTCACTTTCAGTTTCAAAGGATATTCTTCCACACAATAGCATTGCAGTCTATTTGGTGGAAAACAAAGCATGCACAACTGGAAATGAGGAGAAAATAATCTTATTTAAAAAAACAAAAACAGCAAACAATTTTCCAATTGCTTAATTTTGCAAATTCTTCTTTCTCAATATAACTTTTCCCTGGGTGGTGATCTGATTTTTATAATTAAAGTCAAATAAATGATGTTGCAGTGTGCTGCCTTTCAAAAGGTTTAGTGTCACAACCATGTAGCTTTCCAATCTGAAGGCTCTAAGGAGTGCTTACATTGCTGAAAATAAATACTCCTCTGGGATAGCAAAGAGAACTTCTGAACTGAAAAGGTGGTGTATTTATTTTAATTACAGGGTCTTTGTAGCCTTCAAATAGTAAGAGTTTTTGCATTGAAGCTCCTGAATATTTTGTCAGGTCCTGTGTTGTTGATTCTTATGCTTGTAATGTTGTTTTTGAAATTCCAGGTTTTCTAATCCTAAAACTATTGGGATTGAGTCCAGTGGCTGTTACATTTTGTGTTTGTGCAATGTTGCTGCAGCTAGTATGCCTCAATTGGCTTTGCCACTTGACACATAGAGCAGTGTTTCTCATGTTTCATGTTTTTAGTGTTTCAAATAATGTAGTGTATACTGCATTCAGCAACTGATGCATGAAAACTAGGCATTAAAGGAGAAAAGACATTATCTTAATGGCTTTTTGTCTGTATTGGTTGGTGACAGTTCCTGTGCCTGAAGGAAACTGTTAATAAAGGACTTTTTTCATGTTTTGACTAAGGATTATCATATCTTTTAGGGAATGACTGCAGGTTGCTTTGAATAGTTCATATATTTTAAAACTACTAATCTAATGTTTGTTTTAAACAGTGGGCTTGTAATACTTGAACTCCTGGTATGTCTCTTGTGTTTCCTATCAGTGTCTGGTGATGCAGCCCATGATGATGTCAGTGAATTAAAACTCACTGCAAAGCTAAATGCATTCAGTATTACAGTGTGTGATCAGACCTGTAGGATTGCAGACATTAGAATACAAGGTAAGGTGTTTTTTATTTAAATTTTAAATTAAGCTGGCTGTAACCAGAAATAGGCTGTTTCCCTCCATTCACATGTCTCAAACATGTATTTAAGTATATTTTGATTGTATGAAATGGTCTGCAAGGGAAAAAACAAGTGTTGGACTCAGAAAACAAAGACAATTTCTAAGTGTAGTAAAATTAAAAGAATTGAAGGCACTGTTTTAGATAACATAAACTTCCATTTTTTGATAGCTAGATCCTTAATGGTGTTAGGAAACTGTACTCTAGTCTTAGAATCAAATTATGTGGGCAACTTTGTCATGTGCAGTAAGGCCCTGACATCTCTCTCAGGCTTAACATTCATTGCTACATAGCAGAAGGCTGGATTCTAAGCTGTAACTATTCTTTATATTCAGTAGTAAATAATTCAGGGGGTTTGTTTGTATTTTAGCAGAAGTGTTTACTTAGAAATTTGTTGAACTGCATTTATTACTTTCTTTCTTTTGTTTCATTCAGGAATGGATGCATCTGTGGCTATTAAGCCTAAAAAGATGAAAGTGTTCTCCAGACTTGAGGACATTGTAATTACAAATGTTGATCCAAAAACAATCCATAAAAAGGTGATGTGTTGAGCACATTGTAAACAGCTGAAAAGACCCAGTTCTTCAAGTGATTTAGAGACAGCACTGTGGTTTAATTTCCCGTGTTACAGAATGCAATGTACAAGTAATGCTAAGCAAAATTTATTGATTAATTTCCTTCACCTAAGAGAAGAAAAACATTCTTCCATTTAATATCTATTTCTTTTTAATTATATTTGCACTGGTATGTTTAATTCTGAGTAGCAGGGGTTAAATATAAAATGGGCTGTAGATAGGCAAGTAAGAAGAGGCATATACTATATAAAATAGGTGATTCTGTTTCCTTTTGTACCTACCATATGTCCAAGTACTGCTGATAAGTTGCCAATGATCTTTTTGGGGAAATATTTTTTGTTTCTGAAACACCTGGTAATATTAACTATGTGGATTTCATCTTCTAGGCTGTCTGCATCATGGGAGATGAAGTGTTTAGATTTCACATGTCATTTTATCCAGATGCCACTGCTGGGGAAGCCTACGCTGATATGTCAAGGGTGGATGGTAAAATGTCTCTGAAAGTGGGCTGCATCCAAATAGTTTACCTACATAAGTTCTTTATGTCTCTCTTGGTAAGACACTAGTTTAAGTTTTTTTCTTGACATTAAAAGCTTTTTTCATGAGATAGAATGCAATCAGCTCTTTTTGTTCTAGTGGTGAGCTGATGTGCAAGCACATAGAAGTATTTTGCTGAAGAGTTACCACTTAAGTTACACTACTTCACAGAAGATTGCTGAGGAGAATGATAACAAAAAATATGGAACTGATAGCTTTAATAATATCTTAAAAACTAACCAGTTAAACAACGTTTAAGCTTTTCATGATTTTAATGTTTTTCTCTTTTGGCACGAGAGTGGTTGAATTAGGAATTTCATATTTATACCACAGATGTTAATTTTTCTTAAATTTACATTTTGCTTGGGGCTTGCCTTATATTGTGAGGCTTATTTGTTTTCATGGAACTCTTACTTTTTTTCACTACCTATGAATAGAACTTCCTAAACAATTTCCAAGCGGCACAAGAAGCCCTGACTGCAGTCACTGTCCAGGCAGCAGAAATGGCTGCTTCCAGCATGAAGGACTTTGCTAAAAAGAGCTTCCGCCTTCTAATGGATGTCAACTTGAAAGCTCCAGTCATAGTTGTCCCTGAATCTTCAACTTCATCTAATGCTTTGGTAGCTGATCTTGGCTTAATTAGAGTTCAAAATGAATTCAAGCTGGTGTCTTCAGGTGAATCTCCTCTTCCTCCAGTCATTGACAACATGGATGTGCAGCTGACTCACTTGAAGTTATCAAGGTAAACATGGAGCTTTTTCCTGGGTTGAAATGTCTTTGTAAAGGAAAGTGTGGCCATGTTCTGTATGCCGTGTTTTTCTCTTATTTAAACATGGTAGGCACTGAGAACATATTAGAGCCAAGCAAAAAAAACTTGGAAAGCTAAGTTTAGGCACATTTTAGATGGAGACGCAGGTCTACAATCTCTGAACCTTCCTGGAAAGAAAGCAATGATAGCACAAATAACTTGAGTTCATCTGGAGTGCTTACATGGGTGTAAGTGCATATGAGTTTATACTTAAATTAATTATGCCTGTAATTTTGCTAGATTAATATGATATTATTTGGTGTTCTGCAACTAGTCAACATTTTTCCTCTGTTACTTCCACTGTCTTTTCTTAGGTGCATTATATCCACAGATTCACAACCAGATTCTGAAATTCTGCGTCCTGTGAGTTTGACTTTACTGGTCCAGAGAAATTTAGCAGCAGCATGGTATCATAAAAGCCCAACAATTGGTATCAAAGGAGACTTAAAACCAATGCAGGTAATAATGACTAATGAGAGCAAATATCAAAAGTCACACGGATTCTCGGAATATTTTTCAGCTTAGTTAAGGAGCTTATAAACTCATTTCAGTTTGTCCTTTACAGTATGTTGAAAGAACTCCAACTTGATCTTCCAGTTGATAGATTTCTTAGAGTTTTGATATTATAGAATGAATAGTTTTGGTGTACCTGCATGCAAATGGAATAAAACTCGGTTTTATTTTTCTGGAGGTCTGTTGGAGCTATCCATTGACTCAACAGTCAGTAAAATCATAGAGATTATCTGTTGAGTTACCATTTAAAAACAAGATTTAATAATTCAAATTGTTTAATCTGTAACATTCAGATTATTTGAATGTTTCATAGATTAATTAGAAATGGAAAGGTTATCTCTAATACACAACAATTTAAAATTATCTTTGCAGAGGGAGGGCTGTACTTTTTCTTTTCCTGCATTAACCATATGGATTTAAATGGGTAAAACCAAACTGGGGCACCTTTTCCTTGTTCCTAAGGCCTTTTACTTGTTGGTTCCTTTATCTGCGCTGTGGCTAGATGTCACTGGTGAAGCACAGAGAAATAAGAAATTTAAGGGGGTACTAGCAAAATGTAGGGAAAATATTCTTACACTGTATACTAAGGGCTAAGTGGCTGCATCTTGTCACCTAGTACTGCTTGCTTTTTTGTGATTTTGTAATGTTATGATTGGATACATGTTCATTAAATTTTTAAGGCCTACTGAATGACAGTTCCTTTAGTGTATACAATGCAAGTCCTGGCTTTAATGTTTTCTGATCATGTTTTTGGATTACTGAATTGTTGAGAAATGTTTATGTTTTTCAATTACTCATATTTTTAATAGGCAAAAATCCTTTACAAGTCTAGCAAGTGTTTATCATGTGGACTGTTATTTCTTGTTGTAACTCCTGTTCATAACGAGTAACAAGTAATATAGGAAAAATGGGCAAATGATTTATATTGTTTTGGACAGGATAATTTTGATTATCCAGTTTCTTTCTGCTGGAAGTAGCCCATTGTTTCTCCTCAATGCTTGCATATTGTGTTGGAAGAAATGCTGTCACCCAAAATGAACTTGTGTCTATGTCACTTTACAGATTGCACTCAGTGAAGATGATCTAACTGTTATCATGAAAATTTTACTGGAAAACCTTGGAGGGGCTTCTTCCCAGCCAAATACTGTGCAAGAGAATATTGAGGATATGCGGATATCTAAAAAAGGGAAAGCTCCACATGAATCTGGTGGCTCTGAGGGTATGTTCAATTCAAAGGCTGCATATGTGTAGGCAGATGGCTGTTTGCAAATTCAAATATCATATTTTTCTGAAGCACAATAAATTGTTTTAACTATTACAAATATATGTATACATGAAAAGATATAAATAAGTATGTATGCACTTATATGGAGTGTGAGCTCCTGATGGTCAGAAGTTTTTGTGGTGTGTTTTTGGTGATTCATTTCTCATATGATGGTATTCTTCAGTTTATATCAATCACTCTTCTAAGTGCATGTAGTTAAAAAATAAAAAAGCCAAATTATGTACCCCAGAATGTTAATGCACAATTATGATAATTGAGGAGGATATTAATATTCAAACAGTGTGTCAGTGTAAACAGTGCATGTCTCTGGATGAAATATTGTTAACGCTTTGCCAAAATCTATTTTTTCTCCAAACTTAACATTCTCAAATGTCAAAAAATTGCTGTTTAACCAATAGTTGAGTTGCTCTACTGTGAATAGAAACTGGGAAGAAGAGTAATGCAGACTCCTTGAGCAGACTTGGTACTTCATGTTCTTCATTGAAGTGAAAAAGAACTTCAGTAAACTAATGATAGCTTCTTTTAAGGTTCTAAACCACTCTGTGCTAGATAATTTTAGTGTGCGTTGGATAGAACAAAATTAAAAGTGGGAATTATTTTGAGTAGTCTTCTGGATTTAGAATGTTCCCTCTTTTTGTGATTTTCTGATCTTAATTTAGAAAACTGCAAACACCAAACCAACCAACCAAAACAAAAAGGCAACCACCAACAGAAAAAACCCCAAATCAAAAGCAAGCCCAGTGTTCAAAAGGATATGTAAAAATATCTTCTTCTCACTGACAGGTGCCCTTGTTGATTCTGGACAAAAAAGTGTTTCTGCAGTTCAGTCTTCTGTGGAATGTTATACATTGCTTAAATTTGACTTCAATTTTGAGTCCCTTTCTGTAACTCTCTACAACAGTGACAAGACTCAGGTATGTGCCAAAGCTTTTACCACACATGTGGGGTGGGCAGCCAAGGCTTCTCACATCAGCTGCATTGGCTTTGTGATGCTTTCCTAATGCAGCTTTGAGCTGTCTTGGGCAGACAATGTCCTTAAGAAAAATGTGTGTGTGTTTCTGAAAGTCACACTAAAAAGTATTACTAAACCACCAAAACACACAGCATTTGATTTGGCCATGCAAACTTTGATATAGTTACCCAAAATAAAAACGAATATTTGAAAAGCAGGAATTGCTAGTTCAGACAGTGCTAATTCTGTGCACGGTGCCTAGAGTTAGTAAGCAGATCCAAGTTGTGCACGACCTGTAATTTCCTCTTGCATATCCTTGAGTGTGTGCAATCATGGGCATCCTCTCTGTGCTGAAAACAGAAGAGAAAGATGTGAAATGTTGTCTTGTTTTTATGACTTAGTTAAGTCTGCTTTGTGTAGTTGTGAAGGTGTTTGCTTTATATATCTTTGTGTATAGTGAATGTTATTTATGTATACTTTTTAAGATGTTCTGATGCAGTGAGCATCACAGGGAAGAAAGATGCTGTAATGTGATTCTATTTTAATTTTGCTGTCACGTAATTCCCACTTAGTGCTGAGGTGCTCTTGTAGATGAATTAGTGTGATGAAAGTGGAGGGATCCTCTGGGAAGGGATCTAGAGTTCAAATAGATTACCCTTCAGCACTGCATTCTGAGTAACTGCTGGCAGTGTGGTACAGAAACCACTTCAGCCCAGCAGGTATTTTGTTTTCTCGGTGAGTTTCTTGAACTCATTTATGAGTGGAGGACTGATGACAGTGACAGGCTAAACAGATCCTTCAGTTCATGGATGACAATGCACATGGCTAGCAGCAAGGGAAGTGTCTCATTGTTTTGTTCAGTGGTAACTGACCCTGTGTCTTCCTGTAGGAATCTCTGCTTTCAGTGCACAGTGACAAACTGCGCCTTGGTGAGCTCCGGCTGCATCTCATGGCATCAGCAGGGGAGATGTTCTCAGATGGCTCCATGGATATCCATGTTAAACTCAAAGCATGTACCTTGGATGATCTCAGAGAAGGAATTCAGAATGTGACTGCAAGGTAGGTTGGAATGCATCAGAAATTAAAAAGCTCCAGCTTCCAGAGGAATTATTTTTCCTTTATATGCTATACTTTCTTCAGGTAGAATTGATAAAACTCAGTAGTGCTGTCAGTTGTGGCCTGTAATACTCTGTGCTTAAGCAGTGAACCATGTTGCTTTAATAATGTTAAAGAAGTTTCTACTCTTTTATGTCGATTTCTCAGGTTATTCAAAACAAAAAGAAATCTTGGGGGCTGGCATATTATAGTAAACTGTAGAACAGCTGAATATAGGGCACCCACCCCTCAATTAGAGATTGTGTGCACTGAAACTTCATTGTGATTGTTATGTGCTAAATGCATACTTTCAAGAGTGTAGCACACTAGTTTTAAATTGAAATTGCTCTTCTGCTAGAAAAGCTCTACCCTCTTATTTCTGGAAGAAACACTGCTTGCTTATGTAGTAATTCTTCATAAAATGGCATGGGGAGACAAACATGGCAATACTTATGCATCTTTGTTTTACTAGAGCTATGTGTTATGATGTTTGAGATATTTCTTATTAAACTTGCTTTCCAGAATGATAGACAAGAAGGATGATACAAATGACACTTCTATGATTGATATAAGATATAAGCAGGATAAAAATGGAACTGAAGTTGTTGCTGTCCTCGACAAGCTGTACATATGTGCTAGTATGGAATTTTTGTTGACAGTAGCACATTTTTTCATTAAGTCAATGCCAGTATCTTCAGCTGAAGGATCTGCACAGTTCCAATTAAAGCAAGTTGCTTCTGGGAAATCCAAGGCAGAAACAGGTCTGTGAAACCAATTTCCATCCGCCTCCATTTCCTTCCTTTGCAGATTTCATTCTGAAAATAACTCATCCAAAAGCTTCCAAGATGCTGTCTTGGTATCAGACTTAAGAAATGAGTTTATTCTTCAGAATGTGTAGATTGGCCACTGACACAGTAGATAGCTTTCCTCTTTCTGGTTTTTATATTCAAGGTGGGTTTTTTAACTTATTTTCACAGAACTATCTGTACGGCCCAACATGACAGTAAAAGCTGTGATTATGGATCCAGAAATTGTATTTGTTGCTAATTTGACCAATGCTGATGCCCCTGCCTTAAAAGTTTCCTTCCAATGTGACTTTTCTCTGACATCAGACCAGCTTGCACAAAGGATGACTGCTCAAGTGAAGGCCTTCAGAGTGTTGGCCTGTGCCTTTCTCAAAGAAAAACAAGGCAAGAATGTTACTACGGTAAGGAAAACAGTGTTTTATGATGAAAAAAGTAATTAGAACTGGCAGGCACATCCCTTAACTGGCATATCTGTAGCACTCAAAATTGTCAGTTTCCATATCACTGATTATTCAGAAGAGAGGAGGGGCCTGTGCCATTTAAAGGTGAATCTTTCATCGATAGGTGCAGGACTTGAGCACCTTGAGCTCTGTCTAAAACCTGTCCTGTGCATTTGTAAATTGCATTCAAAGTTTCTTATAATGAAGAAACTGTACGAGGGGATTTGAAGCCCAAGACCTTTCGCAGTGTTTTTCACTGCTTGTTGGTTTCCTTGTTGCAGAAGAGGCCTGAGCAGCCTTTTGTTTGGAACTTCATCTGCACATTCCTGCCAAGGGAGCACTATACCACAAAGGTGGCCTGTGTGCTTCTTCTCACATGTGCTTATCTTCCCTTATGCATTTAGGCTTTTTGAAGATTCAGGGTTTTTTATGATATTATCACTGTCTGCGTGTTGGGTTTTTGGGTTTTGTCTGGTTTTTAAGCATTTTGTCAGAAGCTTTTATTTTAGTGGCTTTTAATCTTCTAGTACAAAATGGTGCTTGTGCAAATTGGGATGTGGGATTGTTGCACTATATGGCATGTTTTTACTCTGAAACATGTTGTTGCTTCATGGGACCAGTGCCTCTTTGGCCTGTGGAATGAAAACAATACAGGACCTTATGGAAAGGTTAGATTTAAGGAGTCACCTTAATAATCAAATTGTTTTTCACTCAGGTGTTACGGCCATGCTCTTTGGTCATGGAAAATATGGTACACAATTCAGGATTGCACACTGTGGCAGTAACAGTAGAGGAACTAACTATTAAGGTAAGATTATTGAAACTATCTTTGGAAGAACAGCTATGTTTCTCAAGCTGTAGAAAGAACCAAGCCTTGGTTCTTGTTGCTGTGTGGGTTGTAAAAAAATTTCTTTTTAGTATTACTATTTAAAAAAAAATTATTTTATTTTGTTTGCAAATATCATTTACATTTTTTATTTCCCCATTAGTTTAATTCCAGAAATACACATTTTAGAACTGCTCTGTGTTGGAAAAAAATCATTGTGTGTTTGTCATTTTGACAGTCCCTTGGCCAAAAAGGAATAATTTAAATACTTCAGGTTCTAGGATTCTTCCTTCCACTTCCTTCCAAACAAACTAACTACAAAGAGTTAGAAAATAACTCTTCCCTCTGCTGTTGCCACCACTATTTTTGGGATGTCTTGCAGGAAAAGAAAACAAGGGGAGGTCCATTAATTAATTCTTTTCTTTGGAAATTAAGTTGCATCTCTTAAAAGACTTTTCATGTTTGCTATTTCCATTTATCATAGACTTTGTATTTTAATAGAACATTTTTTTCTTTATTCGAGATATCACCAATAATTTTGAATACTGTCATGACCATTATGGCTGCCCTAAAACCCAAAACAACAGAGGAGGATTCTAGAGGAGCAACTGAAGTTGCTGAGAATTTGTGGCAAGTGAAGCCTATAGATGAGTGCAATGCTTGGTTCCTTGGTGTTGAAATAGCCACAGAAGCAACAGAGACTTTTAAGGACCGTGAACATATTCTGAAGCAAGAGAAATTTGACGTTGTAGTGAAATCGGTTCAGATGACCTTGGAATGTGGTCTGGGACATCGAACTGTCCCTTTATTGTTAGTGGAATCTACATTTTCAGGTGTTCTGAAAAACTGGTCCTCGCTGATGGAGGTCGCTGCTGATACGTCACTGGAGGTATGTGGAGTCAAACTGTTAGCAGTTTAAAATGCTTTTAAGAATTCAAGTAACTTTTTAATAAACTTTATATGTGCTGAATTAATAATAGGTTTAAATTGTAATGCTCTCAAGAGTTCTTTAGTCAGGCAAGTAAGCATAACATGTTTTGTACAGAATGTTGGATGGCAATATTTTTTAATGGCAGTTGCTATGTGAAATAATCTAGGCCTCTGTTTCTGTTTTATTTTTGCATATTCAAGTTCTGCTGTGTGAATGATGAGCTTGGCTCACCTGAATATTCACATTTAACTCTTATTGCTCCCCTTTTGTTTGGTTCTCCAGCATTGTGTTTATTGGTAAGGTAGAAGTTATATTCTTTTTGCAAAATGAGATACCATTCCAAGATGGTGAAAGTCTCTTATGGACACAGCATGTTACAATTTCATACAACTAGTTGTTCAGCTGCTCTATGCAATACATTTACTACCCCTTGTCATTTTGCCAAATTACCTCATTCTTCATTCTGTTCTTGGATATACAGGTAGGGCTTCTTCCATTGCCAGGTGTGTGTATCATGGTTAATTGTGTACCTCTGGGGGAAGTCACTGTGGTTAATAGCTGAAAGGGAGCATCCAGAACTATTGAGTCCACAGCTTCTATTCAGATTTGCAGTGATGGAAGCAAATTAACAACTTGGTGTTGGCTATGAGTTAGAGGAATCATTCCAGTGCGCCAGTTTCAGACTGTAGTTGGCTCAAACTGATTGTAATTTCATAGTACAATAAAGTACTTGTGGCATTGAGGTTCCTAGTCTCAAAGTTGTTCTCTCAAACCATGTGGGAGAAGATAAGAGACTTGATTATGTTAATTGAAAGCATTAAAAAGATATGGTGTTACCAGGATGCTTGGTTGCTCTCAAAGCAAGCCAGGGAATAAACTCTTCAAAAATGGTGTAATTTGTGGAAAATACATGATATATTACACTTCTGTGTATTAGTGTTTAAAACCATTAAAAGTTAATACTTGACCTCCAAAACGTAAAATGAAGATTTATTGGTTTTTTATTAATGTTTTTCGTAATAATTGCTTTGTATTTAGGTACCTTATTTAATTTTGATTATTTCTTTAGGTTCATTATTACAATGAAACCTATGCAGTGTGGGAGCCACTTATTGAACGAGTCGAAGGAGGAAAGAAACAATGGAATTTAAAGCTGGAGGTATGTAAAGATACTTGAGACCATGTGAAATGGTGTGAATAGGCAGCTATTTTTTATTTTCTTAAAAGTTTTATGGGTCATTGACCTTTTGAATGTTGTAACTTGAAGGGGCTATGCAGTTTTACATGAGGAAAAAATCATTCTCTAGCCATCTTAAAGTTTTTCTGAATAATGTGAATTATCAGTGCATGGACACAATGAAGTGTGTAACCATGCAGAGAAGTGAAACTAACTTGCCTTCTATGTTGGTATAAAATTTCTGTGTTTGTTTAAAGCATCTGAGATTTGCAAGGCAAAGTAGATAATACTTTGCTTGTGAAATTGTCAAGTGAAAGTCGAGTAGCTTTTTCCTGTTTTAATATTGGACAAAGTAACCAATAAGTAAATAGGTTTTTAATTGTCTAATGAACTTTTTCTTTTAGATGAAGACTAACCCTGTCCAGGAGAGAAGTCTGCTGCCTGGGGATGATTTCATTGTTATTCCTGAGCCACAAACAGCAATTAACATCTCTTCCATGGATACAATGAATATAACAATATCCAAATGTTGTCTTGCTGTTTTCAGTAACCTAGCCAAGGTAACTCCAACAGGCAGAAGGTGCTCAGTTATGTGCTTCCATACGAAATTCTGAATTTTCTTGGAGAACTGTATTGGTTGCCAGTTAGTGGCTGTTCTGCAGCTCTGACAAATGTTACCTGCAAGGGCTGAGGAGTTTTACTCAGACACTCCATTGGGCTCAAAGATAGCTTTTGAAACTTCTGTGTTAGAACAACAAATGTGCCGAAGCAGGACTTAAGAAGATGTCACATGTGCAGGTTAAATGATCATAAAGTGCTCTGATAAATACAGCTGTTTCCTACAGTACTACTTCTGAAATATTAAAACAGAAATTTACTCCCTTTCCATGTTTTCTGCTTAATTGAATACTAGGAAAAGTGTGCATTTTAGGGTTTGCCTTTAAACTGCAGGAGTAGAATGTCCTGTAGGTTAAAAATCCTTTTTACCCCTATTTTTCTTGTGGCAGTAGGTGTGCTTATGAATGGTCGAGGCTGCCTTTGCCTCTGTTTTTTTTACTGGGTTGAAGAAATTTTGGTCACTAAATCAAGCTGTTTTTACAGAATGTGACTTATGCCTATTTATTTTTTAGTTCTAAATGAACAGCAGTTCTCTCAGTTCTTGCTTACACTGTAAGTCTGTATTGCCATTGTCAGTTATTGTGGCTTCTGTGTAACCAAAGTTTGTAAGTACAAGCTGTGATTTAATTTGGAGCTTGTACATATTCCATCTCCTTGTGACTTCTGTGTCCCAGATCTTATGTTTCTCTTGCAACCTAAGATTTGGAAAAATTCCACGTGAGGAGCATGAATGTTTATTGCAGCATCAACATTTGTTGCAAATCACAGAATAAAATTAAATTCTCTGGAAGTAACCCATACTTGCCTGAAGTACTACTCTACAAAACATATGTCTTACTGTATAATTCCTCCCTTCTTTAAAAAGAGAGTTGCTGGGAACTGTCTTTTAAAGCCCTCACAGGTATGTTATTGTGCCTATTTATGTATGACATATTGCATATGTTATTTGCAGGCATTTTCAGAAGCAACTGCGTCCACCTTTGGTTATTCCTTTAAAGAGACAGCACCTTTTGTAGTGAAGAATGCCCTGGGTGTTTCTCTCAAAGTGCTTCCTAGCTCCAATTTTCGGATTGTGGGTTCAGTTGAAAAAGAAAACATGAATGAAATAGAAACTGGTCAGAGCATGGAACTGGAATACTGTGTTTTTGAAGCACCCCAGCGAGGAAGGTTGTCTGCATTGTACCGACAGGAAAGCTCTGTCTTCTCTATAAATTTAGGTACTGTGCTAAGGAGCACTGTTTGTTGTGACAGGCTGTGCACGGGAAGATGGGAGTTACGTTCACTGTGAGAGAAATTCAGGTCTAGTGTTTGAGTATTGATGCCAATTAAAAATCACCACAGAACAGGTACTGGGATTCTTAAAAAGATGGACAGTTCCTCCACTCCAGTTATTCAGGGGGTGGAAAGAGTGCTATTTTTTTTCTACCCCTTGGGGGATCTGGAAAACATTCTAATAGAGTCATTGATAGACCATTTTAGAGACTCCTGTCCCATAGGCCTGTGTGTTCCTGGTCCTGTAAACAGGATTTCCATTTCTCCTTTCACTACCTTTATTTGGCTTTCTGTAGTTACCCAGCTACTTGAGACCAGTTATGATTCTGTGTTTTTAGCATTACCAGGAAATATTCCTAAGAAAACAGGTTACAGTAGCTACTAATATGCAATCATCTGAGGTTTTCTCTTTCTATCACATCCCATATGAAGGTACTTGGCCATGATACAAAGCTTGTTCTGTGTTCATTAACTCGGCCAGCAAATACCTTTGATAACTGCTTGCAGTATTTCCCATGCTGTGTATAAATCATAATCTAAAATTGTGGAGTTCAGGAGTATTTGGACCCTAAGGCTTTGTTTCAGTGGTACTCAGATACCTTTTAAGGTGCTTTTGCCGGAGGATACTTTGGTCCTGGTTGTTGCTGAGTTTTGAGAAACTTAAGTACTGTTCAGATAGGAAATGGCAATGTGATTTATGTTGCTAATAATGACTTGGGTCTGTTTTTATGGATCAGAACTTCAGGGCTATCAAGAGGTGCTCAGCATTCCTGTGACCAAGCCAGGCCGCCGCCTTTACAAGGTCCAAGATGCTGCTGCACATTTGGACTCCATCGTGGTGCAGATCGATGCAGTGGAAGGGAATAAGGTCATTACTGTGCGCTCCCCTCTGCAGGTAACAACCCAGCCCCAGAGCCCCACCCCCTGAAAGCACTGCTCTTCAATGGGTCACCTTCCCTTTTCTTCCCAACCCCCTGAAAGCACTGCTCTTCAATGGGTCACCTTCCTTTTCTTCCTTAATGCATTTTTTCGAGATCATACTCTGCCAAAATGTTACTTAAAGGCCAGTTACTAGGTATTTTGCTCTATTTGTTACATGGATTTTCCTTTGGTTTTCCCTTTTCTGTTTGGCTTTCTAATATCCTCAGCATTAGGGATGCTTTTTATGCTACATGACATTTTAAGTGTGTTTTTCAATTCATGAGACTTTTCTCATATATTTGTGTATTAAGACAGCTCAAGTCTGTTTTCTAGAGGAATTTAGCTAAATCTAGTAATGTTGGATTTCCTTGTTTTTGCTGATACTTTTTCCTTTAGAAATTTATACCTTTATAGAAATTTACATGTACAAATGTAATGAAATTTATTCATTTTGATTCTAGATCAAGAACCATTTCTCAGTTCCATTTGTGATCTATGAACTGGCTAAAGGCTCCAAGTTGCTGAAGCCAATTGGCATATCTAGGCCAGAAGAAGAGTTTCATGTTCCTTTGCATTCATACAGGTATGTTTTCTCTGCTCTATAGGACCAGTCTCTGTGACACTGGTGCACAAATACAGCATTAGTTTTGAAACCTTGTGCGTTGAAGTCTTCCTGACTGGACTAAACTGTGAAGTGCTGTCTTGGTTAGGTAATTTGTGTGCTGAAAAAGCACTTCAGAATGTTAGCCATAACTTTAAAATGATTAAGTTAGGCGTCAGTGCAAAGCCATTGTGTACAATTCCTGCTGTTTTCCTACAGATGCCATCTGTATGTCCAACCAACGGGAATATTTGAGGGACAGTTCAAGGAGTCTACAACTTATATTGCCTGGAGGGAAGAGCTACACAGGAGCAATGAAGTCAAGTGCTTGTTACAGTGCCCAGCCACTGAGAACAGTTTCTTGCCTTTAATAATCAGCTCAACAGCTGTCCCTGATGAACTAAATTTTATTTCAAGTTCTGTAGAGGAGTTGGATCCTGCCTACATTATCCACCTTTGCCCTACACTGACTGTGAGGAATCTTCTACCATACTCCTTGAGATACTTACTTGAGGTAAATTATTTCAGGGATTTATTTGTAAATCCTTTACTTCGTTTTAAGTAAGAATACATTTACTTAGAACTGAAGGTGAATGTAGTGTGGAAGATGCTGAATGTTGAGTTTTGTATTTTCTGTTGTAAATGAATGAGACAGATAATTCATTCTGGATGTTTGAGGATTGTTTTAAATTTGTGTACCTGTCCACCTCTGCCTTGCTCCTTTAACAGGAATTCTGTACTGGATTAGTCTTTTTCTTTTACATTCTTCTGAGATTCTTTTTGTGTTTCGCAAGCTGTCATTAGCTTCACAAGTAGAGGTATAAAAGAAAGCATCTGTAACTTCTAGAGCTTTTTTCCTATGTTGAAAATGCAAATTCTCTCCATTCTGACACTGATTCTTTACTGATGACTGTTGCGAGGCCTCACTTGCACAAATTGGAAGAATCTTTGAAGGATGCTACACGACTGTTTTCCTGTCTGTTCAGTATTTTCAGTATCTAGTATTGCTTCATTAGGGCTGAGTGATATTACTAAATACAACAGTAATTTACTGCATTTAGAGCATTTAGAACCACCATCCTTGTTTCTTCTGTTTTATCCTACTCACGTAACTTTGTGGCATTCATTTAGATCTTTCACTTCTGTCCGACATCCCAATGGCAGTATTCCCAGTTCTCCTCACCTCCATTATACTTCAGTACTTGGAGTAACAGAATGTAGAACAGAGTGCTGTTGCCTTGTCTGAGGAGCTAGAAATCAGTAATTCATATCTATTTCTGAAGTCACTGTACCTATACAGGGGTTTGTGCTTATTGTCTTCACATCCTTGGGCTAATCAAGTCTGGCCACAATTCCATACAGTAAAATATACTGTTTATCAGTAAAAATGTTTATCAGTAAAAATTAGGAAAGCTATATGTTGTTGGATGCTACTGCCTGAGCAAGGTTGTGTAAACAGATAGTATGGCAGAACTGGCAGGTTTGTGCCTTGGGGGCTCTTTAGTGTGAAAAATCCTGTCTGTACATCTTCAGCATAGTCCAGTTCAGTGATACACCCAGTATTGTAAGAATATGAATAAGAGATCATTGCCAAAATCCTTTGGAAATCATGGAGGAGAGGGAATGGGAACAAGGGGATATGTTACAACTAGTTTGCCTTCCTGAAATCCAAAATTAAGCAGTCTTTACTGCTCTGCAAGTAAAGTGCTGTTAATCTCAAATTATTCACAGGATTAATCTCAAGCAAAAGTGATTGGAGATTAGAACACGAGTTACTGAGATATCTAAAATGTACATCCTACAAGAGAATAAAATGCTGGTTCTTGGGCACCTGAATGTTATGTGCTCAAAACTTGATTTACCTTCTCTAATTTTGCTACAGGGAACTGCAGAAGCCAGTGAATTAACTGAAGGGAGTGCTGCAGATGTTTTTTATTCAAGAATCAATGGAGAAATAATGGAGCTTGTGTTGTTAAAATATCAAGGCAAACACTGGAATGGCCATCTTAAAATTTGTGATGGGATGCCTGAATTCTTTCCTGTGCGTTTCACATCTCATTGTGCCTCAGAGATGACAGTGGATGTTTACATCCATGCGAGGCGGATCGGGAGCCATATGGTCCTGTCTGTGTTCAGTCCCTACTGGATTATCAACAAGACTTCCCGTGTTCTCCAGTACCGAGCTGAAGACACCCACGTGAAGCATCCAGCAGACTACAGAGATATTGTTTTGTTTTCATTTAAAAAGAAAAATATCTTCAGTAAGAACAAGGTATGCTTACTTTAGATGGCAGTCTTTAGGCCATTCTCTGAGGGGGGAAAACACAAGCACATCTTATATAAGGAATGTTTTAATGTTGTTTTAAGTCTAAAGGCTTTAGTTTGACTGGTGCTTTCTTTGGCACTTGGAGACTTAAAATGCACACTGTAAATGTTCTGTGTTAAACACATTCCTTTTGTTTTGATTTTGGTATGATGTGATGTTTGCATGGTCAAGTGAAGAGTACTGCAGTAGAAGTTTTTTTGGAAGTGGTCCTTCATTCTTTTTAAATAACTTTTTTTTTACCTAAAAGTAGTTGAAGAAATGTTTGAAAAACAGTATTCATTTGATTATTTCCTTGCATCTCATCAAATTTGTGAAGGACCACAAAGTTGTGGGCTATTTTCCCATCTATGTGTGCTGTCGTGAGCATGAGTCAATGAGGACTTTTCTGCTTTGATATCTTTTACTGTAACATCTTTCTGGAACTTGATCGCAGATTAATAAATCAGAATATGAATAGTGATACTGCATTCTTAGGTTACCTAATTTATGGAAGATGTTAATAGCTCCGAAGTATTGTCTTTGCATTGCTGTACGGGATATAGTTGTACTGCATAATGCATTAACTACAGAATAAAAGTGAGTTTACTGAATTAGTTTGCATGTTGTTTTTTGTGTGTAGATCCAGCTCTGTATTTCGACTAGCGCTTGGTCCAGTGGCTTTTCCCTTGATACTGTAGGAAGCTATGGATGTGTCAGGTGTTCAGCTAATAACATGGACTATCTGGTAAGATCTGTTTCAGTGATTTGTGAAGCTTTCTGTGGGTTCTTTTGGCTTGACTTCTTTTCTACCAAGGTGTATTTCTTAGCTGTTTGAAAACACAATGATGAGTGCGCATAGTGGAGATAATTGTTCACAATTGTTTGCAAATGTTTAGATCTGCACTCTTTATTCAAGACTACATTTCCACAACTAAGCAGAGTAAAGAGATGTGGGGAGTTGTGTTTAAGTGTGCTCTTTAACTGTGTTCTGATGATAATGGTCATTAAATCTGTCATGATTTACTCTAGAGGGATTTCTGGTGGAGTTTCCCCACAAAAGCTACAGCTGCAAAATGCTACTGCTAAGCCTGTCAGTTTACTCTTGTGTTGGTTGTGTTGCATAATCTGCTGATTTTACTGTATGTCTGGTGGTTCTACTTCAGGTGGACAGAACAGGAGTGTTGTGTGTGTTAGGCTTCATAATTACACTGATCTTATCTTTTCTGTTGTTTCCCCAACTTTTCTTCTTAGCTTGTTGTTGATTATTTGCTCAAATTCTCCTTGTTCAACAGGTTGGAGTTAGCATCAGAATGAGCAGTTTCAACCTGACCAGGATAGTTACCTTTACTCCATTCTACACAATAGCAAATAAATCTTCTCTGGAACTTGAAGTTGGAGAAATTGGTCCTAATGGTTCTCTTCCAACTAATAGATGGAATTATATCTCAGCTTCGGAGGTAGTGTTGCATGTTTTTTTCCTTTTGATATCATTGTAGACAGCAAGTGATATTTAGGTGTCACTTAAGGGAAGAGCAGTTCTCTTATGGAAGGTGTCTCTTCTGGTGGCATGAAATGGATATTTCACTTCCCAAGAGAACTTAAACAGTAGGTGTTGCATATGCTGTTACATTTATCAAGTCCTTCAGTTTAGGTAACTTAGTAGCTGTAGATATGTTCATCAGAAGATACTTGGGTAAGAACTAAGGCTTGTGGAATATTCACACAAACCTGTTGGTTTTACTGCTGGGTTACCATATTGAATATATTTGAAATATTAAAATCATGTATTTCTTGTCTCACAGTGTCTTCCATTTTGGCCTGAAAACTCATCTGGTGAACTTTGTGTAAGAGTAGTTGGCTTTGAAACTGCATCCAAACCATTCCTGTTTAAAGCCCAGGATAATGGTACTCTGTTGAAGCTGGACGAATTGGTGAGTCTGACTTTGTGTAGTCTGTTATTAATTCTCCATTTTAGCCCTATGGTAGCTTGACTCAATGCAATCATCAAGATCAAAACCTTGTGCCTTAAATTATGGGCGCACTTCATTCAGATCTGTTATATAAAAAAAGTTATGAACAAAGTTTGCAGTGTTGCTGTTTTCATAGCTGTGTAGTCAAGTTGATTTACTTGTAACAAGCTTACAGGAAACTGAACAGTTCTATTGCTATAGAGTTACAATGGTGCACTGCACCTCTGACATCTGGGCCTTTTGCAGAGGGTATGTCTTGGGTGCCTTCAGTTTATTTAAATAAGTAACGAAAAATACATTCTATTTTAGGATTTCTTGATAAGCTATTTACATGTTGGAGACACACAGTTCATGGTTAAATTCATTTGACTCAAATGAAGAATAGTATAATTTCAGAACTCGCCCTAGCCTAGCATTAGGGAATGTGTTTATAAGGGTACCATGTTCAGTAAAGTCTTTGGATATAATGCTTATCATAGTTCTAACTTGAATTAATGCATAGAGCAAATACTGGGCTGTGTCTAACTTCCTCTCCAGAACGGGGGCTTGCTGGTAGATGTGAATGTCTCAGAGCATTCTACTGTGATAAGCTTCACGGATTACCATGAGGGAGCTGCCCCAGCTCTGATTGTTAACCACACCCCGTGGGACTCTCTCAGATATAAACAGAGGTATGTCAAAGAAACAGTTCACCATTGCTTGTTTAACCAGGGGATATCCTGGTTGAACATCACCAGGGTATTACCAAGATATCACATTGGTGTCACCAAGAGCTCATGAAACTACAGCTGGACTTGTCTGGGTGAATACCTTAGGTCCTTCATGCCTCACTGCTGGAGGGGTGGATATTTAGTATTTATTAGGGGTTTGCTTGCACCACTTGCATTACTGCTTTTAACCAGTGAATGCTGTTATTTTCTCCTTTTCTTTTAACCTGCAGTGGATTACAAGAGGAAATGGAGTTGAAACCAAGGCAAGTATGCCTCTTTGCCTGGACAGATCCCACCAAACCAAGAAAATTGACTTGGGGCTACTCTCAAAGTTATGGTGAACATGACCTACTTAAGGTAAATTTTATAACGGGAGAAGTAAATCTTCTGATTTACTGAATCAATTTAGGACTGTTCCAAAATTAAAACTATGTGGGAGAAAGCTTCCTTAGTAACTTTGCATCTGTTTCATCCTGTAGGAGACTTATAGCTACTGTCAAGAAGCAAGATTTTAGATGTTTTAGTCCAGTGTCTGTCTTTAATTAGCTGCCCACTTGCGCCTTACAGTAAAATGAATTCCTCAGAGGTGGTTGGGTTATTCTGTTGAGTAGCACGGAGTTAACAAAACTGCAAAACGTTATTAGCTAAAAGAAGGGACAGGAAAGCAAACTTGAGTTTCAGTTGTACTGGAAATAGGTTTGATTTCATACACCTGAACTCAGACAGAACCAGTTACAGTGTGCTTTACTGTATAAGCACTTTCTTGGGTCAAATTTTTCACACTTAAAAATGGTTTTAGTTTAAAACCAATTTCCTTAGCATATAATTATGGTTACGTTCATGATTCTTTGGGGCTTTGGAGAAAAGGGCTTTAATTATCTCAGTTTTGCCTTACAAATAAAAAATTAAGGAGCATCTGCTTTTGAAGAGCAGAAATTTTAGTAATTGTCTGGTTTTACTGTTTCATGGTATATCATTTATTGCCTTCTTCCACCATTACTAAGGTTCCAAGCCTTTTGCTTTGCTCTGAAGGCCTTTGTTTCCTAATGAGTTCCAATATTATTCTAAACCACAAATATTGCTGGAATGTTAAGTTTACAAAAGGGGGAAAAAATATCCCAACCTCCAACTTCTTTCCAGTGTTAGGGTACAAGGTGCAACCAAGTCAGGACAATGCAGTGAACTGAGCAATCAGGAAAAATACTGAGTTTGTGTTTTTCTGTAAACTTCAGCAACATAAACATTGAGCAACATCAGGGATTTACTCATGTAATATGCTGTTTTTTTCCCTCTGGTACAGGATGACTGTGGCCAGTTCCCTTACAATGCAAATACTCAAATTCACTGGGTGTCTTTCCTGGATGGACGCCAGCGAGTGCTACTTTTCACAGATGATGTGGCATTGGTTTCTAAAGCACGACAAGCAGAGGAGCTGGAGCAACCTGATCAAGAAATAAACTTGTCAATCCATAGTCTTGGACTTTCTCTAGTTAATAATGAAAATAAAAAAGAAATCTCTTACATAGGAATTACTAGGTACTGCACTTAGTATTTTTTATTTTTTTAACTTATTATTAATTTAAATTACTGGAAAATTAAATATTCCTTTGAATAATCAAAATTTGGCATCGTATTATAATTTTAGCAAAAAGTTGAATGGGATGTGTTTCAAGTTAAATTAAGTGAAACATTTTTAATTAAAATTAAGTTTTGCATTTACTCCTATTGTGGAATTAGAGCCAATAGAATTTAATTGCGTTCTTTTTTTAGCTTATATTAAAAAAAGACATAATAGGGTTTTTTGAACCTGAGAAATTAGAAAAATATATTTTACATGGTTTGCATGCATAAGAAAGGTCTAAGTACTCTAAAATTGTTAACTTTATTTGTCTTGCAGTTCTGATGTTGTTTGGGAGCAGAAACCAAGGCAAAAGTGGAAACCATTTAATCAAAAGCAGATAAACCTATTGGAACAAGCGTATCAAAAATATCTCTCCAAGAGTGCTTTCCAAGGACCTGGTTGGCATAAATTGGACAGCAATACTGAGGTGTGTATTGTGTTTCAGTGTTTAAATGCTTGCAGAACAAGTGCAGCAGTTAAAACAGATTGCTGGTTTGCTAAGTTGGGATAGATGCTGGGTGAAGAGAAACAGAAACGAGGCAAGATTTTTATTTAAATAATTAAACATTTTACACTGTAGAATGTTTTTGTCTTGTGTTGGTACTGAGGCAGTACTGAGGTATTATTCAGGCTTGTATTATGAAGTAAGAATTTCAAAGGATTTTTCTTTTGTGTAGTAGAAAAGATTGCATGATGTCTGCATGTTAGTTGTGAACCTGTACTTGCAGTATATACATTAAATTGTTAGCAGAAATTTTGGTTTTAGCTTCTTAATAAGGTGCAGTTCCCATTACGTGATATGGTAAAGGAGTCTGCAGTGTTCAAGGACTCTTGAAATTAATCCACTTACCTGAGCTTGTTCAGACATTAATTATGCATACCTGTATTCCATGCATAAAGAGTGTTTCCAAATGGCTAAGTCCAGTACAACCATTTTATAGTACCATGGTCAGGCATGTTTCCTATATCATCCTTTCATTTGAAAAACATGTATGTACCCTCAGCTCTTTGAATACTGGAGTTTTGACCATTGCAGTAGTGCATTTATTGTATGTAGTATCAAATATTTTATCTGTAGTCATTACATTTCACCCTTAATAAAGGAGAGCTTTATGCTTCTGCTTCTCATAACTTAAAAGTTTCAGGATCAGGGGAAAAATATCAGTTGGGGAAAATAGTCAGCTGTGTGTAAATATCTTTAATTATACCAGTGTAATATGTAACTCCTGAAGAAATAGCTGCTTAGATGACACAGAAATTCCTGCTTGGGACAAATAAAGCTATGTTAGTCCTTGTCAGACTAACTGGTGGTTTTCACTACTTTCCATGCAGTTAATTAGATGGAGAAATTCAGTACCCTTGTGATCTGTTAATAAGGAAGAACACAGGGTTTATTTGCTAGTCGGTTAACTGGTAATGTACCATTTTATTATTTCCCAAACTAAATGGTATCTTAGCTCTGCTTTCTTATATTTGCAGGTGAATTTTAGTAAGTCTCCAATGGAAATGCGTCTCCCAGTCAGGTGCAGCATCCGCCGTAACTTCCTGTCAGGAATTCAGGTTGAATTCAAGCAGTCACCTCACCAAAGAAGCTTAAGGGCTCAGCTATACTGGCTGCAGGTACCAACCTTCCTCTCGTTTTGAAACCGAACAGTTACATCAAGGCTTGGATTTTATTCATTTCTGTGAAGAAGTATCTCCAAATTTTATGCATGTGGTGTTTTGCTTGCTGCATCAGAGTAGCAGGGGTGCTGTGATGGAAAAGTCTTGGAGAACTGTCATCCCAGGACTTTGCAAGTAGTAGGGAAAGAATTCCACAAAACTGCCTGCTAATGTAAAGCAGGGTGCTATAATGGAGAGTTTATTTCTAAAGAGTTCTGTTTTGGTGTTTTAAAAACAGACCTTGACCTTTTTCAAAATTTGGTTACTGTAGTTTTTGTACAGAAGTATAATATTATTCTACCAAGTGTATCTAGGGGTTTAGAAACCTTTAGTACAAAAACTGCCTGTCTAATGGGAAGTAGAGAACAGGCTATTAAAATAGTATGTAATAATGTATCTGCATGTAATATTAACACTGAATTAATGTGCAACACTTGCAGCAGATGAGCATAGTCCAGTCAGTACTAATAGTGTGTCTAAATTTGCCAGCAGAGCACTTTAGCAGGTACTGGTGAGAAGTGTTCAGTGCTAGAGGGAGATAATGTTGAGTCATCATTGCCATCTTCATCTCCATTTGCTGCCCTTCACTGAGGACCCTGGTGCTTTTTCTGACCAGCTGGTGGGGAAGTTTGCTCTTTACTTTAATCTTTCATTTTGTTTTTACTTTTGCCTGAAGGTGGTTTTCACTATACAGTCACTGTATGCCATCAGCTGCTGACCTTGTGAGTCTTGGTGGGTGTGAACCTCTCTTAAAGCATCCCTTGTGCAGCACTTGCAACCATCAAACCTGTTATAACTGAATGAGTAACATTACACAGTGATATCAGAGTAATCCTTTTGCTCCTTCCTCCTTCCACCCAAATAAATAGGGCATTCCTCTTGAACACAATGTATGAACAAGTTACTCAAGCGTTCTAAAATGGGAACTGTGTTTGATGATCATGTCACTAAAATATTCCTGTAATTATGCAATCATTTTTTAGGTTGATAATCAATTACCAGGATCAATGTTTCCTGTTGTATTTCACCCTGTAGCCCCTCCCAAGTCGATTGCCTTGGATTCAGGTAAGAGAAAGCCCCTAGTAATATCAGATCAATTTGGACTTGAAAGTAGGAGCTTGGCAGTTTAAGTGGGGTTTTTTTGTCTCTTTAGAACCAAAACCCTTCATTGACATCAGCATCATCACTAGATTCAATGAATACAGCCAAGTCCTGCAATTCAAGTGAGTGTAACAATATATTATTATAATTTTATTTTAGAGTCGTAATACATTTTAGAAGGGAACTAGGTTCTCAAGTTTGTTCTTCTATCCAAACCACTCTTGACTTCAGATTGAGTTTTTAGATGTCTCCAATTAAAAAAAAAATTCAAAAAGGAACTTACTTTTAGAAAGTAAGGACTGACCACGTGAAGGGACTGTTATGCAAATTCTTTAGTAATCAGAATTATTTCCTCTTGTATTACAGTGTCAGAGTTGTGTGTCTGTTTGCTTTGCAGTGCTGACCAGTAATCATTTACTTAACTATAATTTAACAGTTAATATTGTGGATTGTAAATCTTAATATGTGACATTCCATAGCAAGGCTTTACTTGCGTAGGCTAAGCATGTAATATTTAAGTTAAATTTGTACAAGTATACATGTTTTTCCCCATTTTAGGTACTTCATGGTTCTTATCCAGGAAATGGCACTGAAAATTGATCAAGGCTTTTTAGGAGCACTTAGTGAACTTTTCACTCCATCTACAGACCCAGAAGCTGAAAGACAAAGGGTAATGTGTAAGAGAAGCTGACTTTGGCTGGGATGGGACCATAAGTGATTGAGGAATTTAAGTGACTATCAATATAATATAAAATAGAAAAATCACCCAGAATTTTTGTGTCTGTTATGGTTTGTATGGAGTTTTTTTGCTATCCCTGAGTTTATTACTGCACTCATTTAAGTAGTTAATTAACTGTATTTAACGGTGATTATTTTTTCTACTGTTTATTTATATATATATAAAAACACATTTAGATATAACTTGATTAATTGTATTACATATATGAATGAGACTAACATCCTTTTTTTTTTTAATATTGAAACCAGTCACAATTAATTCAGCAAGATGTGGATGCACTTAACACTGAGCTAATGGAGTCTTCCCTAACAGACCTGTCAATGCTCAGCTTCTTTGAACATTTCCATATTTCTCCAATTAAGGTATGCAATAGAGATATTATTGGTTAATAAAACATCCAATTAATTCATTACAGTAAATACATCCCTAGTGGGGATTTTATGTTCTCTAGAATTTAGTGCTTTGATGGAAAACTTCCTCTGTTGCCCATGAGTACAAACATACCTTTAACCATAACTGAGTGGGAAGAATCAATGGGTATAATAATGCTGAAAGCCAGATAAAATAATGGGTAAAGTAATGTATCATAAATTGTATTAAAATACACTTTCATGGGATTTTCTTCATGTCTCTCTTGAAGCAGTTAGATTTTTTTGGAGCAAGGGAAGAAAAATCATCAGTAGATGAAATGATAACTTTCCTCAACTTTGATCACTGATTTGTGTACATGTCCTGTCTGCTCTGGTTTGACTTTTCTTTGGGCTTGATTTGTCTTGTTTTACTAATTCTACCTTGACAGTTGCATTTGAGTTTGTCTCTGGCTTCTGGTGGAGAAGCATCAGATAAGGGGGAAGAAATGATTGCCATCCATTCTCTGAATTTGCTGTTGAAAAGTATTGGAGCTACTCTAACAGATGTGGATGATCTTATTTTCAAGTAAGCCAATAAAATTGGTTGGGATTGTTTGGTTGTGGTTTTTTTGTTTTGTTTTGTTTTTGTTTGATACTTTGACTGAGACTGCTGTATGCTTAATAATTGGATCCATGGTAAACCTTGCTGACTGAGTCTAGTATAAGTTTATACAGCCTTAAGGGAAAGAGAGGAATGGAGGGAAGATGGGGTTTGGAATCCTTAAGGCAATAGTAGTTCAGGATTCTATGAAGGAAAGCAGAGAAGTATTTGAATGAGTAAGGGTATCTTTAACTAATACATGATTACTTGTCTTTCAGACTTGCTTTCTTTGAAATTAAATACCAGTTCTACAAGAGAGATCAACTGAGGATGAGAGTTATTAGACATTATAGTGAACAAGTAAGCTTATTTAGTCAAGCCTTTGTGTAAAATTTTGAGTATGTGTCTTGAAGGTTTTATTTTCCTTCACCAAATACTTAGTTGGGCACTCTAATGCCTTCCTGGGGTAGTAAATAAAAAACGAACCAGGCTTAGGTTCTGACATGTGTGACAACAGCTCATAACACTGCTTTTGTTGTTTGCCTTTTTTCTTCCCTCTCATCATTTAGTTCCTGAAACAGATGTATGTTCTTGTACTTGGATTAGACGTTCTTGGAAATCCATTTGGTTTGATCAGAGGTTTGTCTGAGGGAGTCGAAGCTTTCTTCTATGAGCCATTCCAGGTATGAGCTCCTGATTCTTTAACTGTATCCTTTTAAAGGGCTGATTGAATGTACTGGTAGGGTTAGAGTTTGTTGTCACTGTACTCCACACCCTGAACAGGCAGGCAGCAGTAATTTTTAATGTGGATTTCAAAGAAATGACCTATTGAGATGGCCTTACTTGCATCAATGTAAAGGAATTGCTAGTTTTTCTTGAAATAGCTGCATCATTATGTCATTCTCTGATATTCCTAATAAATTCCATTTTTAGGGTGCTGTTCAAGGACCTGAAGAATTTGCTGAAGGCTTTGTAATTGGTGTTAGAAGTCTTCTTGGGCACACAGTGGGTATGTGTCATAATGTTGTGTTTTGGTGAAATCCCACATTATTTTTCTAGTGAGTATTTAAGGTTGTCATACTGTTGCCAGTGTTTGTGATGCAGATCATTCACACATAATTTACCTGAGGCCATCCAAATATCTGTTTGTAGACTGAGCAACCCATGTGAGAAACATTGCATATATGTAACTAAATCAGCACCATGCTCTGGATAAATAAGAAGCATAATTTTAATGATCCTAAAATGTCTGGAGAAGCCTGAGAAATGTTCTGATTATCTTAGATTTTTATTTAGCTGTGTCTTGACAGTAATTAGAGAAAACACCATCTCATCATGATGCTGTGTAACTTGAAATGCTGTAAGTATTCCATATTGCTGTATGTATGGATATCAGACCAGATTCGGGAGTCTTCTCATGGACAACATGTGGCTCTGTGTGAATTCATCATATCTAAACTAAATTATTTTAGTTGGAAGGAGGGAAATTGCTATGGACTTGTTGGCTTCCTGTGTCTTGTCTCTTCTTAAGCTGTGAAAGCACAGTAACTCTTGTTTTCTGCCCTGTTCCCTCAGGTGGGGCAGCAGGCATGGTGTCCAGGATCACTGGGACTGTTGGCAAAGGCTTGGCTGCCATTACTCTGGATGAAGAATTTCAGCAGAAAAGGAGAGAGGAAATGGGTCGGCAGCCAAAAGACTTTGGGGAGAGCCTGGCCAAAGGAGGCAAAGGCCTGTTACGGGTATGGACTTGGAGAGGAGTGTTTGATGTGCCAGCTGGCTTGAAAATCACCTGCAACAAAGTTTGATATCTTTTCTGTTGGTTAATTAACTAAACAGAAGAGACAAACAGGCAGTGGGTTTTTAGGAGAGTCAGTGTAGTGCATCAGCTGTAGTGTTTGAGGTCATGTTTCTGATCAACCTGAGGAATTGAAGTTAGTATCTTGAACAGCAAATAGCACCAATTTCTCGTGTGAATTGTATAAATAAATGAATAGTTACTAATATTCAACAAATGTGTTAGGTAATTAAGGTAACTGGGCTCTTACTTGACCTTGCAGCAATTCTGTCATTCAAGTATTTCCCTCAGTTTTAATTTTGTTAAAAATATAAAGTAAGAGAAAAAACAAAGCCAAACTCCCCAGCCAAACAGTGTTTCTGATACTGAACTTTGCATTTTAAAGCATTAAAATAAGGATGTGAGACAACAGGTTGCCCAGGTCAACTGACAGCATTCCAGTTTCTCATTGGGAACTTAATTATCTTTGTTTTAGGGTGTTGTTGGAGGTGTGACAGGCATCATCACTAAACCAGTAGAAGGTAAGCATGAAGGCTGCACTGCACTGTTTCAGTGGTTTCTCAATACTTCGCAATTTATTTTGTAATGTTAAGAAATATTAATCTAAGCATGGTGATGCTAAGGCATAGCAAGATTTTTATATTTCTTATTCAAATGTGAATTTACACAATGATTTCCTCAAATATCTTTATCTGTTATTGGCTTTACCACCTTTTAAAACTTTGTATGAGTTAAGAAGGGGTTATCTCTGTGATGTATTTTGTTGGCCTGCTGTAGTACCCAATTTATTGTCTGAAGCCAGAATAAAGATAGTAAAAATAATAAAAAATAATAAAGTAAAAATGACTAGAATCACCTGAAAAAGTTTTTTGGGACTCCAAAGGTCAGAGAAATCTTAAAAGACAGATTTGATTTTATGCCTGAAGTCAGTATTTGTTCCTGTTACTTCCTGAAAATGATAGATGATGAAAAATATCCAGGATCAAATGCCTCTTATTAATTTTCAGTGATTTAAATGTTGGGAGTCAATTGTTGCAGTGTGGTATTTTATAGCTGTTGTGTGATCCTTTGGCATGTAGTCCTTGTCTCTTGGGTGGGTGACCACACCTGCTTTCTGTACACTCCTTTGGTTCCTCCATAGTTACATATCACTAGAACCATGTAATTTTGAGATAGAGATGGTTAACTTCTATCATACTTGTGTATCTTAGTGTCTTCAGAATATTTTGTTACTACTCTCAACCTATAAAAAAACTCACTTATTTGCCTATAGTCCAGACTGAAAGTGTAAGAAGGCAAACATCTCAGTTCTGAGTCCTTCAGAGGCTGGTAAGGTATTAAGTGAACAGGATGTGTCTAAGCAGACCAGGAAGCAGTGGGTGACTTTCCACAGACAGCTCTTTGTCCAATAGGGCTCTATGCAATCAATGGCTCTGAGCTGTTTCCAATACAAAACAGTTCCCCTGTAGCAATAATGGTTTAATTCTGTGGTTAAGTAGGTCACGAAAATATTTATTTTTCTGTTTCTGTTTTTTAAAGGGGCTAAAAAAGAAGGTGCAGCTGGATTCTTTAAAGGAATTGGGAAGGGGCTTGTAGGAGTGGTAGCCCGCCCGACAGGAGGCATTGTAGATATGGCAAGCAGTACCTTCCAGGGAATTCAAAGGTACAGTACAAGAGGAAGTGTTGAAGTACTCCCTCTACGTTGGATACCAGGTGGTAAAGTGCTCCAGTAGTGCCACACAATTATTTGTTAAATACAAACAGCAGAGTGATATGTGAGGGTGAGAAACATCCAGTAGCCTGTAACGAATGTGTTTTATGATGACGGGGAAATTGCTGCTGTGGAGAGCATGGTGCAGCGTGGTAGTTCAGGCAGGCAATAACTAATCCATTTTTTCGTTTTGCTCCTTCCCCTGAGGAGAAATGTCAGTTAAATTTACTGTGAAAAATAGACTGCTGAAATTTTCAGAGTAAAACTTCCCAGTCTGAAATTTGGTTAGCAGTGCTTATCAGGGGCTCCTTGTGTTTAGATGGGACCTTTGGTTAATAAACTTGAGAACCTCTAGGAAATTATCTACATTTGGGAATAAACTTCTCCAGCTTGTTCTGTAGCTGTTTAATTGGTAGTACTACTTTTGATTTATTATTAGCAGTGTGTCTTTACTATTTACATCTGCAGGGTACCCAGGATGTCTAAGTGGGATGTGTGGCAAGTGAAAGGGTGACTTCTTAAAGATGTATTGGTGAGACTCAGGATTATGTTAAGCTTGCCAGAATCATGTTTCACTGTCTATGGCAGGGTGGCAGAATCAACTGAAGAAGTGTCAAACCTCCGTCCCCCACGCCTCATCCGTGAAGATGGCATCATCCGGCCCTACAACAGGGTGGAAGCTGAGGGGTATGATTTATTTGAGGTATGTTTTGCATTGTAAACACAGTTAAAATTCTCTCACCTGCTGGCTTCCATGAAGGATTGAGTTGCAATCAATCTGTAGCAGTCATTATCTGAAGTAAAAATTTGCCCCAGTCTATTTCATGAAGCAAGCCTGGGTAGCAGGGAAGGAAGGTCCAGTGTTTGGAGCAAGCTGAATGCAAAATGCAAACTGCAGCATTGCTGTTATATGGTCTTCTCCATTTTATGTTCTGTAGGCCCTTCTCATGCTCTGGAAGGAGGTAGTAGGATTAAGATTAAGAAAACCACCCGTTTTGATAAATTTTTATCTTAATAACAAAGCTGCGGTTGATTTACAGACTAAGCAACTAAGCAATAGACCTTGAATTGTTTGGTTGTATCAGCAGTTAAAAAAACTCCATGGATTTTCAAAATACTGCTGTTTGGTTTTTCCTTATGTTGTTCATAATAGCAATTTGTCATAGCTACAGGCACTGTGTGGACGTTTAGCCTGCTTTCTCATGTGGATGTGCCTAACATATGGAAGATGAACAACATGAGTTTTCAAGTTCTTAATAGTCAGAATCTGGTTAATTTGTCTTTCAGACTTTGTGTTCTTAACACTTACCTTTAAATGCTTATTCTGTTGCTAAAAACTTAGAGGAAAATAACTGTCTACAGTAACATTTTAAGACCAAAACTTGGGTATTTACTACTTGCTTGTGCATAGTCTTTTTATCCTTACTCCCTGTTCTATTTCTAACATTTCTTTTCTTTCTCCTTCTCTCCTGGCATGCAGCAAGAACTGGAATAATGGAGTAAACATTTTGCTTATTTCTTGTCTGTTTCTGTCATGGTTTTTCATCTGCCTTAAGTATTTAGATAAGGGGCATGATTGCATTTACCATGTCCTCTCCCCTTCTTCTCTATCTTTTCTGTATAGCACTTGAATAAAATGGTGTTTCTTCTTGTTCAGGCTCAGAAAGCAAACTTGGATAACCATCTTCAGTAAGATTAGATGAGTTGGGTCAGATAGGAGAGACAGGGAGGGTTTGGTTCCTGTATATTTATTTTTCTGAGGATGCTTAGCTCCTTATGTATGACAACAGGAGGCCCTTAGAAAAAAGAATCGCAGTAGGTTAGATCCTGAGTTCATTTATTTATTGGTGCTCTTCTAGAGACAGGGCTGTGCACAGAGGGGCAGAGCAACATCTTGAGCAAAATTTAAAATAGTGGTAGTGAATAGAATTTACTTCTGGGGAAATGCTTGTTATTTCATGACCTAGAAGTACTGTTTTCATAGAAATGCTGAGGAAACCTGTAATTGTGTTGTCTGTACTATGCCATAGGCCTGTCAGCCACACATCTCTTGGCCCACTATGCCTTCAAATTACTGCTACTGGTTCTTTATGAACTTTGCTCAGTTAAAACATACAGCCAGCTTAGTTGACTATGGGTTTTATTCACAGAATGTACCAGGGCTTTGCTCTTCAACATAAAAAAATAAATAAGTATAAAATTTCAGTTATTGAAAGAAATGTACACGCACACATATATAAATAAGTATATATGTATTCCTATACTAAGCAATGCCATAAATTTCATTACTAATACAGCATCTTAGAAATTAGCAAGCTAAGCTTAACCAGTTGTTGTCATAGCAAATCAGCCTGTCCTATGGGAAAAGATGATGAACAGAAGCATCTTCACTGGTAATGCCTTTTAGAATGTAATGGTCAATTTAAAACTATTTAAAAAAACCATTTAGTGGATAGTTTTTAGAGGATTAAATGAAATTAAGTTGTGATATACTAAGCAGGCCAAATTTTTTCTTGAGGTTTATTTTTTTTTTTTACTATATTTTTTTACATCTAGAAGAAAGGAAAAGGTTGCACAATCAACACAGAAAATTTGATATTGTGCAGGTCCTCCACATCTAGTATTTGTATTTTTCTTAAAAGGTGTAGATTGCAACTGGATACAAAACGAGAATGATGTCTCTGTAAAGTTTAGTAAATGCAGTTTGTTTCTTTCAACACGTCACTTAATGGAATACAGGAGAGGTTTAACTAACCATTCTTGATTTTTGTGCTAGAGGTCAGTGTTTGTTTCCTAATGTAAGTTAGCAAGCAATGTAAAGCAAGACAGGACAGTGTCTTTACATGAAATTGGATATTTAATGAAAAAGATGAGTCAGAAAGTCAGTTCTACATGCATTTACAAATTTAATCACAGTAGGTACAAGTTCTGTTGATTTTTGGGTCCAGTTTTGATCCTATTTTACAAGTAGTTTAACCAGAACCCACACCTTCTCTTCTACTTTAACTACATTTAATGCATATGTCCCTTTAAAATAAATGGACACTCACAGAGTGGAAACCTTGTAAGGTTACCTTGAGAAACAGATGCCTCAATACCATCTAGTGATTGGATGGAAAAATGTTTTACTTAATTACTTTGGTGTGAAATGTAGGCATTAGAGCTTGTCTTAGAGGATCAAGCATGTAGGTTTTACTAGAAAAGGTGCCTTTTCCACAGGGAAGTGGGGATTTTGGTGCACACGGAGGACCACAGGCAGGTGCAGTAGATCAGTGCAGTTGTGTGCACTTGTTTGTGCAGTTCCTTGTCCCAGAAGTGCTGGATCTGATGTCTGTGGGCTGTATAGGGGTGTGCTGAGTCAATTCAAAACCTGGGAAGTCAGCCCTGCCCTGGTGCAGGCAGTACCTCAGCTCACGGGGCGAGGCTGAGCAGTACACATGTGTTTTGTTAAACACAGATGCACAGCATAGCTGGAGAGCTCCAAGAACAAATAGAGCAGCTCTAGGAGAGTTGTTTTCCAAGGAGTCAGTTCTCAGGCACTTTCATCATGGTCTGAGGAGTGTTGGAGTGGAGGTTTGCTGGAGCAGGTGGTGGGAGCCTTTGGTGTGGCGGGGCTTTGCCGTGTGCTCACAGTGCCCAGTGAGGGGCTGCTGCTCTCCCAGCTCCTCAGGGCTGGCATGATGTCACTCATACATTATTCAATGCCTGTGGCATTACTTTGTTTCATATCCCAGTTAAAGCATGGAGCTTTATAAAGAATGCAGAACACCTCATGAATAATTGAGGCAGGTGGTAAGACAGTGTTGTGTGGCAGAGCATAGGCTGTGCTGGAAACTGCAGATTCTATTTCTGCTTGACTCACTGTTCTGCTGTGTAAATTTGCATTGGTTCTTTCATTTCCATGTAAAATAAGAATGAGTTAACTTCTTCAAAGTGCTCTAGTATGATCATAAAAATAACAGCTTTTGATAAAGATGTCTAAATTTTAAGAGTGTGCAGATCATGGAGTAATTTACATCAAGTGCAACCCCCTTTTTACATAATGCCACCACCATTGTGCTGGCATCTATCAGGTGTATTGAGAATAGCTCTGAGAAATCCTGCATCTTTTAGGCACAAGCCTCAGTGGGAACTCTTACTTTGGTAACATATTGCATGTAAAATCTAAAAATACTACTGGGATTGTTTCTGAAGTTATGAGAAACAGGCTTTCTCTCTGAAGCTTTGAGTTTGAATAGAGAAACATGCTTATGAATAAATCTGTTTAAACATGTGGCATGTCTAATTTCTTCATATTCAACAAAAGGATTCAGAATATGGATTGCAGCCTTTGAATTATGGTCTTCACATGGGGTGGTGGGTTTTCTATTTCTTCAGTTTTTTACTTGTTTTTGAAACAGCTGAGTTTCAGGTGTAAAATGAGAGTTCATATTTTCATTTTAGTCATATGCTGCCGTGTTTCTTCTAATGTTTTGAAGAGACTTTGAGATAAGCAGTCTTTTTGGCATCTTTTTTTCCTTTCATGTACATTGTGCAGTTTCCGAAATTTTTAAGATGGTCAGAAAGGAATATTTTTTTATAGAAGATGTGGGTTGACCCTATGATTTTGGTTGCTGAAAAATGCTGGATTAAAATGTATTTCAAAACAACATGACTAGAGAGCAAGTTGAGGAAAACCCTATGCTGTTGATTTCAGCTCTTGAATATTCATCCACTTTTGAGATTAAATGATTTTTTGGAGTCAGTTGTGATGTATGATGATGCTTTAAAATACTTGTTGAACTTTTGAATATATGAAAATAAAATGCAAATATAAAAAAAAAATGTCAAACGTTCTTTGAATTGATTCTTACTTAAGCTGATCTTTCAATTTTGGTTACTTAAACTGCATGGAGTTAGACCTGTTAATCACAGACAGACAACTGTGGAGTCAAGTGGAACCTGTTTTGTCATCTCATTGGTTTTATGTGTCCATCTAAGGAAATAAAAAGCTATTTACAAGAAATAACTAAAAACATACTGAATTTTTAGTCCTTCCTCTTTAGGTTATTGTTACTAGTTTGTCAGAAGCCTGAGGAATGAGAACTTGAGGTATTACTGTTATAGAGGTTACATTCCACAGTAATAGCTGTAAAATGAACTGAAAGTCATCTTTCTGAAGAATATCAAAGCAGTTTTGGGGCACCCATTTGCTAAAGGTTGATCTGAAGTGTGTGCACTCTGCATCCAAGCATTCTTCCTTATGTTTCCCCATGTTTATACACAGGAGCTGCCCATTTTCCCTTAAAACAGATTGTACCATAAAAAAGGTGCTTTTATTGACCTGCAGGGTACCAAGTTAATATGCATTGACTTTATACTTATATAATTGTCTTGCTAATTAAACACTCTTTCCAAGTGTTTTTTTAAAAGACTTACTGCATATTAGGAAAACCTGTAGTTGACACAGCTTTATTCTCATACCCACTTTGAGGCTGGGTTCCCACTGGCAGCATATTATTAATTTCATGCTTTTATCTTTTTCTGCATGATGTTTTGATGTGTATTCCTTTCCTACAAACACATTCAGGTATCACTCTGTGAGTCTTGCTGCCTTTAATCCAGTGTTATTGGGAGCTTGATGTGGTGATGACTGTGAGCCTGTCTTCTGTGCTGGTCTGTGTTGATGGAACATTGTAATACTGGTGACATGCTCTAGGAAACATTATACTTTAGTCAAAGAGTATGTACAGAATGGGAAATCTGGGAAAAAAAAACAAAAAAAGAAAAATTGCAACTAAAATCCTAGGAGCACTTCAGTACTTCATTTCAAAACTTTTTGTATTTGTAGTTTGTCACTTGAGTTGTAGTTGTCTAATCAAAATGTGATGAGTAATTTCCTTTGCACTTTCATACACCCCTGTATTTTGGGTATTGAATAATCATATCTGCTCAGGGTTTCAGAAACCTGATCTTGAGGTGCATTGAGAATTTGTACCTTGGTAGTTTCTTTTTGAGGGTCTGAGTCATGTACCTTCTAAAGATACATGACCTTTGCAGGGTTTTCACTCTTGAATGAAGCCTGCAGCATGGGGTGTAACAGAATGAACATTATTAAACCATTACTAGTGCAGGAAGGAAATCAAAGCTGAAGAAATAGTCTGATACAGCAATGTCAGTGTCCTACCTTTGAGTGGAATGGATCAGACTTCTCAGTGACTCAGCTTCAGGACTGAGAGCACTGGGAGAACCTGCCTTTAAGGAACTAACAATGAGGTAACTTTTCAGAAGGCTTTTAAATTCAAGACACTAATTTGATTTGTGGTTTTATTGCTGGTTTTTTTTTTTTTGTTTGTTCGTTTGTTTTGATTTTTGGTTTAGTTTTGTTTAGGGTTTTTGTTTGGTTTTGGGCTGCCCCAGAATTATTTTCTGTTTCTGTTTCAGAAGTTGCACATCAGAAAGTTGGAAAAAGAGGTGTATCGATACCACTGTGCAGTTCCAAGAGGCAGAAGAGCAAAACTTATTGTTACCAATAGGTATTAAATTTTGAATGCTTTCTAAGGGCTTGACATGATTTCGATTTGGGGATTAGACATCTGACTAAGTCTAAATTGATTGCTGTTCTCTGCCTATTTTCCTTCTCTATTTTCTTTTTTATTTATTTTTTGAATATTTTGTTTCCTTAATGGAAAATGTTATTTAGTTGTAATGTCAGTGCTGGATACTAATTTGGGAAGACAATTTACTCTGAGATCAGTGGCCCTTTCATCATAGTGGAGGGAAGTATTCTTTTTTTTTCCTCTTCATTTTTGATTTTTCAAATTAGCTTGTTGTGTTTGTAGTCAAGCTGACAGTTTGATAATACATGTTTATAATCTTGTTAATTAAAGAATATTCTAAATGAAGTCTTAAGTCTTTATACCAGCACGAAAATTATTATTTAACTCATCTGACAAATCTTAGAATTCAAGATGTTGGCAGTCCTGAGTTTGGGAACTCAAAACTTTCTAAATATGTTTAGATAATGCAAAGGATTGATCTCCACATTCCACAGGTCACCAGTTTGCACCTTGCCTGAATGTAGGAGAGAGGCTTGTCCATAATAAGACCATGGAGGCTTCAATGTGGGTTTTTTAATGATGGCCAGCACACCCCAGAATTCAGGCTGCAGATGGACAAGATTTCAAGGCACTGACCAAGGCCATGAGTGATAACTGGGCAATTTAGTTGTTTGCAGCCTTTGATAATTGTGCACCTCTCTCCTTATCCCAGTTCTTGGCCTGCTCATACTGTGTGATGTCTTAGGTCACCTATGAATTTTAAATACCTTTTTAATACTTTTTTTGTCTCAGAATGTATTAAGGAAATATGGGTATACTGTGACTGAGTGAATACTTTCAGTCAACATAGAAAATACCTTCTTAAACAAAAGCTTTCATTTTTTTTAGCTTTTGTAGCACAGTTCTAGTCCCAGGGAGAAATTGAGTATGAACTTTTTTTTTTTTCTTGAACAGGAGAGTGATTTATGTGAAGGAAGTGGAAATCTTAGGCCATTTAACAACAGTGTGGGATTACTTATTTGAAGAATTCACACGTTATCCCTCCTATGAAGCAAATCTTTTAAAAATTACTGTTTCGGTAAGGAAAGCATGTAAATTTTCTTCTATTTAATACTCACTAGAGGTCCATACATGCTTTTAACATATTTATGGTTCCAACTGCTTACTAAGGGACTGTGTGACCAGATTTATTGAAAGTTTCTTGAAAGTATGACAATTGGGTTGGACAGAGGCCATGTTGAAATCTAACCTGAAGTTGTCATTGAAGCCATTTAAGTATCAGATTCTGCATTCTTGTTTTGTGAGTCATCTGAAGCACATTTTTGTTCCCCTCTGCAGCAGGATCAAAAGATGTTCCAAAGAAAGGACAGTACAGGTCATGAATGTGTAAAGACAGTTCAACTTAAGGATGAAGCTACAGCAAGGGTATATTCTTCTTTTTATTTTATTTTAATCTCCTTATTGTTAGCAGTTGTTGAAACTCAGTGTGTAAAAAAGATAGTAATGTTCAGAGATGTTACAGAATTGGCTGCTGTGCCTGATCATTTACCATAGTTTTGTGTTGAAAAATGTGTTTTACCAAAAGTGTGATGAGACCAGATAGTTCAAAGCATTCAAGAGAGTTTATACAATAATAATTTAATGGTGAAGCTACATAGTCTTAGGATTGGTATGCTAAAGCTCATTGCAGGAATGTAATTCCAATATCTAAAGTACTAGGTTGTATTAAATTCCCTATAGCCTGCAGGATTCCACATACCTCCTCCAGTCCAAGTGGACCTTGTATGAAAAGGCTTACTTAGATTCCTCCCTCCTCCCTCCTCCCTCCCCACATGTGGTGTTTCTACCATTTATCTCTAAATGTTTGTTCCTGTTGGTGCTGGGTAGGCTGGAGTGTTTTGTGAGCCTTTGTTCTGTGGATGGCTGGATCTTGTAGGTAACTTACCTAAGGAAATCTGTCCATTTGGATAAATTCCAGGGTACTTCAAGACTAGAAAATGTTACCTAAGAAACCATGTATGTTACTGTAGTGTTGTATCAGGTGATGAGAGAGGAGGTGTTCTCCCTGATACTAAATGTGAAATCAATTAGATCCACAGTGTCTTGGATGCATGCTTGAAATTGTAGCTCCAGTAAATGGCAAGTCAGCAGATGGAATCAGAATCACGGCCAAATTGCTGCTATTAAATTGATTGAGCCTCCTAAAAGAATGGGTCAGACTGGGAAGGAAAAAATTGCTATAATTTTGAGGCACTTTATATACTGCAAGTATATCTTAGTTCTTCACTGTGTCTTGTCTAAAAATGTTCCTTCAGTTTTGTCTTCACAGCATATTGTCCAAATCACACTTGGAATTAATTAATTTAAATTCTTTTAGTTTCTCTCTATCTTAGTGGCATGGCCAAAGCTGGAGCATTGCACAAAACACACAGGTTACACTAGAAGGATACTTTGTTGTGTTTAATTACCTTTTTTGGTATTTTTTCCTAACTGCACTATGCTTTGCTAACATTTATGCTGGCATCTATACATTAAAAATTAGTCTTTCTGCTCTCAAGTGCAACACTACCCATTTACCCATTTACATCCTGTTCATCAGTTGAATATTGTGCATGTGAATCAGGAGCTGAGTATCTAACTTAGACCAGCCTGTGTGTGTGGATTTACCTGTTTGTTCAATTAGCTGTGTTTTAGTAGCATCTTATGGAAGACAAGTGCTACCTGCTTTAATTGTTTTTTTGCTTTCACTGTGTTGTTTTACAGATGGTTTGTTGTGCCATCCAGGAGGCCCAGGCAACACGGAAACAAGAGAAGCTGGTGAAGAGAGCATCCTTGCAGTTGAGGAAACCTTCAATTCTGTCTTGATAATGACAGTATTTGTCGGGTTTAACATTTGGTATGCAGTTTTCTCCCTAAAACTGATTAGAAGCAACATGGAAACATTGGCCAAAAAGTAAAGAGAAAATATCTGAGGTCTTCTTTCAGTTAACAGCCACTAACACTTCAGTTTTAGAAGTTAAGCATCTTTTGGAAACAATGGATTTCTAAAACGTGCATTTCAGTTTAAAAATTATAATTTTTGATAAAATGTTTTCCCGCTCTGAAATTTTATTTTCTGCCTTTTTTGATGTCAGAGATTCTAAAATGAAGTGGCTATCTTATTTGCACTCTAAGGTTATGGTTTACAGACCAGTGGTAGTAGTTGTGGTTCTGGTGTCTTTTTAGACGAAGTATTTCTGTTCCTGATTGAAACAAATTAAAAACTCTATATTAGACAACATTCTCCTTAAAGTACTGTACACAATTTAGCTAGTATAATTTCATCTCTGAGTGTTTAGTATTAGAAAATACTGCATTGAAACAATGTAAGAATGAGTAACATATATGAAAGAAATAGGCTACTGTTGTCTGGAAATGTTTACATTGGAATGTTGTCACATTGTAAATGAAAATCTGCACTTTAAAAATGGAAAATATTATTCACCTGCCACGTGCCTATTTATGGGTTTTGGTTCTGTCACTGTAGCCTAAAGAATTCTCCAGGAGGAACAGCACACTGGGTTTACCATTGTATGTCAAAACCTTAAATGTAAGAAAGTAGCTCTCCATATTTCAGTGTATAGTTACTCCACTGGGCAAATGCCATCAGATAAAAAAATCAGTGTCTTTGTGAAAACTCATGCAAATGTGACCTTTCCATTTTCCCTTTCTTGGAAAGGATAATTTCTATTTCTTACTTCTGTTTTGTGCTAGGTAATAGCTGTAGATACAAACTTGATGAACTAAAATGGCAATATTTTTCTACAGATCCATACAGTGCACCAGGCCTAGATTTTTAAACTACACTTAAGGACAGGTGCATTGTACAAATGCACTCTTAATCTGTACCTATGAGCTCACCAAAGTTAGAAAGCTTAAGACATTTGAAAGTAAGCTGCCAAACACAGAACTTGTAGAGAGCATTGCATGCATGATTTATTGTTTTATTCACATGGCTATTAATCCACTTTGCTACATGGGAAAAAATATGGTACAGCCTTTAATTCTGTGCTATCACCTGTTTTATGGAAACCTCTGCTCAAAGAATAAATAAATTAGCTGTCCAGGTTGTATGTATATCAAGTTCACGTTTTAAAAAAAAAAGACAATAAATTTTTATATGCAAGTATTTGTACTGTGATTTAAAGTTTTGTTGCTTCTCAAGTGCATTATGTGCTATTGCTTTGCCTCATGTTACTGACACTATGAAAACAGTCAGAGTAGAAGGTATTGCAGAAGAGCTTTCCACAGCTCAGCAGTTTCTACATCTTGTTTCTTGACACTTAAGGACAATTATGTCCTTAAGTATGTCTACTACCTCAATTCATACTTGAAAATAGAGTCACTTGAGTCTACTTGGTGCGTGTTCAGATGGTATCATGTGGCAGTTTTTAGGTAAATTGGAGCTTAAAACATTTCTTAAGACAGCTTTCTGACTCCAGTCTTCTGCTTGATTCCCTTATGTACTTCCTCTTGGTTTTGGTAAACTTTCTGGCTTGAATTGTAAACAGTAGATATTGCATTTTTTCACTTTATATGTGGTTAGGTTCAATGAAGAAACTTCCTATTTAAAATAGTCTGAATAAGCAGTAGTTTTTATTTTGAAATGCACATCTTTGCAGTTGGGTTGCTAGCTGAATTTGAACTGGGAGATGACCTCCAGCTGGAGTGATCAATGACCTTCTTTACACTTGGATCAAGAGGACAGGAGAGAGGAATTCTATTTCTTGCTTAAATGAAGATGGATGTTTGGGACGACAGTGCTTGTCCTGGGCTTGCCTCTAGTGTTCCATTCCACTTCAGCATGTTTCCTGCTGTCTTTGCTTTGTTTTTAAAGTGGCCTTTGGCATAGCTGCAAGGCCATCTACAGCAGCAAATGCTGTTGACTCTACCTAGGTTTTGCTCTCTGACTGGGAATTTTCTTTTCCTGTTCCCTGTGAGTTCTTTTCCTTAAGCTGATGCATTTCTTGAGGTGCTGGCTGAGGAAGTTAAGGGACAAGGGAAATCTGTTGTCTAGTGTCTAACTGTGTGCCCAGCATAAAAACAAGTGCAGTATTAAATCCTGTTTGTATGATCTATTGGGGTAAGAGGGTAGCAGGATGTTTTCAGGCAATCTTGAGTGATCAATTTCCACCAGGTGCTGCTATGCAAGCAAAACTTTTTCAAAGATTTTGGTGGGGTTTTCTTTGTAATGTTTGTTTGTTTGTTTTGTTGTTGTTGTTTTGTGTTTTGGTTTGGTTTTTAAGTATCTGGCAACAAAGTGTTTTTCCATACCTTAAAGATTTTATGCCTCTGTGAAGCTGTTGAGTTTTTCAGTATTACTGAGCACACCAGTTGCAAGCTGTTGACATCTTCCAATTTTTTTCCTTTCAGTGAGTGCCCAGAAGCTTTTGCTTTCTCAAAGACCATTTTTTGCTGAATATTAAGACAGTAAAATTGGTATTAATTAGAACTCCAAGCATTTAGGTCAGGCCTGGCTCCTTGCTTTGCTTCAGTTACTCCTTTGCTTTCTGGCTCATCATAGGTTCCTCCAGCTCTTCAAAACCAATTTTTTTCACAAGGTGTGGAGGAATGTTTAGTCCTTGTGACTGTTTCTCAGTCTCTTGCTCCAGCTATAGCTTCCTGAAACTCTTGTGAAACTTTCTCAGTCGTTTGTGCCCTGCCCTCCATGCCCTGGCATGCTCTGTTGTCCCCTAGGTGAAGAACAGCACAGCCTTCCTCAGTGTAGCTCTATGACCTAGTAACCATTTTAAATTAGCACAGAAACGATAATGCAGTCAAGCTGTTTCATTGAAAACCACATTAGTATGCTTGTGCTTACATTTTTAGAGGCACTTAATTCTTTAAAAAAAGAGAATGACGTGAGAACTTCTGGATCAGATAATGGCTGTATGTGCTTCTTCACAGGATAGTGCTATCAATTCCATTTAACCATGAGCTTTAAGGAGCGTTTTACTTGCATAATTTTCCTTGAGTTTCTGCCCAATCTGGAGACAAATAAATATCAACATGCTGAAATGTTGGATTTTGAAAATGCAATCCGTTTCTTTACTAATTTCTTACATGAGCTTGGTCCATTTTGCTGTTAACTGTTCAAGGAGATTTTAGGCTCTCTTTCAATGAGAATTTTTATTGGATCTTATTTAGACTTTATCCTCTCAAAGTGACCCTGTGTTCATTGACTACTGCCAGTCGTTCTCTACAGAATTAAAATAAGCCAACCACTTACAAGTACTTATGTGGAATTTTAAAGAAACGAATAGCATCACACCATTCTTAAAGCCCCTCAGATTGTGGAATATCATTGCAGATGTTTGCAGCCTGAGCCCACATGGTCCTGGACAGCACTCTCTGGCTGACTGTGCCTGGACTGTCCAGTCTGAGGAGATGCCTTTGAAACCCTGCTGATCTGGGCTCTGTCACAATAGGAAATGTAAAATACCCTCTATCCCCCCCAACATCAAAGAAAATTACCCAGGAGATGAAATTTTGTCTTTAAGGATAATAACCAGTGATAAAGTATATGTATCAAAAGAACTTCATACCTCTCATCATCACATTTAACAATTTTCTCAAAATTTGCAGAGCCTGGAAGATTGTTTGATTTTTTTTTATAGGCACAGAATAGGGAGTGGTTTAGAACTAAGAGAATAAATAGTTTTGAAGGGGATGAATTGTGAAGTTGAAGGGGGAGATAAGTAATTCAGCTTAACAATGAAGTACCAATGTTCTTATTTCATTGCTGGCAGTAACTAAGCTTTTGTTGTAGTGCAGTAACACAGATTACAGTAGGTATATCCTAATCTTAGGCTATGCTTGGCAACAAGGATTATTTATGTAAGGGTGCCTTGGGTCACTCAGAAGATTTAAAAATAAAATTAAAAAGATTTAATTTTAAAAGTGCAAACTGACTTGTGAAACCTTTTGAAACTAGCTAACATCTGTTTTAAAAATAATTCTTTCAACAGTTTATAAAGCTGCATTTAGTCAAACCTGAGTGTGAAGACTTAATTTTGGAATAGATGCCAATGGACTGACCAGAGAAGTTTTAATGTGAGAAACAAGTGGAGGGATTTGAGAATCAACACATACAACATCAGGTTTCATTGGAAAAATCAAAGCCTTTTTACTAAGCTTTGCTTACAAGCTCTTAAGCTTGTTTATTGATATTTCCTGGACAAAGGTATGCTTTGGAGGGAGAGGGCAGTTCCCAGTTAAACCTGTGATGCCACATGGCAGGAGAAGGACAGATCGAAGTGAGGGGGGAAAGGTTGTTTTACAACTAGATATCTAATTAAAATTTGTTTCAGGTATATAAATATTTTTTTTTTTGTTTACTAATGATCCTAATGCAGTTCCATCCCTTGGATTATTGCTTTTATTTGCACAATGACTATATAACAGTGAGGCAAATACACAGATCTCCAGATTTTAGCATTTATTATCTCTCTGCTGCAATTTGCTTCTGTTTTGGATTTTTCTAGATATTTGTCTTCAACTAAGGTGGTAACTTAGTTACCTCAGTTGTCTGAGAGAGAAAAGCTGAAATATGAAAGGAGAAACAATTCTTAAAAGGAAAAATCTGTCCTGTTGAAGGGAATATGTGAATTTAAAACTTGATTCAGTTCACTGTATCCTCACCCTTCCTGTAAGTCAACAAGTAAACCTCTCATTTGACAACAATTTATATTATTTATTATGAAATGAGATTATTAATTGTTTATCCTGATCTGGTCTTTAGATTGCATAGAGGCCAGGGGAACCAGGGAGATTGGAGGAACCCCATAATATTGACATGGTAGGTTGGGAGTGAAGGAAGGTAAAAGCAGGATAGTGATAAATCTTTAAAATGGCTAGGTCTTTAGAGGTTAAAACCAAATTATTAAAAAGCTGATTTGGTATCATGCCACAAATTCCTTTCACATCAGTAACTGGGAAAATATCTAATTGTGAAGACCGACAGCAGTACTTGAAAAGAGTAACTTGGTTAGATTTTTACAAGGAAAATAAATTTTTCCTTGGATTCATTCAGAGAGGTAAAGCCATTCCCAGGAACTTTACTGGAGTCAGCACATGGAGCACTGAAAAAATCACTTTATTGCTAAAATGACAACACTCAAATGCCTGTGGTGGTCTTGTGTGTGTGACCACATTGTTTCTAGACTCTGCTGTTTGTGAGAGGCAAGTAAAGATGTACAAGTCTGCAAAAACTTGTCCAAAACAAAAGGCTTGAGAAGGAGGGAAGCAGTTTGTGCACTAAATAATGGAGCAAGTTTCCAGGGGTTTGAAACGTCTCCCCACCAGGTGTGACATCCGTGCCTCTCACGTATAATAAAAGCTTTATAGGTAAATCACTGAGCTGTACAGGTCTAGTGTCTGCACTGATAAATGTGGCCCTGAATCTGCCCTTGGCTTAGTTGATGTATGAGGACTGGATTGTGCTTATAAAGCTTCCTCTTGTGTTTGTCATCTTCACCTCTGGCTGTGCTTTCCCTTTCTCTGCTGGAAAGAAATTTGCTGTTGACTTTACAAGATCTATGACATTACAGTAAGATGCTCGTAGGGAATCCAAAAAGACTTCTGCAACTGATCCCATAGAATGGTTGCAGGTTAATTTTCAGTAAAAGCAGGACAAAGGGATATAATTAAATAACAAGAAAATGCAGGTTTAGTATAATGAGAAACTTTGAACAGTTGAACAGCTAACTTTTTAGGACCTTAACACTTTTAACAGAGTGCACCTATCTTGTCTAACTGATGCTGATACACATCAAGAGGAGACATTCTCTAAGTTGCCATGGAACTTAAAAAATAAACCAGCATATTACTTAAAACAACTTTGAGTTAATTGCGAAGATGTTTTAGAGTTGGACACTTGCTGTAGCACAGCAGAAATCTCTGTGGAGTGGCATAGATGAGTGTGTCAGGGTTGCAAATGAAGGGATGTGCTCTAAGATGTTGTTCCAGTAGTTACCCACAAGGTGGGGGAATGAACCTTTGTATTTTACTGCCGTTGTCTTACATCTTTCCTGCCCACCCTTCTCCTGCCTGGATACCACACTTTTAAAATCACCTGCTTGATGTGGTAAATGCAGAGCATGGAGCAGTCAATCGGGGCCTGTCAGACGATTTTCAAGCTGTAGATCCACATCTGGAGTTTTACAAGTGTTGAAAAAACATACTATAATGGTCATTCACATGTTATTTATATGCAGTGTAATAAGTAATCTGAATTGGTGCAGATTTCCATGGGTACAAATTTCTATAGTGGGGAATGTTTTAGTGTAAAAGCTTTTCTGTGTGGTTTTTACTTAGGTGTTCATTCTGTTAATGGTATTATTGATCTGTAGGTGGCTGTGTAACAGGCAATGTCCTATTTTCCCTCTCTGTATCTGATAAATTCAGAGAGATCTAAGGCAGCACAAGAAGCCATCAGAGAACTCTTGAAAAGGTTTGTACTTCATGCTGTTTAGCTGAAGTTAATAAAAATCTAATTTTTCTTAGTACTTTATGGTAGATACTACACCTGTTTCAAATAGTATTTTAAGATCTAAGAGTACTACTTGCAACAAAACAAAAATTAAAAGTCAGAAATATTACTCTGTATTTTGGTCTTGACTTCTGCCTGCCACTATGAGCTGCTGATAAAGAGAATGTGTCTTTACTCAGCTTGTGTGGTTCTATTGTAGGAGCCATTCTCACACCCCCTGAGCTTCCAGGGCTCAGATTGTCATGGATGTTCCTTTGCAGCATGCAAGAAATTAAGATGCATAAGCTCATTTGCCCTTTTTGTGTCTGTATTGTTTGTTGCAAGTCTCTGTCTGGTTTTAGGATCCTTTCCAGTTCCTTCTTTCTAGAGATCTCTTCCCATTTGTTTGTAACGTAAGGCTACCTAATTGTTTAATAATTTGGCTGGATCTTTTACAGGCAAAAAAATATTTAGCGAGAGAAAATATTCCTGGAAAGGCATATGGGAGAAAAGACTCTCTTGGTTGTAGGGGAATTACACATTCCAAATCAGGTAATTTCTAGTATTACCAGGCAAAGCATGCTCTCTGTGCTGGATTCTGAGGGCTGCTCAGATCCTCCTGCCATTGCTCACAATTTCCTAACCTTGTAGCATTTGCAGGCTAGGGCTGAGAACTGAGGAGAAGGCAGAAAAGAGGGAGATGAGGCACTTGCAAGAACATTTGTGCCTTATGCCTTTTGTAAGCTCTGCTTAGCTGCTCTCATCCTGGCTAGCAGAAGAAAATACCTTGTGACTTTGTGGCCCATCTAATGTCTCCTGGGTAGCCAGCAAGTAGCATAAAGATTGTATTTTAGTTCCCAGTTTGGCCTTTTTATTCATAGAATTCTGCTGGACATTGTGTCTGGGTTAATATCTGCCCTTTTTCGGGGAAAGCTTTGAGGCTTCCATTGGCACAAAGGCAAACTGGGCTGGCTGTGCTAGCACTGACACACTTGAGATAACCTAACAAATTCTGGATGGCTTCTCATTTCCTTCTAATAATTTCTGTGGCCCAGGCCTGACTAATCTAGTGACATTTGAAGGATTTGGGAGCTTAGAACAAAGGCAGAATGGAGAATGAAAAGTGGAAAAATCTGGATAGGCCAAGAGACTTGAGAATCGTGGTCTGACTCCAGTACTTGCTCTCTGTGATCTGTACTCACAGAATTTAAAACCTTAATATAACCCAGATGTCATAAACATTTATATTTGATTTGTAAGATGTTCTTTTAAACTTTGCCTTAGGTAGAAGTAACACTTTTTTTTGGTCATAGATAAAAGTTAATGGAGGAATTCTCCAAGCTGACTCTGTAGATGTATTATGTGTTAAACTTTAGCTCTTATGTTGGCTGTTTTATTGCAGAAGTTAGAAATGCTAAAGGATTAGTAGATGTTTTTAAACTCAAGTTGCATGCTGAAATGGGGAGTTTTATTTGAAAAGTGACTCCTTTCTACAGTGTTTCCATTTTTGTTGACACTGAAGAATTGACTACCAGAAAAGAAATTTAAAAAAAAAACAGCTGGAAGCTGAAAAAGTCTGGTTTTGGAATGTTCTAGTGTTGTCTGGTATGAGGTTCAGAGGCTTTATTGCTTCTGTTCTTTTCTGTGTGCTGAGGTCTGTGACTTGCTTCTGGGTCCTATTGGCAGAGTGGAGTCAACAAAATGCCCCCAAACCAGAGGCAGGAAGCAAATAAAGTAGTGTGAAATTCTAGCAGAGAGGCTGTTGGCAGGCAGGCTATTGATTAATCCACCAGCAGATACACAAGTGTGTGGTATTTTCAAAGGCCTCTGCTAGAGGAGCAACAAGTAGGCAGTTAAACCTCCAAGTCCTTGCAATGACATTAGTCAAACAGATACCAGTGGGCAGTAAATAGGCCATGATTTAGGATCCAGTCACCAGTGTACCTAGTGAAGATAAATTGATAGAAAAGCTTTGCAGGATGAAGTCTGTCAAAGGTGTGAGTGTACCTACGCACTTGGGAGCAGGGCAGCTATCCACTGGCTTTCCGAGGAGATTGGGGAAGAAAGACATCTTCACATTTCATGTTTATAAATATACAAAGAGAATGGTGTAAGAGCACAGCGTGTATCTGAACTGGGGCCACCTGAATTTCTAGCAGTTTAGTTAAGAGACTTATTGTGCATTTTCAGTGGAACCTGAAATAGATTCAGTTCATGAGATACAAAGCAATAAAGGACAGAAGAATAGCATTGTCCTTGCAACACAGGTGAATGCTTTTATTACCAGCTTTTCTTGAGAAAGTGTGCTTCTCTTTAAGCATCCAGGTGGAGATCATAGCTTAAGTGATTGCCTGCATAATATATTATTCAGCTGTTCCACCAGGCCTATTCTGTTACAGGTGATAAGGGCTTGGGAAAAACCTCTTATAATTAAGAGAATTACAAACCCTATTTTTAACATTCACTCTGCACTAAAATGGGGAGGGGGAAGCATGATAAAGTTTTACATTTCTTTCATGAAGTTACAGTAAATGTTGTAAGAGTGGATCATATGGAAAATGACTTCTGCATTGAAACTTGTAAATACTGAAAGACTCATGTGAATGATGAAGGTGCCATGTGCTAGTGAGTACTAATTTGTATAGTCTGTATGAGAATATAGTGGTGATGTTAGAATATGAAATTAAGAGAGTTTTATGTCTTTTGCAATCCTGTCAGCTTATAGAAGCTGAGACATACAAGATGAGGTAGCTGAGACCTCCAAAGAAGTTGTGACAAGCATAGTGTATTATGGAGCATAAAAACTCTTTTGGGCTTGGAACATTGGAATGCTGTGAGAGTAGCAGACTTCTGCAACAAGACATATGGAAGGTATCTTAGCCACTTGATAAGCAGTGCTGTAGCCACTGATCACAATAATTTAAAGTTTCCTTTCCCAGGTGGTTGACTTACTTGCTTTTCACTGAGAAAGGCAGAGCTGGGGAAGACAGTGCTGCTTTGGGGTTGGTGTAAAGTTGCTAACGCTGACTGAGGGTGTCTTACAGCAGAGTTTTTCTGTGCCTTTTAAAGCCTCACCCTTAAACACTCTGGCTTCCCATCTGGCAATTAGGATTGCAATGCTTTTGTAACTGACTGGTATTTGATGTTCAAAATTGTCAAGTAATCAAAAGTAATGAGTGTAAATACTGTTAACTCCAGTTAAATCTCTGTTCAAGTGATTCTGAGCATTGAAAGAGCAAGTATGTCAGTAACAAGGGTGATAGATGTTTGTCAGTCCTTTGATGTTTTATAAACATCAGAAAATATTAATCCCTTTACACACATTCATTTTGGCTGATGCATATAAACTGAAACAAGCCAAATATATCTATCCCTTCATACACGTTACCCCTCACTTCCGTAACAGTTAGAGTTCCTGTGGGGCACTTCAAAATACAATAATAGTTGTAATAGTTGCTGCACAATATTTAAAAAAAATTTCCCTGAAATCTTAACAGCTGGATTGCGATGAACTTGAACTATTTTTTTTAAGAAATACATTTAAAGACAAAGTGGTTCTTTGCTATTCAGATCTCCTACTCGCTGCTTGATCTGTTCTATCTCCCTATTAGAGCAGCACACAAAAATTGGAATAGTTGTTTTTTGAAATGTGTTTTTTCAATCCTAGTAAAACCAAAAGTTTAAAACTGAAGAATTTTTTGCACAGCTGATTGATTGTCTTGAGCCAAACCTCTCAGGGATGACACAAAAATTTAATACACCGGCTTGTTAACCTTCCAAATAATGTGTGCAAAAATTTAGGGAAGAGTGTTCTTGTTCGATTTTCATAAATAAAATATTGTATTACTATGTTGTTAATGGGAGGGAAAGCAGATTGGTTAAATGAGTGAATATGTTGACACATTGTTTTGAAGAAGAGTTATTTGGGTTCAGTTAAACAGTGAAATGAAAATAAAGACTTTTCTCCCTCTTCCCTGAATGAAGAATAGTGACACATCGATCAGAGACCAGCCTCCCACATTCCAGGTAACCATATGCTGATGAAACTTTTCTTTCTTTGATTGTATCATGGAACCTTCAAAACTTAGTGCCCTTATTGATGCTAAAGGAAAAAGTGAAAAAGGTATTACTGGAACAGGAAATTAGATTTTTTTTTTTGTTATTTTTATAGCTGTGAATCTAAGCTGGGGTTTAGATTCAACCTGCTCCTCTTATATTTTCCTATTAAGCTTTAGAAAAAAAAAATTGTCTGCTGAGTGTATCAGTCTTTGCATGATACTGTGGAATGGAGAACATGAGGCAATGCTGAATTCTCCTCAAGACACCAGTATTTTAGAGAGGCTGGAGCTATATTTCTCCTGTGTGGGTGTTTGAGCATTTGAATTGGCTATCTGTAGGGACAGCAAACTGCTTAAACTTTGTTTTCTTCTTTGTGAGATATTTCTGTAACAGTCTGAGAATTAAAATAGGGTTCTGATCTGCAGAGAAAATGGAGAAGGCTAGCTGGTTCTTTTTAGAAAAGATATAATGCTTATCTGGAGAATTTTCCTAAGAACTTCAGAAGCATAGTAAATAAAAGCAGTGAATATTTTTAGGTTATACTTAAAATCAGAACTCCTTATTTTGTGCATTTGGAAGTCTACATTGAGTTAGTTAAAATCATAACTCTGTAATAATAAGTAAATTCCTCCAAAGATTTTTCACAAAGTTTTAAAAAAGCCTTAAACTTTTAAAACCCCAAAATTAGCTACATGTGTTTTACTTGTTTCTGTCTTCACTATTGTCAGTGCTAAACCAGTGAGCACCGTTTGTTATACCTTCAATCTGACTCAACATGCTGAAATTCACTTTGTAAAGCATTTATTTCATATATGCTATAAGAAAACTGGATTCTCTTCTGATTATGCATAGTTTTCCCCAGACTTATTTCTAGTTCACAATGAAGCTCACAGAATTTCTCCTGTTTATGTTTCTACAGATACATGTCCATTAGTGAGCCATCATGATGTGTAAAAGCTTCGGCTTGCCTGGCCGCTGCTTAAGTTCAAAAGTTTTCATGAAAAACCCTCAATTACAGACCTTTGTGGTTGTGACAGTTCCATATATATCTCAATTGTCTTTCTTTCCAAAGAGACAATGATTTAAGATTTGCTGTATATGTAATGTAAATGATCGATGGTAGCTGACAGTTACCATCGTTTATCCAAACAGAATATTGTGTGCAGGAAGGTCTGAACAATCAGTTCAGTTCTGTTTTGGGCTGAAGCTAGTTTTGTACACAGTGTGTGTTTTTCCTCTTGACCACCTAGAAGGGTGTTTTTCAGTGGTGTTCCTTTTCAGTAGGAAGTGTTAGCACTGGCAGTTCTAAGAAAGAAGTTGTGATACCAAATTTTAACTACCTTGCAAAAACTTTGTTGCTCAAAACAAGCCTATGGAGAGGCTCATGCTTTTAATGAAACCTGATGATAAAATTACTTTAGAAAGAAGTTTTCCATGGTTTGGTATTAAATTCCTTCACACAAGAACCTTCTATTCTGTCTGTGTTCTAGGTTAGACTACAATTCTTGGCAGTGGCTCATTTAAGGAAATCCAGAAACATTGAAAAAGAACCAAGTTGTCTTTTCTTCTCGTTATACTTATTTGAAATTTAAATGCTGTAGAGAGACAGCTGCTTAGTAGTTATTTTTGTGAAGATCCACGTTTTGGTTGCAACGAGAGTGGAAGCTGTCTTAGAGAGACATTGTTCTATGCAGAACAATCTGTTTGGAGAAAATATCTTCTAGCCTGGATCCTGCATTAGCCTCAGGACAGAAACTAGCAATCAGGTGCCATTTAGAGAGATTAAGGAATTAAATTCTGGTTTGTTTGCTTTGTTTTTCTTGAATGTTCATGTTTATTTCATGAAGTTCAATTAGCAGACTGTAGCAATTCGATCTTGGTTAATTTCCTATCAAATCTGTGAAAACAGAAGCACGTAGTGACTTGGTTTGTAGGAATATGAGCTTTTCAAAACCTATAAAGAATCTCCTTATTTCAAGACAATGTTTGTTACAGTGGTGGCAGCTGAATTTTGTATAATAGAGATAGTGCACTGGTTTGGAGATTTCACTACTAAAAATGGAGGTGAACTTTAAAATCACTTTTATTTGTGAATAATTGCTCTGTTTCTGGTGATCAAGATACACTGATAGGTGAAAAAAAGGAAAAGGGTAGTATCTTTCTATGAGGACAGCAAATCATACATGCACACCAAGCATATTAGAGCAGTGACGCTGTCACAAGAAAGCAAATGCACCTCTAAAATTCCACAAAAGGTTTCAGCATTAGCTGATACTTAGTCTGTTATAGAAATAACCCTTGCATTTTTCTGCTGTATTGTATCTGAGAAAAGCATGGTCAGAATTTTAATTGTTTTTGAGTAACTCCAAACTACTGTTTGAGGAGACACTAAAATACCAGGTTCCACATTTGTGACATGTTGGTCTCCTACCCAGTATATTTACAACTGGATGTGAAAAATGTTATTTGGTTTTTATAGGAGTAAAAATGAGTGCCATTGCTTCAATGCAGCTTTCAGAATGATCTCATTAATTATGAAGGGATGTGTAGCCATATGCTCAAATGGCTGACTAAGCTTGAGCATCTCCCAGTCCTGCTGGAGCCCTTGAATGTTGTTGAACTAAATGTAAACTTCTTTTTTTCCACCACGCCATCCCCCAGCATTTGAGCTACCACAACCTGATCCAAATCTGAGACCTGACACTGCACTTCCATTGTTGTTTTCACAGTAGAGCAAGAACTAAAGTGAGGCATGATGTTTGAGTTGGAATCTGATTGCATTAGTGTAGTTGAGGCTTTCCTGAACCTGAGCCTCAGAATTCACAACAGCTTTAGTGTTATTAGCAGTTCAGTATGAGTTGGGTCAGCAGGTACTTTGTACCTTTTTGGGTTATAAAGAGTTATCTTGCATTGGTCCTTACAGGCTGCTTTTGCTGCACAATTTTGCTTTCTACTCATAGTTTTTGCCTCTTCTCTCCTTCTAGCTGTCTACTTTGGACATGGCTTCATTCTTGGTGTTACAGGTATCCAGCAGCTATTTTGACAATTATCAGGGCCAGTGATTTACTAAAACACCACCAAGAACGTGGCATTACAGTTGGAGTTGATAGCAGATACCTGGCAATTCCCCCATGTACGAGTCACTGCCATGTGAGTAAATACTGTGATTGCTTCAGTAAATAATCATCCTGCTGCTGATGGAGCTGAATGTTTGCCCACAATGTTTGTTCTCTTGTGGCATCACCACTGTTTATGCAGCAATGCTTGTGAACAAAGCAAGTAAGTGTTAAAAAAATACTTCTTAACCTGCTTCAGTTTTCTTGTCCAAGGCACAGTCTGGCCTTGCAGACGGTGGTACTGGCACAACCAAATGGGCAGCCTGGGGGCAGCAGGAAGCAGCCAGGTGGAATCCCTCCTGGGGTCAAGATGAATATGAAGGTGCTATCTGGAAGCATATCCTAAAAAAGACAAGTTAAAATGGTTTGGTCAGTGAACAAAGGTTCTCTCTGGTATGGGATGAGTTGTTTTTGTAATCAGCCACAGTTAGGAATACAGGAACTGTATGTTATCTTTATAAATGATGTCATATATCAGAGAAATACCGGATTACCTCTTGTTTTCTCCTAGTGGAAACAGAGTGCTAGAACCCCAAAATCAATTAAAGCAAAAAGCTGGAGAACAGAGAAAAACATGTCTGGAAATTAAAGATCTAGCCAGCAAACTAAAAGTCTTTTCGTAGATACAGACACACCAGGGTAGCCAAAGCATAAAGATTCTACCCACAAAAAAAAAAAAAAAAAATACTGCATTTTGCAGTGTGAAAATTTGCAATATGCTTTACCTTTTGTGGCAAAGAAATACAGATTTTGCCCCTGCAAATTGATGCATTCCTGTACAAGTTGAGATGAATATGCATTAATGTAAATAATAAGATAGGCAGAACTTGCCTATGAATTGTTTTTTTTTTTTTTTTTTATGCATAAGCTTGAAGTATGCCATAAATATTATATTCGATAGTGTTGACAATTCCAATAAGCTCAGAGCCATTGTAAGGCAAAGCTGAAGAGCACCAAAGCTGAGTGTCTCCTAACTGTTCTGTAAGGTAAGCTGAAAGATAATGTCACTGCTTCAGGGGGAACATGAGATGACAGTAGGATGAAGATTAATCAGCTGTGGCCATAGCACACCCAACTGCCTGTCCAGCGCACTTTTTGTTGTAGGAAACTTGCCAAAGATGATTTATAGGAGTGGTTTGCATGCTCTGATGTGGGAACTGGCAAGCGACAGGTCTGATTTCTGATTAAAACAAAAGCGTGTTTGTAACATAAATTAGGCTGGTAAAATAATCTGGAAACTTGGAAGTAGTATAATTTGTACCTGTGATAATCTATTCCATAGCACTTATTCTAGCTGCTTGAGCAGCTATTTGTGTGTATGCAGAGTTAATGCAGATAGTGAAGGTGTTATGCAGTGTATGATCCCAGTGACTTCCAGCCTTGCTGACTTGTAGTGTGGTCATATCTGAGCCATAATTCATGTTTGGCTTTCTACTGAAAAAGCAAGTCTGAAGCTTTTGTTCATGTTCAGCAGCAAATCCAACTCAGTTGGCTCTACAGTTGCTGTCATCAGTCCTCTGCTCTGCTGTCCTCTCCTCTTTCTCTGCTTGCCAACGTGCACACCTAAAAAGGCTGCTGAAGATATGGTGCAGTCTTCTACTCTCTCAGTTTAAAAGCCATTTTATTGATAGATATTTTATAGTAATATGTCAGATGCTAAGTATCTGTTGAGCTGACAAGGGCTGTTTTCAGCTGTCCTGATGGTGCCTGTGGTGTAGATGCTGGTGGCAAAGCAGGCAAAGTGACACAAGCTGTTCTCCATGTCCAGCGGGAAGATTTTGATAAGTGCTATTTTATTAAATGAAACTTGATTTTATTACTGTAGCTGACACAGGAACCCGTGGCAGAGCTGCTGTTTTATTACTCACCCTATCTTATTCCACCCACAGTGTCAGTCATTACCCCACAGGGAAAGGGAATGAATTTGTTCTGATTACTATAGAAATTAGAAACAAGAACAACCATCCTTTCCCAGAAGTTATTGAAGGGATTGACAAGTTTCACAGCCTGTAAATGAGGTGATGCAAGGCTTGCTGGAGATGATAGTTATGAGGATAACCTGGTAAAGATTACAAGGTGGTGGTGGTGTTAAAAATGTGAGGCCAAGTAGAATCTGGGCACAGAGCTGGTAATCTATTTGTCCTCTAACTGTGAATAAATCAAGCAGCACCAAGGTGAAACCTTAGCTAGCCACACAGTGTTTTAGCAGCTTGTCTACATACGTGCATGCACTCTGTTACTGCTTATAGGACTTCAGTGAAAACATTAAGGAAGGCTGAAAAAAGTTTTCCTCAGTGCTCATTCCACAAGCTAATCTTTTGACCCTGGTTTGGAGCCTAAAGTTGATTTTATTTCTCTGTATGTGCATGAAGGAAGCAGACTTGGCTCTAGAGATGTCACAGAAAGGAGCAGATATGTCCTTGAATTTGGGATTCTTGTAGCTTTAGAAAATGTTCCCTTTTCAAAAAGAAACAGGGACATGGAACACAAGGAGAAGCTGCTTTGTGCAGCTTTGAGGTGTCATGAGGCTTCTCCTTCCTGTCCCCTGTGTCCAGACAGGAGTGAAAAATGCAAAATGCATAGTCTCTCTGCATTACTGATGTGCATAACAAATTTTTAATATTGTCTGGCATTTCTTTGATGATGTGTGTGAGCCTACTTCCTTGAGCAAAGGAATCAGTTCAGTAAGGACTGCATGCTCTATCAACAGGTATAAAAAGATATAAATGAGAATTAATGAACAAGTAATTTTTTAGAGGTCCTGAAATATCACTGCTTTCAGGGAACGTCCCTAGTAGGAATTTTTTTTTCAATTTTATGTATAAAAATGTGTATAAAAAGGCAGTTACTAACTTATTTTTTGATTTTTAAAATAAAAATTCTTGCTTGATAATTATCAAATAAATAAAATATAAATAAAAAATCTCTAGGGTAGCAGTGGCAAAAAGAGTTTCTACTGTAGAAGTTCAACAGTAACTTGGAATGCATCTTTACATTGTAGGTCAAACATTTGTGTGTGTGTTGATCACATTCATTAACTTGCAAGGTCCCTCAAATACTATAATTCTTAAAGGAATCTCTTCACAGGTAAACTACCTGTAGGATGTTTTATTGTGAAAAGATCTCAGACTCAACATAGGTCTAAAAATTACTGTCATACATAAACATTGTTACCATCTAGCAGTGTATTCCTTGGAGTTCTGGGGTCTTGGTTAAACTGACAATTCTCTGTATAAACCTGTATTTATATTTTAAAAGCGAAGGAAAATGTGATCAGAGATCAAAATTGAGGAAGCTTGAATCCTTACTTGACCAATTATTTTTATAATCCTAGAATACAGTTCTTAAAAGCCTTGATTTGTCCTGGATTCAAACTGGATTAATATCTTAAATGTCATTCTTTAATGTGAGGGACCAGTGGTGTAAAAATGGAGAAAAATACAAAAAAAATTAGTATCTTATGTGCTTTCAGTTTTTTAACTTGCAAGTATCCTAACTTTCTAAGGAAGAGTTATCAGTGGTTTGTCTCCAGAAAAAAATTTTTAAAAACTGGAAACAAGTGGAAATATACAGGATATATGAGGAGTTTGAAACCCCTCATTTTCTTATTTCACCAGTTGTTTCTTCATGTAGATTGTCCAGAGGCCTTTTCTCTACTGTGTGCTGCAGTATATTATATTGCATGGAAAAGAGAAAAAGCTTCCCCAAGCTTTATGCTTCATGATTGAGAATCTTGGGTAAAAATACTCATGGTGACTTCAGTCACTCTTTTCTGATTGTTGCTTTACAGTTTTCTCCCATATACATTCCAAATTTTCAGATGCAATAAATTAAACATCTGCTATACTCTGTTTTTAAGAAAAGCTGAAAATCTGTATTGAATAATGCCCACAAGCAAATGTATTTGCCTTTGGCTTAGCCTCTAGCTTGAAGATTGTCCAAAATTTGATGTTACTCAAGGAACATGATTTCCATGGCTTTGCCTTGTTAGTGCTAAAACATTCATATACACTGTGTTTTGGGCTTTTTAATAAACTCTAAGTTGTGTGTGAGTATCCCAAATGGGGAATTTTCCTGGTAATGCTGAAATGGATTTCCCAGTCAATGAGGCTGCATGCTTACTCTCGGAGATACAAGGCCAGACTGCTGTGTCATTTGCATAGTTATTTCTGACGTGGGATATTTTATCCCTGTCTGTGCCAGCTGAGTGGCAATAGGTGATCTGAGGCAGAGTTTCCTGTCTGGAAGGGCTACTTATGAGCTATTGTCCTGTGGTGTTGGCCAAAAGAAGCCAAAACAAAATCCATCTCTGTAAAAAAACCCAGAACCAGCACCAGCTGCCATGCCTGGGATGTTGGGTTGGATTCAGCTGTTTTGAGTCATCTGACATCTGCCTTCTAACCAGTGTCTGGGCTCTGTCTCACACTGTTTTAGCAGTGGTTGCTAAGTGAGATATTGGGGCAACATTTCATCTTAGCTTTGGTGCATTATGATTACATCATGAATCTCTCTGTCCCAACTACTTTCATTTCTCTAAGATTTGGCTTATTTTCACAAATGTGCATAATGATGGCCATTAGTATTGGCAAGACTGGGCAGCTGCAGGTTTCCTCAGAGCAAAGTCCCTGGCTATTTTTCCAGTATATTGTGATGTTCATTAATGCAAGGTCATTCCCACTTCCTTCTTTCATTTCTTCCCATCCCAGCCGGTCAACTTGAATAAATAAACTAAATTAAATAAATGATCTTTCCTTTTCAGTTGCATTTGATATGCCACGATGCTACACAATTTTGAAAGGGCCTTTTCTAAGAGATGGCTCCAAGCAGCAGGGAGCCCAAATGCAAGGTCGTGTCTGTCCACATTTCTTTTAAAACCCCCTATCCTGCAGTCTGTTCTCTTCCAGCCTAACACCCTAAGGCTCCTTTGCAGGGGAGCTGGAGAAGTGGTGTGCCTGTTGCAGAGTGTTCTTCAGGCTGAAAAATATGGTTTCCATTGAGGTAGTGCAAAGATATTTGGTGCCCTGAACTACTATGAGCAGTTGTGTACCATGGTAAAATACCCTTCCAACTCTTTTTTGAGGAATACACAACCAGGCTCATTTTAGTCATGACAGTAATAGTAATAGCATGCAAACATAAGGCCAGGTGTGCCCAGGTGTCCAGGATGGTGGGGCCACACCTCGAGTGCTGTGTCCAGTTCTGGACATTGAGGTGCTGGGGCAGGTCCAGAGAAGGGCAGCAGACCTGGGGAAGGGTCTGGAGCACAAGTGTGGTGAGGAACAGGTGAGGAAGCTGGGGGTGTTTAGGCTGAAGAAAAGGAGGCTTGGGGAGACCTTCTCCCTCTCTACAACTACTGAAAGGAGGGTGCTGTGAAGTGGGGGTTGGTCTCTTCTCCCAAGTAACAAGTGACAGAGTGACAGGAAATGGCCTCGAGCTGCCCCAGAGGAGGTTTAGGTTGGATATTATGAACACTTTCTTCAGGAAAGGGGTTGTCTGGCATTGGAACAGGCTGCCCAGGGAAGTGCTGGAGTCATCATCCTTGAAGTTATTTAAAGGCCGTGTAATTGTGGTTCTTTGGGACACGGTTTAGTGGTGGGTTTAGCAGTGGTGAGTTCAAGATTGAACTCTATGACCTTAGAGGGCTTTTCCAATATAAACAATGCTATCATTCTGTGATTATAAATGATTCTGTGATGCTGTATGCTCTTCACCTCTCTAGCTGGTTGGAGAATGAGAAAAGATAATACTGGGAGTTGTGGGTTCCAGGGACGTCAGCTGGTTTTCAGCCTCCTGATGCTTCCATACACTGCTTAAGCAGGAGAGGGGACTCAAACAGACTTGTGTCACCTCCAGCCTGGAACAGGCTTTATTGCAAAAGACCAATTGGTCAGGTTGTAATCCATCCAAAATCTCACTGCAGCTCTGAAATCTCCCCTGTGTCTTTCCTGCAGTGCAGTACAGGTTTACCAGTCAAGTGGTCATGAACAGTGATCTCAGAAACAGCTCACTGAGCTACACAAGTTTCTGGAGATGGAATGATTCATTCTTTTTCTTCTCAAGAGAGCAGCAAATTGTACGATTTGGATGAAAGCAGTGATTAATTCAGAAAATGTTTTATCTCAAAACATAGCTTTTCTACTGCTTTCTAAAGTCTGAAACCAAGTGATAAGAGGTCAAGGAAATACCTGCACCAGGGATTCCAGCTATTTAAATTTCTTTGTTGAAATCACTGAAAAAAAGTCCTGGTAAAAATGAAAAGTTAGCATCAATACGAGAACATATCTTTCTTAGGAAGTGACAAAATAAATGGCTATTAATTATTCCATCTAAGCAGGAAATGCTAGTGTCACTTCATGTAATGTATTTCTTCTGTGTTCAAAGAGCATTTGGTTAAAATAGGAAACCTGGTTAAAAGGACACATTTTCGTTTTGGCTTGAAGTTAAACTAGTTTAGCAACTTTTGCAGGAAACTCAGATAACTTTAATGCCCTGTTCAGGCATTGTTTACTTGACAGGCTTGTAACAGCTACACTGCTTGAGCTCCTAGAAGACAAAATTTGTTTCATACCTTGAGGGTGCAAAGTCCCAGGGCAGCAGATGGCCCTATGATTATTATTTCCAACCTGTCTTACCTGACCATTCCTTCCCTGTATGAACAGCTGTTTCATTCACTTCAGTGCAGCCCAGCCTGAGTGGCTATTTTTCTTCTGCCCTTTTCTTTGCACACAACATAAATCTCTTCTTTCCTTTGACCTGGCCTGCAGTTTCATCCACCTGTGCATGCCTTCAGCAATGTCAAACTCTCGCCAGATCCACTTCCCTTTTTCTAGATAAATTCTTTTGAAACTAAACTTTTTTTTTTCCAGCAGTGCTGAATAGATAGTGTCTTCACTTCTTAGATACTCACCCTGGGAATGCTTAGTGGGTGTGAATTTAGTCGCCTTGCTCTGTTTGAGTGGACTCAGCCCAGTCGTTGAGTAACATAAGACCATGAGTGTTAACCAGTGAAATGGGCCCACATTCTGAAACTTGCAAGATTTAGCTGTGCAAATTACTCCATATAAACCAGTGAAGTTAATTTTGTCTCTAATATTGTGAAGGTAAATGTTCAAATTAGAACATGTCAAAATTAAGATGTTCCCAGACAACCCCAGGTTGGCCTCCTTCTGAGAAAAGGCACTTATAAGGTCATTTTTAATTCTGTAATTACATACCTTTTCTGCAGGACCTCATTTCATTTACTATGCAGGGTACTCAGAACTCAACAAATGAGCAGTTTTTCAGTGTTTCATTTTATCCTTATTGCATAGGCTCATGTCCTATTTACTATGCAGTACTCACACTGTACTGAATATAGAAATATAGAACTCCATGAGGAAATTCATCCTTCACAGTTAAGAATTTATTTTTGGAGTGCTGCTTTTAGACAAGGTGTAGGCATTCCTTTTAGTTTTGGAATGGACAGCTGGGGCAGACAAAAGTCTGCTACATACTTTACTGGCTGATGACATTTTCAGAACCTCAGTTAGCCATCTTCTGTTGGTTTTGACTGAAGGGACAACACTTGTAATGATTAACAGTGCTCAGATTCTGCAGATCATATTACTAAAGATGGACCCCCATAAAAAAATAAACAGAAACCACAGATTTTCTGCCTGGTGTAATTTGCACAGCATTACAGGTTCCTGGGGCAGAGCCAGCAGCAAAAACCAGAGTAGGGAGCATGGCAGGAAGTTTGTTCTTTTGTGTATGATCTTTTCCTTCTCAAGCTTTCCAGATTCTCTCAGAAAGGAAAACAGGGCAAGGGGATGCTACAGGTTCCAGCTGTCTTCCTTTTTCTCTCCAGTATATTTCCTGGACACTATAATTTTATTCCCTGAATTATCATTTTGTTCCCTGCTCCTGTCACAAATTTAAGGACTTGCAGATAATGCACACAGGTGAAGAGAACTTGCTGAAGTTTCACAGAGGATCTGAGCCTCTTTGGATCTAGTTTTTTTAGGTTTCAGTCCCATGGAAATTTCCCTGTTATCACCTCCTTCAGTAGGTAAGAAGACTCATGCCACGGTGTAACAGAGTAAGTTGTAGCATAGCAAATCTCTGTTGTTGTTGTGACTGAGTCTTTCTTTTATTATATGGATATTTCTTCTTCTCCTCAATCAAATGTCTCGATTCACAACCAAATGTCTGGCTTTATCCACTTTGAAATGCTGATAGCAGTTTCTTTTAGGTAACTTGAAATGCAAATAAGGATATATTTGAAACAAACTAATCCCTAAAAGGACTTGATGAAGTACTTGTAAGCTTATTTTTCTGAAAGCTGAGTCAAGTCCCACTTAAACATCAAACTGTCTTCCTGCACACATTCTACACAAAATAATGAGTAAGTGATGCTCTGAAAAAGAATCACCAGACACACTGCTGATTATGTTCTGTGGGTTTTATTTTTAAAGTAGGAACAGTGTTTTACTAGATCTAATTCTCTGTCATGAGTAAAAATATGTATTCCCAAAATAGGAATATTGCATGACAATTTGAAGATCTGAAAGATAGTAGCTTTAAAAAATGAGAAGTTCCTGAAGAAGTGTGTAGACCAGCCACCTTTAGCTAAAATCTAGCTAGTTATAGGTATGTTCTATTTCTAGATCTGCTTCTATTGAATGCAGAAATATTTACCTGGAGTGCTAAACAGCTGTAGAACTGATGGGATTTATGCAAATTTGTAATACAAATGCAGTTTTATTCATTTCTCTGGAGGAAAAATCCCAGTTTTTGCAGAGAACATTGGGGAAGAACAGATGATTTTGCCTTTAGGTTCTAAACAGAAGATCTGGAAATTGTTCGGTGTCTGTTCTTCAGAATCTCTGGAAGACATAGAGTAATGAAGGTGATTAATTGCACATATACATATGAAAGTTAGGGTCAAAATTGCTTATTTTTGATAAACATGGTAAATTGAAAAGTCACAGATGATGAACAAGGGCGATAAACCCATTTTAGTAATACATTTGGGTGGCATGGTGTATTCCTTTCATCCTTCGGAAAATACAAATAAGAGTTCATATTGATAGAAATAAAAGGTTGTTTCCTGTAATGACCTGGATTTAATTTCCTGTATCAGGTATTGGCTCCCAGAGGAAGAACGTCTGCCCTTTTTGTTGGCAGAATCATGTACTACAGCTTTATTTCATAAACTGCATTGTTATTGGACAGCAGCTAGGAAAAAGAGAAATTCCTAATTAAGGCTTGTACATGGAATGTCCTCTTGAGATGCTGTTGAACTGACTCAGGTCTGCTGAAACTGAGCTCATCGGATGCCTCTTACCTTGACTTTCATGAAATTGTTCTCCTAGGATTTTGCTAATTTGTGTTAAAAGAATCATGAGCTATCTAGACTTAACACATAATCATACCAATGTGTTTTACATGTCTGCCCTGACAAACACTGAGACAACTTTGTCTTTTCAAGGTGCAGAAATCAGATGACTGAGTTAATAGGAAAAATCCAAGTTAATGTTTTAAGCCAAATGGATTCAGCTTAGTGGTTTAAAAGTGAATTTAAACCTCTCTATTATTGCATCTGTACTGTATCAATATGTTAGCATAAGTGTGTGGTGTGGAAGAAGGGATTGCAGGCAATCTCACCCCTGATAAGTCACAGTTGTACTAATTACCAAAGAAGAGGAACAGCCTTGTCCTTAATGGGTTGCAGCTGAGACTAATAAAGGTAAGTGTGATAAAAGGGGTGGGTTGGTTGCTCAAAGGAGCTTTTTGAGGAAGAGGACATGGAGGATGTAAAGGGGCCCTGAGGGAGGAGCAATGATCCAGAGTGACACAAGGAAGAGAGTTGCTGCTGTAAAAGATCAGCTGTGGGCTCAGTCTGGGTGTGATGGAGTTGGAACCTGCTGTTGGAGCCTGCAGTCACAGTCAAGCTGGGGAAGGCCTGCATTCAGAGTCTGCAAACCAACACTTGCAGACATGGTCCAGCAGGAGATAACCAGCAGTCAGAGTCTGCAGTTGGACCCTACAGTAGCAGCTTGCTGTAATCAGTCAGGATGGCTAAACTAAACCAGGACCCTTTTCATGTTGTTAAATGTCTGTGTCTTGGCTCATTTCTACCCCTAACGAGCGCTCTGCTGCAACACATAAGGTTGAGGTAAGAATTAAGAAGGAAAATGTTAACATTAGAAGTAATATGAAATGTAAAAATACATATGAAAAGGAAAGAGTAATAACACCAGAATACTAAACTTTTAAAACGAGTGTTGTGAACTCTTAAAAATAATTGATGTTAGTGGAATAATGTGTGCCCTCAGTTTTTTGAGGGAAAAGTTCTCCTGAATTGAAGGTCAGAGTGCTTGCCCTTTAAAATGCCAGCTCTGGTACTGTTGGACCATTTCAAACTTTGATTAAGTGGTGAAAGTGTATTTAGGAAGACTTCCAGTTCCATAATTTAGAACTTTTAAATTCCACAGGGGTGAAATTTAAAAGTTTAAGGGGAAAAGTACTGGCAAAGCTACTTTTGAAACTTAGGCATGGAGTCTGTGTTGCCTTGAACAAGTTTGTTTTTTTGGGGGTGATTAGTAATTCTGTTGGTACCTTTTACAATCATAGTGTGGAGGTTATACTAAAGGGCAGGGATGAAATACAAGAACTGTTTAAAAACTGTCGCCTTAGCAATGCCAAACCAGTATTTGGTCTTGTGTATGCTGTTGAACTCAGAGAAAAACTTGTCTTCTGGAGAAACCTCTCCATGAGGGACCACATATAAACTACCTACAATTTTTTTTCCAAAGAATTTGTCAAATAGCAAGACATAGCTTAATCTTCCCTTCAGCTTCCTCCTTAAGCTACTTTTTTTTTTTTTTAATTTTAAAATGTTATACCAAATTTTGCTGCACCTAAATTCAGCCAAGATGCAGCCTTACCTTCTCCTACTTGCAATTCAACATATTTGTAGCTCTATGTTGACTGCATCTGTGGAAGGAGTTAATACTGCTCTGAGAAGCTGTGCTGCCTGGGTAGATAGCCCTGTCACCCTGTTATCCTGATGTACTTGAATTGATACTGTTGACAACAGAGAAATGTGTGTTACAAAACATTTCCTCCCATATATTATTCTCCTAGATGCAGTTCTCTCCAATTAGCCTGTCTTCTTTCCTTGTCTGGAAATACAAAGGCACACAGAACATCGGAGGCTGATAAACTGTGATAACAGTTGCATAATGACTTGCATAAAATAACTTTTGCCATAAAAATAGCTGTTCATAATTGCTTTTGGGATATTTGAGTTTCTGATTCTTCTTGGATCATTCTAATTACTGGAGGTACTTTTTGGAGAGATTTTTTTTTTATTTCCTTTGGGCAAGATGATAAACAGTTTGATACTCAAATGTGCAGATAAAACACAATTGATTACACAGTATTTTGTTGTTCAGCTGGATGCATATCACTTGTAGCTGCAGGACAAGGCAGCTTTGAACTCTTGGGAGTTACTAAACAAGATTAGTATTTTTATTCTAATATTAAAAAAAACAAACCAAAAAACCCCAACATTTCCAAAGAAATCCATGTAACTGTAATAGCCATGAGCTGTGAGAGTTTAAATGCCATCATGTTGCAGCCCTGTAAGAGGGGTGTGTTGTGAGACTTCCTGACTGCAGGGTAATTGCAATCAGGCAGGTTTAGCTGTGTCTGCCTTGGTGTGGGAAGGGGTTTGCAGAACCTTATCTCTTCCAGTAAACCCAATCCCATCAAACAAAAAATATAGAATTGTATCATGATTTTCTGTTATCAGTTGTTGACATGCTGATATAGATTAGAACTTGTGTAACCCAAACTGTTGAGGGTTTCAGATGTCTCTGTGTCTGCTCATAACAAGTCAATTCTGGCAGTACATTCCTTTTGCTCTATTTCTTCCCATGGGAAATGTACCATTTCTCTTTATGAAGCTTTGGTTTATAATCCTGACTTGGCTTTTTGTGATTACCTCTTGAATATTGCACCTCCATGCAGAAGGGACTTGCTGAGTGTATTTGGTTTATAGAAGGATGAGGTTTTGGCTGGAGTCTTCATCTCTTTTTTTAAAATATTTTTTATTTTTTTTTTTTTCCCCAGCTCAGTTCTTACTTTAAATATACGGGAAGTCAGCTTATCTACTGGTAGCCATATAGCATCTTGTATTTTGGGAGATTTTAACAGTTTCTGTGGGATACACAAAAGTATTGCCAGCTTCTGGAAGTCTTCAGCACTGAACAATTCTGCTCTTTTACAGATTTTCTTTTTGTTCTTTTCCTGCTTCCTTTAATAGGCTTGTTGCTGTGTATTAGTTTGATGCTACAGAAACTTTCATGTTGCCAGACATCGTGAAAATTATTGCACTGCCAAAATTCCAGAAGCACAGAATTGATAGGGTTGGAACGGTCTTCTGGAGATCATCCAGTCTAACCCCAATATAAAATATCTAATTCCAGGCATAAAGTATGAATGCCTTTCTTTTGCTGGTCTCCTAAAGTACTGTGTCATATCTACAGCAAAAAGTGCTTTTTGGTTAATGAATTATTAAGCTTTCTAATTTTTTATGAGCAGCTACTGGGATTGTGCTAGTGGAGTAAGCAAATAAAGTGTGTTCACTTGTAGTTTGCACTGACAGCTGTTTGGGGAGCAATAGAACAATGCATTTTGTGCTGAAAGTAGGAAATAGGAGCAGAAAAGACTGGCTAACAGGCTTCTTGGAAGTTTAAATAAAACTAGTAAGTGTATTTGCAGAGGCAATTTCCCTTCCTTGACAGGAAGGAAGTATCCAGCATATTTACAAAACTCCTTTTTCTAACAAAATGTACTTTCTTTTTGAAATCTTACAATGAATGCCAGTGCAATTGCCATCTGCTCTTATTTTGTCTGCCTTTTCCATCTGGATACAAGCATACCTCTCTGGATAAATGTAACTCCTTGGTCCTCTAGCCCACCTCATCTCTGGTGGCACTTGCAGGGTGATGTGACCTGTCAGGAGTTTGATCAAGAGTGGGTCGTGACCCTGCTGCAGTAGAAGGAAGTGCTGAGCAGGCACTGAGTGTAAAGATATGTCCAGTTAGAAAGGATGCAGTGTATGGTTTGGTGAAATGAGTTCCCAGAGCTGTTTGCAGTGCCTGCATTGGCCTATTGTCATCATCCTCAGCATCTGCTCTGGGGAGCATAAATGTACAGAGGAGCTCTTGTCTTTATGCCTTTGTTTCTAGTACTGACTAGTTTTTAGATTGCTGAGAAATGATTGGATATGAACTGTATTTTGAGTTTTGCAAGTTTCTTTTGACTTTTCCCCTTTCTTATTTAAGGGAAGTTACTCTGAGCTCTTCAGTTTCATATTTTGTTTTTAAGTATTAAATTGATTTACTTGACTCTCTGCTCTAGTAATTGGAAATAAGCCTTCGTTTTGGAATGCAAATTGCACCAGGGTTATGAGTTCTTCACCCATGGCAGAGGTTTCTCAAACTGGTGCAAATATGTGGTTTGACAGTGAGCCAATACTTTGTGACCTAGGGGCCTGGCTGCTCATTCCTTAATCCTTCCAGCATCTGTGTTTCACTCTTGCCACACTGTAGAACGGTGGAACATCATTTGTATGACAGGTGTTACTGGTTTTCTAAGAAGGTTGGGGAGGAGTACAGCAGCTGTGTGATGTACTCAGATCTGCTCTTACACTTGACCCACTGGAGTTTTCAGTTACAGGTACCACAACAGTGTTTGTACCTCTGCATGTGAGGCTGGGAAGTTTGACCTGACCTTTGCTGTGTCTCATCGGGACGGCAATTTCAGGATGGTTCTTGGGCACCCTCAGTGACCCAAAGCCTCAGCAGAGCACCTTGGGGCCCTCTGAAATAGGTTCTTGTGCCTTCTCATTTTTTCAGCTCGCTGGGACTACATCTCTCTGAAGGACTGAGGCTTTGTTAGTATCAAACACACGAATGAAAACCATTGCAGGAGCCATGTAAGAGGCCATTGAATCATCTGTGTCTTACTTGATGACTACCTACTTGAGTAAATCACTTTCTGACCAAATTTCACCTGTATCTTTTCCTTCTGATGTAGTTTGTGGTGCTGTTTTCAAAAGCCTGGCACCATCCAATTTAATGTGAGAGAAAAGGAATGGGATCTGCTGGTTCAAATTAATCACACCTGGTTACTTTTATACATAAAAGGCTATATAAATAATTTGCATGATAATATATTCCTTCTTCACCTCTACTCTTCCATTGACTCCCTTAGTTTCCTTCTATTTTTCTTTAAGGTAATGGTCCCAGTCTCTTCCTCCAGTTCAATCTGGTCAGTTTTGTCCTGTGATTGAATAAGAGACAGGCTAGCCAAAAGACTGGGCTAGTGCATCCAGAATCATTAATTCAGTCAGTCAAACAAATGGGAGGCAAGAGAACAAGAAGCAGTGACCAATTGGTCACATGGCAGGGGATCTGCCCTGGAGCATGGAACACACTGAGTTCAGCCCCTGAGCTGCATGGTCACAAATGCCATAATGATTTCTTAGCATGGCCCTGGCTGTGGTAGCTCATGCCAGCCTGCTGAGCAAGCTTGGCCAGGCTTCTTGAGATTCACAGATAAGATTTATTCCTGAAGCCTGACCTACATGAGTGTGTATCTAAATGTGTGAAAGCTGTGATTTGATGGCAAGCAATGAAAGGTCATAGAAAAAGCAGGCAATGCATTTAAATCAAAATGATGAAGCTGGGTAATTTCATTAGCAACAGTTGTATTTACTGGAAGTCACAGATGGTGCAGTTTAGCTTATGGCCAATTTGTTAAGACAAAATAAGTATAAAGAAAGAAATATTCCAAGTGAGAGGTGGTTAAAAATTAAATAGGCACCAGATGGCTCAAGATTGTCCTTCATAGAAATTTGGTGAAAAAAGACATAAACAATCCAAAAGCATTTCTGAATGGGACACTTAGAGGCTCTCTGGTCCTTTATCAGAACTAGGTTGAAAAGCAGAGCAATTAAACTTCCCTCACATGTTAACATTTGACATCCCAGCAAAATGTTCTACATGAACTTTCAAATTATTTTGTCTGATCTGTTCTTTAAACTGAGAAGCAAGATAAATAGAATAATCAATAAATGTTTCAGCCTTCAGCTACGTTTAAAATAGCCTTAGCTTTTATTGAAGATGAGGAGAAATTTCATTGTGCAGTGTATGTTTTTACATCTAGATATTGATGCCAATACACGAGCCTTTATGCTCAGAGAAATGGCAATATTTTAGTTCTTGCTTGCTTTGGAGAAATGGCAGCAGTTGTTACAGTTCCCTGATGATAGGTTACAGTCCTAGAGTGGATTCCAGGGGATACAAGTTTCTTTCCTGGGCCGCAGTGCAATTATTTTCCTGGCCCTGGAAAAAGTAACTTTCCGCATTTATACACTTTATTTATTCACTAGCACATATAGTGAGTTTGGGGAGTCACAAGCTATTAATAGTTTTTGCTTGGTATCAAGAACTGCTAAAGCTGATCATTAGCATTGATGCCTTTGAACTCTCTTGTAAAACAAATAACAATACCAATTTCCCACTTTTCTGGGTAGATAGCATGATTTTATTTTATAGAGCGCCTTGATTCTCTTTTCCACTCATGGGCACATTTTTGTTCATAATAAAGTACATCCCTGTGCAATACCAGTAAATTTAACAGTATATAAAAGAAGAAGAAAAAGAAAGTAAAAACATTACAAATGAATCCAAGGAAAAGGAGTCAGCATGTGCTCTTTGGTTTTGTATGGAGCCCTAGATATAGGTGATATCAGAGACACAGCAGAAATCTCTTTAAAGCAAGCTGCATATATGGAACTGGTTTTCCCGGGAGTGGGGGTGGAAAAAAGGAAAAGCAAAGAAAAACAGCCTTGAATGAGAGAGGCAGCTGGAGACTGTGTTGACTAATTAATGAGCAACACACACTTAAGAGCTTTTACTCATCCTGCACTAGCTCTGCACATTTTCTACTGCATGTTACAGTCTCTGGGTATGAAAGCTCAGCAAGTGGTGCCTGCTTGCAGGGAAAAGGCTACACTTGAAAAAGATGGCTGTACTCACTGAGGGGAAATGAAAGCATTTACAAATGTCCTGGAAAAGCCTGGAACAGCCCAGATGGAGAACATGATTTGAAGAATTTCACAATTAAATGAACTTAAAAGAAAAATCAGAAATGATCCAGGAATAATTTTGCCATGTGCCAAGGTAGCAGTAATGGACATGCACCAACTATGGCCTTGCCAGGGGAAAACATTGTTACATAAGAAAAATTTTTGTTTGTTTTTTGAGCTTTTTTGTGGGTTTCTTTCTGTTTGTTTATTTTGTTTGCTTTTTAAACATTTTTTTTTGTTGTTGTTTTTTTTAGTTTTGGGGTTTTGGTTCAGCTGCCAGAGTTGCACTTATAAACAGGATGGTGATTTACAAGCATGGCTTTCTGTTGAGAAAGACCATCCATCTAAGGGTAATAATGATTTTTAGAAGTTATTCCTTAAAGACAAAAATACAGAAAAGGATTTTGCTAACCTTGACTAGAAATAGCACTGACTCTTTATTTTATGTATCTGCAGGGCTTTGTATGTGGAAGGAGAAATGGGGAAGGGTGGAAAAGCAGGCTAGGAGGAAATCAGGATCTTTGAAGTGTGCACTCTGAAAACTTTGTATTCAGCTGCTGCCTTTAAGTTATTGCTGCTCTTTGCAAAATGGTTCAATCTCAGTGCCCAGGCAGTGAGTCTTTTGCTGTGTTTCTGAAAATCTGTCCCTTTCTGCCTGAGCTAAGCCTGCTCTAATTTTATCAGGAATGTTGGACTCCAGCAGTCTCTGCTCTGGTAAATTCTGGCTCTGCCGGTTCTGCACCTGCCACCCCATCCAGCACACCTTCCATCACCTTTACTGTTCCAGGAGCTGATCCTGGTTCATAAATATGATTCTCTTTCACACTTCTAGGCCAGCCCAAATGTTCCTGAGCTCACAATTGACTTGGTTTTGGGGCTGGAGATTAACCCCAGTTACAGAAACTGTTCTGTGTGAGATTTGTTGTTACCTATGTTTGGAGCTCAGGTAGCCCCTTGTTGCCAATATCCTTTGTCAGCAAAGTGTAGAGACAGTAGCACAGGGGGTGGAAAAAGGAAAAAAAGTCTTATGGGTGAGCAGCAAGAAGAGTTGGGGCTTCACAGGTGGTGGACAAATGCAGAAACTCTGAAATTTATGTCAACTCCTTGTTAAATGTGGTAGAAACACTACAGCAGAGAAAGAATAAAGCTGCCAAAAAGACATATCAAGAAATGTGTAAACTGAATTTGAAAAATGAATTTGCAACTCCACATTCAGTTTCCTATCATAGCTGTTTCATGATTAAGCAGATCAGATGCTTGTAAGTTTAAAAAAAAATAGATGTTGGAGGTGAATTTAAACTAACAGAAAACTCTGCTATATTCTGCATATCAGTAGAGAACAATTGAGGCTTAGTTGTAAACAGCTGGTAAATGCTGTTACCCACTATGTCTGCAAGGGGTATTAGAGGTGGTCTAGTGTCCTGTCCTAGTGATCATTTGTGGTTACTTTCTGGTTTTGAAATCCTCTATTATTTAGACCATGTGTGGGTTATTAATCCTTGGTATCCAAAATAGTGCAGGACAATTCTTGATTCTTCTGTTTTTCTTATTGCGTGTTTCGGTATTCAACAAACTTGTTTAGCTGACAGGTTTTATTGTGCTGTCTTGTTAGATGAATAGGCCTTTAAATGCTTTTATTATGGAGGTTTTGTTTTCAAATGTCTGTCATCTGTCCCAGAATGGTAACAGAAGGTAGAACCCTTCTTATAAAGACCAAAGGAAAAGATAATTTGAGAACTTTGTGTGGGGCATTGACTAGTTTCTTCACAGTTAGTAGATTTGCCTGCTAATGGTAGTGCTTGGCTTGTGCAGTCAAAACTGAAGGAGAAAAATGCATCCTTGTGGTAGTTCTTCAGACTCTCTTGTGGGTAGTATCATAAGAAGTCCTATTCTGTGCCAGTAGAATAAAACTCTATTTAAATCTGTTAAGTTGAAAGCACCTGAAAGGAATTATTGGTCCAATTCATCATTCCCAGAGGTGCTTACAAGCAGCATGCTGTGGCAGGAACTGTCTGTTTATAGCCAGAAGAAGGTTCAGGAGCCTGACTGAGGAGCTCAATTTAGGTGAGTTATATGAAAGGTTTTTTCTGATTACTTTGCTAGTGTGTGGGATATGTGCATGAAGCTGAAACAACAGGGGAGTTCATATACATCTCATTTAGCTGGTGCTATGTGGATTCTTATGCAAGGAAAGCCTTTCCTGGCTGACATTTAGTCCTACAATAATTGTTCTGCTCAAAACTCACTTTAAAGAGTTCTTAACTTTGTGTTACTGACTGCTAATTCTTATTAGAGCCAAGATTGTAAGTTTTTCTTCTCAGGGCACAGATTTACAAAAAGGTTTTTTTTTCTTTCCTTTTCCTCAACAGATCAGTTATGATTCTGTCCTTTGTGGTCTACAAGTATCAGCTTTGCTCAATAGGAAATTGTATTTTTATAGGTTTTGTGTCTGAAGTCTGCTTGGTTTCACTGAGCTGAAACCTGTGGTTTTGTTCTGTCACTGAAGCTTTACCTGTGTGCACATCAGCAAAGTCATCTGTAAAACTGAACAGTTTTCTTCCATGTCCATTGTGTTTGGATTTTTGCTTTAATTGGCTAATATTCACTAGCTTTGTGTTCAGCTTATTCTGATATATGTAAAACCAGTACCAGGTTTAGATTCAAATGAGAATGAAAAACTTGTAGTTCAACCTTTGCTCTCTCAGGGCTGACTCAAGCTCAAGTGTAGCTCCCCCATTCCTCAAAATTCATCCTAGTAACCAGTTTATTAATGGGTAACATTATCTATGGACATAAATGTTTGATATGGAAAACCTTGATAAAAGAAAATTCACAATACACTTCGTAAATAGGAGTATGTAACAACAAAAGTTTTCCAAAACCCATAAAATACAGTGTTTGAGAAATTACAGCAGCTCTTGGTAGGACTTAGATTGATCCAGGGAAATAAAATTTGTAGCAGTTGAAACCAGGTGAGAAATGATAGGCAGGTAGAATAGGAAGGCAGTTCATGTTCTTAGATTGTAACTGGTACATTGTTGCTCCTGCCCATATCTCAGAAAAGTTGATGGGTTAAAGGAGAAGACTTCATGAAGAAACATCTGGATCCAAACTCTGGAGAGACCTGGTTTGCTCCAGAGGTTTGTGAAGCCACACAGCTTTGAGCTCAGCACGAGCTGCCAGGTTTACCTTTACCCTTCTGCACAACAGAAGGGGACTTTTCTTTTTCTTCTCTGGAGGTGTGTGAATTTCAATAGTGCACCATCATTTCATTTGATTTTTTTTTCTTTTCTCTACTTAATTCTTTTTCAAGATGACAAGATCAAATTCATTATGACAAACTATACAGAAGGAGATGTGTGAGTTGGTAGATACAACAGCAACTAAGAGCTGTCAGCCAGCCATGAAACCTGACATGTGATACTTAGTACTTTAAGAGCAATTTACATCTTCTAAGGACCATACTATATAAACACTAATTAATCTCTAATTAACTTATCTATATGTATTAGCCAATTAATCTCTAATTAGTTTATTTGCAGATTTTTCACATTGGGAACTAATTTAGGTGAGGCGTAAACCTCCTGGGACTAGTTCTGATCTCTCAAAGAGGTGTAAGTCAGGAGGATGTATAAATCCATTCTAATGCAGTCATAGGGATAGAGCAGTGAAGAACTGCTCCAAGGAATGTATAAATAAGGCTCTTTGTGAGTTCAGAGAGAGATGCTATGCAGTGGTAAGAAGCAACATCAAAATGCTCAGAATTAATTAGTCAATGTTGATGGGGTTTGATTACAGAGTTTGGTTATTTTTAAAATTTATTTTTTCACAGGATGACATATTACTAGAGGATTAAAAGGAGTGTACGAAAGCGACTACCAAGCCTGAGCTGGCAAACTTAGTGCTAATATATCTGTTATGTGTAGAACTCTGATAGGAGGAGAGTGGGGAAGGAAAAAATGTCATGGCTGAAAATACCCTTCAGAGTGATACTTCCAATGCACCTTTGGCTGAAATATCTTAAGCTCAGTTATATTTTAAAATTATAGACACAAAACCATGTCTGGTTTTCAAATCAGGGAAGGCAGAGGCACCATGTGTTTTGCAGTTTTCCTGTCTTAGAATGCTGTGTGGATAAATGTTGGGGAGGCAGCTCATTTCTCCAGCATTTGCAGAGGTTGTAACTGATTTGACTGGGTCCATGATGTCCATTTCCAGTTTCCTCTGCAGTGTACAACATATTACTTTGTAAAGTGTTGATAGTATGAGTGTTCAGATGGGGCACTGCAAGGCAGCCCAGCTTTGCCCCTGTTTGTCCCCTTTGGAGCAGGCAGGAGCCCAGTGTGCCAGCAGACGGGAGGAAGGATGCCCCTGAGGATTTCTAGAAGCATATTACTTTGTGTCTTCAGATCACAAAATATGAATATGAAGTCTGGGCTTGGGCAGCACTGTTATGTGCCTTTTTATTTGCTGTGCCATTAGGAGAGAAAAATCTGTTCATTCCTGGAGAGTTCAGAAGGTCCTCAGTTTAAAAACTCCTCATATCACTTCTATTGAATTAGTTAAATCAGCTGAAGCAGCTGGACTACCCCTTACTAAGTCTGCAGGAAGTAGACTGCCAAATGCTGACACTGGTCATAAAACTGCTATTTTATTTAGATGTCCTTGCAGCACGGAGCTATCTGACATCATGTTTATAGCCTGCATGCAATAGAAATAGAAGAAATCGTATACATTTTTGGAGGTAGTGTTCAGATTCAGTTGTAATAATTCACTTTGTTGCTTCAGGGCTTCCATATTGCTTTGGGCATAAAGCTGTATTATAAATTACAGCACACAAAGCTGAGTTTGACCTACCAGTTGATGCATAATAAACTGACTTAATTCTGAATATTAACTACGTATTGTGGCCTAGAGGTTTTTTCCTCTCTAAGTGTAGTTCTGAATTATACAAGAATCTTTTTCTCGTGGGTGAAACCTAAATATAAATACATTCCTAGTATTAATACCACACAGAAAGGTGCCAATGGCAGAATATTTTCTTCCTAAATATTTCTTATGGTAGCAGAAAATAATTTCTAAACATTGCCAAGTACAGGGCGTAATTGTTGAGATTTTTCAATAAGTAAGCATCAGGAAATGATGAATATCTGAAAGATTTTTTTAGTTGTCACTGGGCACAGAGAAATGCTCTGGCTGCACTGGCATATTGTTCCTTGGGGTGCCCTGACCTGCCTTTCCAACATGTATTTTAATGGATCCTAGCTCAGGTCTAGAATTTTGCTGTAGGCTGAAGTTTATGATAAACAATTTCAGTCCTGGTGAAGATGTCTAAAATAAAAAAGATATAAAAAAATCTGAGAATTTAAATTCCACTGACAGAATTTTTGCAATGGATCAATAATACATGATACTATAATCTGCAATATACTTGCCCACCAATACAGCTAGAGATGTCTTAAGAGTCTGAATCAAAATGGGCTCGTTTTATGTGAAAACATTGTTGCAGAAAGCTACAGACCGGTTCTTCTGATTGCTTCCTAAGTATTTAGCAAAACAAAAATGATTGTGAAAAATCCTAGGCTCCTATATTTTTTTATTAAAAAAAAATTCTCACATTATACCAGAGGTAAATGTGTGTAGATAATACATAGGATTTTCTGTGAAGTCCTTAGGCATTTGAAGGATTTTTTCAAAAGAAGTACAATAAAAATATGAGGTTGCAGGTATTTTATATTCTTTATGGGGTTTATCTCATGCATAGCCAGTCTTTGCTATTTTTTTACTTCATCAATCTAATCAGGCTTCTGAGAACTGTGGCTGCAGCAGTCTAATTTCAGGTTTGGGTTTTGTTTGTTTTTATCATCTCTCTGGTGTTATTTATCACCAGAGCCGTGCTGTGCCTCTCTGCCAGCAGGAGGCACGAGCTGAGCTCTAACTGCATTAAGTGTCAGGGCTTATCTCGTTTTCCAGGACCGTCCCTAGGGAAGCTGTGACCTCTGCACATGCCCAGATCTACCAGGTGGTGGATCCTCCCCGGGGATCTCCTTAAATCTGCCAACTATTCCAAAAAAACCCCTCACACTGGGGCAGTATAAAATTCTCCAACGTGCCGGATAGAAGATAAAAGAATTTGAGTGAATGTTCTTCATTATGGGAGCTCAAAAAGAGACAGGAGCAGACTGTTTTTACCTCTGCTACCCTCCTGCCTTAGGGGAAAGGGAAAAATTGAGAGGAAGAATGTGGAGTTGGTCTGCTTGGGATTTTCTTCTCCCCTGTACTCCTTGCTGAGGAAGAAGGATGGAAAATAACAGATCCCCAAGCTCTACCCTCTACCAAGGTCCATAGCTATGGGGTTGGTGTGGCTAGGCAATAACTTGGTCTGAACATTCATTTCTCTTTAGGTACCATAGTGGTTACTAATATCACTCAGCTTTTTGGTTTTCCTTGCTTTAAACCATTCAGGTGGAACACAGGTGATGCAAATTCCTGTTGAATGCTAAAAAACATTTGAGAAGTTGTGATTCAAGAGTGCATCAAATAGCAAGTCATCAGAATTTATTTTTTTTTTTTTTTAAAAAAAGCTGATTTCAAAATATTCTGAAAATAGTCTTGAATTAGCTTTTAAAGCTACGTAGATTTCACATGCATACAGTATTTCTGTCTGTACAGTTTCTTACCATGTTTTATCCTGGAATTAAACCCAGTGATATTATCTCATTTTCAGTGAAGTCCTGGTGAGAAGCATACAGCAAACAGCAGTACCCCCAAACATTTCCAGATACACACTTCATCCATCATAAATATTTAAAATTCAATCATCAATCAAAACAACTGCACACTTTGAAGTGATCAGCCACTAATAGCTTAAGAACTCTGTGTTTTTTTTTTTAAATAACAAAATCATCAAGAACGCAACAAGTGTTTTTTACAGACTTCCCTCTGATTAAGCCTTTCTCTCTGTTTTGCAGAAGGGAGAATCACAGGGTAACTCCATCTTCTAACAGTTCCCCAAGCAGCAGCCAAGTTAGCTTGACATCTGAAACTTCTTTTCAGGGGTTGTTTCCAATTGTAACTATATTTTGGGGGCAGGATCTGTGCTTTCAACTAGGTACTTGACCGTAAGAAATGATGATATGAATGATTGTATGGTTTTTCTTTTCAAGGATCACAAATATTCTCACACACAAGAAGACTGTTTTGTTATGTATATGCAAACATGAGAGCAGAAAAGCCAAAAAACAGTTGTAGACAAAGTTGAAAAAAAAAACCAAACCCAAGCCCAAATAAACTGCTTTCATTTTTAGACTGAAAATGGAAAATCTATTGTAAAAAAAACCAAACCCTGCCCATTTGAGGACTACAAACTCAGTGCAGTTACTTTGCAGGAATGAAAGGTTCTTGGCTTTGCTTTTAATTCTAGCTCACAGCCACTGTTGCTTTAAACCTGAAGCTTATGCCTGGCAAATTTTGAGTGAAGCTCATCGGTGGCAGCAGGATAAAATTGTCGTGATGAGTTCTTGTCTTGGCTCCCTCTTGCCTGGCAGGGTAGAGTGTTGGTTTGTTCTTTTATTTATTACATGTTGGCAATTGCATTTATAAGAAAATAACAGCTGATATTTATGTGGTATCTGAGTATATGTAGCTTGTTACAGTCAGTTTTCATCTGTTTGTGCGTTTAAAATTGTATGTGTGAGGCATCTGATGGTGTGGCTGTATCTACTCTTGAGTGCATTCCAGGAGGGTTGGGATTTCTTCATATCCTGGGTGGTGAAGAGACACTCTCCTACAGCATGTAAGGCCTCATATTTTAGCCAGAAGTCCTTATTTTTACACTGTTCCAGTCCAAAGCCTGCACTGAGTCCCAAGATTCTGTAGTTTCCAGGCATACGATGGAGTTAGTTAGACACAAAGTGAGCTCATGTCCTTATCTTCTGCCTCCTCTCATGTCAGGGGAGAATTCAGCAACTTACTGACACTGAGCAAGGCTGCACAAATAAAGAGAACTTGATGATTGCAGAGCAGTAAAGGCTCTTTCCTTGCAGTTGTCTTTTCCCCATGCCTTGGGCTCTGTGGATTCCCTGTTCCCCTCACCAGGTCTGTGTATGCCCTGTGTTCTTCACAGGCATCGTGTTTTACAGGAGTTCCTGGGTGCCAGGTCCTCTGCAAGACACAGTGTGGGTGCTCTTTAGGGAGATGGTCCTGTTTGGAGCCCTTCACAAGTACTGTACATCTTGCAGATGTTTACAAATTGTGCCCTAAACCCCAACAAATATATACCTATGTATGTATGGCATGGAAGACAGAATCAGAATTTAATGCAAATGAAATTGGATTAATGACTTCCCAAAAGTTGTAGTGGCATTAGCTCTTCATTCTTTCATGAGATTCTGAAGTTTTTGCAACTTCTCATTTGTGAATGATCAGGAACTAGATCTGCATTTTTAAAATTAAGCTCATCTCTGTTTGCAGTTCCAGAGCATCCAGAACAAGTTGCTGTGAGGTGTTCTGTGTACAGGTGGCCTTGAAGGCAGCCCTATTCTATCTGAATCCTTTATAAATAGAGAGAGGGGGAGAAAGGAGACACAGGTCGAGCCCTCTCAGCACACAGTGGGACTCTGGGAAGTTTGCTTTAAACCCCAGGCAAGTTCTCTGCTCACTGGTTGGCACAGACTTACTCCTAAGAATTTGGCAGTTCTAGAAAGAAATGCGTTGGCCCTTCATGTAAGGGCTTTTCTGTCTGTATTGGTGTGACTGTGAAGTGAAATTTGGATTCGATTTTATCTAACTGGCTGGTTGTGAGTCCCCAGGAGAGCTGTTTGAATGCTTTGGGACCAGGGTGAATCCCACCAGTAATGGTGTAAAATAGCCTTAATTTCTCCATTCCATATGAGCAATAATGGCCTGACTGGGGAAATGACTTCCACTGGTGCTCTTTAAATGGAGCTGATGATGTAGAAAGTGTGAAAAAAAAAATTGTAAATAGAAAAAAGGAGAGCCTGGCACTGGAAGAAAATCAACTGAAATTGACTCAGATATTTCTGGGACTAAAACATTGCTGAGGGGAGTAGCAAAGGTCAAAGAAAGGTGGTCTGAAAGAGTAAAGTTCCTCTTTCTTCAGGTCCTTCCTGATCTACAAAATCTTGATCTTTCTTTACTTGCACAAGGATCTGTACAATTTCTGTATGTGCTTGATGCAACAAGATTTGCAAAAAGCTGTGTAGTGCCCTCCACTTTTGCAGAAGGGGCTGCTGGCACAGAAGCCAGGGTAACTGTTACAGCAGGATAACAAAAACAGTGGCATTCCTTAAAAAGTCAACATTTTTTTTTCCTCATGAATTGAAGCAAAATCCTGTAGCAGACAGTTGGTAAAATATTTGCTGCCTTGTGTTGCCTATGAAGTAAAATATTTATAACATTTATAATGTATTAAATGAAAAGTGTGTGTCAAGTGGCACTGCAGTTTCCACAGCTGCTGACTCCAGTGCTTGTCCAATAGGTCTGATTTGCACTCTGGTGGGCTGGTGCAGAAGACAAACAACTTCCTTGTGCAGTGTAGGATTTAATTTTAGACTCCATGCTGCTCTGTTCTATACCTTTGTAGTTTATTTTTGTCATCATGTAGATCTTTCTAAAATGGTAGCCACTGGATGGGGGAGGAAGCCTCAGTTATGTGTCCAAATATCATCTACTACAATTCTAGGTATCATATTTGCACATTTTTCTGAAGGGCAACAGGGAAGGGTCCAAGAGCTTTAGATGTATCAGAATGGGCTTAACTGAGTTTTTCATATAATTACAAATGTAACATTTCTTCATTTAAAATTTCTTTAGCAGTGATTCAAAAGTAAATCCTCCCAGTAATGATAATTTCCACCTATCCTCATCCTTCAAGATACATAGTGCTCAGAGCCAGCATTTGGTTTTGAAGTATAATCTCTTACCAGGAACTGGAATTAACGTGTCCCTGAACCTCTTCTTGTTTGTCTTGTGGTGCTGTGGCAGGAACACTCAGTGGTGAATATTGACTATTCTGCCAGCTGGAGGCTGACACTGAACTTCATCAGGATAGAAAATATGGGGGAAGTGGAGATGTCCAAATGGTGAGAGTGCTCATAATACCCAGCCCCCTGTCTAGTGTGGTTGACAGCTGAACGTGAGACAGAGCTTGCACTACCAGAATTGTTGACTATTTCTCAGCATGCCATCAGCAGAGAGATTCCTATGTATTTTTAATGATGTCTCTCAGCTGTTTTGCATGCAGCTGCTGACACAATGCTTTGGAAAAGGCCATGGGCACTAACAAGGAGAGATGTGCTCTATGGAAGTGACTTGGCTGGTAGCAGAATCAGGATCCAGAACTGGATTATGGATATGTGGTTGGAAGTCCTCAGGCATTCTGCTGTGAGGTGCTCTGCTCTCTGTCAGGGGTGTCTTCTGCTGTCCATAAGGCAGACAAAGCTTCACTTGGGTTCACCTCTCTAGGTAAGCCCTGGGAGAATTATATCAAAGTCAAAAATGCATATTAAGTTGAATTTGCTTTCTAAATACTATGTATAAACAGCTCAGTGAATGAGTTTATACTGTGATTAACCAGTGTTTGAAGAGGAAAAGATGCTGAAAATGGAAAATATCCTGTTGAATCAGATCTACTAATGGTAAAATACTGCTGTCTTATCAATTCCTCAAGACATTAAATGTAGGTTAAAAATCTTTCACTCTAAAGACTGTGAAATCAGAACTTGCGATATTCATTTTGCAATATTATCTGTTTATTCAGAACAAGAATCTTGTATGAAATATTTGTGAATATAAATGTTACCTTGAAAAGACACTTCATGATTTGGGTAAAGGTAGTCTACCTGCACAGAGAAAAAATTATCTCATGAATGATCTCCACAGAGATTTAAATAGTAAACTGGTATTTCTGAACTTTAAGAAAACAGATTAGGTAAGGAATTCAAGGCTATAAAATACATTAGATGCATTACACCTCTAATTAAAAAATAATAGTGACAAAATTTGAAAGGAAAATTGGATCATAACTATGGCATGTTCCTTGTAGGAGGGAAAGAAATACCTTTTCCTTTTAGCTGCACAGCATGGTTTTAGACCTGTAAGCCAGACTGCTGAAATACAAATTTAGATACACAGACATTGACAGAGATGACAGATTCTCACATCTGGAAAACTGGATAACAACAATTCAGTTCATGTAGAAGGATGAAAATTATGCTTTCACTTCTGATGCATGGCATGAACTCTAGATGAGCAGATACAAATTTCAGCTTGTATGAGTCAACTATTTAAAAAAAACTAGCTCAGAAGAAGTGCCTTTTGGTGAATTCTAAAAGAATTCTCATGACATGTTTAGATTTTGTTTCTCTTGCTGCTTGCAATGTTGATCATCTCTGGTGGAGTAAGTGATAAAGTACCATCTGACTGAATGCTAATGTTTTTGAGCTGTCAAGTAGTAGATTATCCAGTTTGTTGTACACTGTGCACATGTGCACCTGCTAATTTGAAATGCTGATCCACCAGAGAGAATCTAGGCTGCCCGAGGAGTCAGCTCTGACCCATTTCTTTGATATATGACTTGGTCTGTCTTTGATATTAGCAAAGAGGTTTTCTATCCACTTGTAGTTTGAGCGATAATAGCTTAAGGCCTGAACACTGTCTGTGACTTCCACTCTATTGTGAGAATCTGTATACCACACAAACCCAAAATACTTACAGGGAAAGTATAAACTTCAAAGGAAAAAGAAGTAAGAAGATAGGAGAAGCATCTTTTCTTCAATCCTCCGAGGTTAGAACAAAAAGCGATATCCTAAAGATGAGCTCACAAGAAGATGTCAGGCTTCGTATATTTAAAGTAGAAAAATGTGACATTTTTCCCAGATTAAAACATGTTAATGGGGAAAAATTGCAGCCATAATAAATATTGTATGAAAAGCTGCCAAGTAACAAAGCCTTGACAAACTCAGGAGAACAAGAACTTCAGATGATTCTGCCACTTTATTTTTGCATTATATTCTATCTACTCTTTCTGTGTATGCAGAAGTCTTCAATGTCAGTAGGAGTTTGGCATAAAGGGCAGATTAATTTAGACATCACATTGATACGTGTCTTCTAGAGCAGTGTGTGGCCTCTTGGTGCTGTTGCCATAAGATACCACAGTCTTTGTGATCTCATGTAGAACCTGTATCCTGTGTGATCCCTACACGCACCTTAATAATTTGCACTTTTTTTTTTTTTCGTGGCTGACCAAAAAGACTGGGGAAAACATCTTGGCATTTACTGTCAATAATGATTAATCTTTTAAGAAGTAGTTTAAAAGAATGTATCAATTTTGAAATAAAAATGTGTTTACATCTAGGAAATGAAGAATTGTTACTGAGAGTCATTAAAAGAGGTCAGATTTTGCAGAAAGATTTAAAGACCAAACCCTTTGAATTGTATCAATTCAACTGTGTCTCATAAAAGCAGTAAATCAGGACTAATGCTTTGGACATTTAAAAGTGGATATGGGTAATTGACATCTCCTGCGTGGAATGTCTTACAGAGTTTCAAGCTGGTTCCCTTTCCATGGACAGGAGTATGCTATCACTGGTGGAGCTCAGCTGGCTGAGCATGTGGTCTGAAGAGGGAATTTCTAGTCTGCTCGTGATTTGGGCATGAGCAGGTTAGTTAAATCACCTGGGGTATGTGCAGAAAGCAGCCTTGTTGAAGATTCAAACATAGATGTTTTGCAGACATCCAGAATGCCACAGCTGCAGAACCTGGAGGGTCACCTACTGGTTTGTCCATTCTTGCTTGAATGCCTTTTTTCCCAGGTGATGACCCTCTGCCAGGGTATGATTCTAAGTCAGGATGCTTTGTTCAGGTCTGAAAACCTGAAACTTATCTGGGATTTGTTTTTTTTATTTGCCACAGGAGATGGCAGCTTTACCTCTTTCCTTGTACATCTTCCATACTAGATACAGTGGTGATCCCTCACACCTTACCTGCTCAAGTGTCACTATTGATCATCAAAATGTTTCAGCAGCATAGAATTATGCTTTCACTTCTGATGCATGGCATAAACTCTAAATGAGCAGATACAAATTTCATCTGGAAGATGCTATAGGTTCCTCATTTATTCTTTAGGCCGTGCCTCCCCTCTTTCCATGGATGTTTTGGCTTGAAAATTACTTTGTATTTCTTTGTGAAACACTTGTCTGTAAGTCCAGCGGAGCTGTTGTAGAGGAGCCTGCACAAATTTGTGGAAGAGAAATCCTTGGAAGGATGTTAAACACACAGAAACTGCTCTATCTCAGGAAACTGCTGAGCTGCAAATACCTGGGGACTCAGCTGCAGTCAGTGCTCCAAAGAAGCAGCATTCATGCCAGTTCTGCATTTCTACTCTGCCCTGGGGACCTGCTTTTGGTTGCTGTTGAGAGCAGGACACTGTGACATGGGCCTTTGGAGTGGGTGGAGTTGCCTTATACCAGTTATCCCTGCTGAAGGAATTCCTCTGGCATCTCTCCACCATGTTCCATCTGGTTTCAAGGCCAAATGTGAGGAAGGCAAACCAACTATTCAAAAGGGAATTTTCGGGAAGACAAATGTAGCTGTCCAATTGTAAAAATTACTTTTAAGTTGGACAGAGGCAATTTTGTGATGATGGCAAAAAGCAGTGCTCTGAATCAAAATAAATATAGGGCTATCCTTTCTATTCTGTGCCTTATTCTTTTAAAACATGCTCTGCTATTTTCACCAGAATGCTTGATTATGTTTTCAGTATTTGGTTAAAAGCTCTCAGATATAAGTGTGTCTTAGGAAGTTTTCTTTCTCTTCAGTAATTTGCCTTTTGCTTTTCTGGTATTGTGCTCTAACCATAAAAGCAAATGAAAATTTTATATTTCTGAAGCAGCGAAGTACAAAATGATTAGAAAATAATAAAGATATGGAGGTTAAGCTTGAAGGGATAAAGAAATGGTGAACAAATAATGAGTATATAACTCTAGTGCAGTAAAACACAGAAATTTAATTTCATATATATAAAAGGTCAGATAATCTTTCTTTTTTTTTTCTCGAATATAGGATAGGGGAGTCAAAACAGGTCGTATAACGACTATTTATTCTTCCCATAAGTGTGTTGGTATCATTCTTCCCGAAGTGTGTGGAAATGGTGTATAAGTTTTACTAGAAATACTTAGTTTTGTCCAGATACTTGGTAGGAGATGATATCTGCAGAGGTTCTAAACTGTCCACTATTTTCTTCTGCACAGTGAACTTGGAATCCACATTTAAGTATTCACTGTCTTTCTGAATTATACATGTAATAGTCTGCTCAGTGAAATGTAAAGCCATCATAATAGTCTTAAAACCCAAATGATCCAGATTCACCCCAGAATGGCTGACTGAGCAGTTGTAATAGCACTGCTTCTGTGTGTGAGGATTAGCTAAATTCTGCTCCTTTTATCCACAAAGCTGGATGAATGTGCAGTGTTGCTGTCCACCGCCTTACTAGAAAGAGATCTGTCTTGCTCTCTGATTCTTATTTCTCTGGTGTACTGACTCATACCCTTCTTAAAATACCTCATCAAAAACCCAATGCAGTCCCCAGAGCTGAGTTTCGAAGTCTGTCTGTAAACAGAGCCATGTTTACAACATGGAGAGCCAAATTTCTTTCTGTGTGTGACAGATCATTTACATTGTCTAAATAGTGAGTAATTCCTGTGAGCAGGGATTCAATTTTGATATAGAAACTGCAAAATTCACAGCCCAGTACTTAGTGATCTTTGTTGTTGTTCTGCTGGTGAATAATGTCAGGTGGTGAAGAACAGACCATAATAAGAGGAATTTACAAAAGAGTAGAAATTGTAAGTACAGATAACTCTCTTTTGTATCTCATTGTGCATAGTTCAGGTTGTGTCCCAACACAGAAACATTACAAAGCTATCTATTATGGCTACAAAGGTAAAACGGGGAGGAGGAGAGCAGAGAGAGAGAGAAATTATGCAGCACAGGCAGGGGAGCAAAGCCTTTTGATACTGTACTTTCAGACTCAAAACTTAGATTAATGAGGGCAGAGCTTCTTAGATTGCTTTGGAGTACTGCACACAAACTTCATCTGAAAGGAAAAGGACACTTTCAATGTAACCTTCACTCCATAATTCTGAACAAGCTGCTTGCTAGTACTGTAGAAAATTTCAAATGTCTCTAAATATTAGAGCATCAAGCCAAATAAAGAAAGAATAACTTATTAAGGTGTTAGCACAATGTGAGTGACCTTCTTGATGTGACATTTTTTTGGCATAAGAAACACCTCCAGCAGATGTTTAGTAGTTAAAGCTATTTAAGAAGACTTTTCTGCAGAAGAGTGAGCCAGATCATTTGAACAACATATAACAGGCTCTCTACCCACACAGGTAGCAGCAAATTTTTATGGTAAGGATGTATAAGAAAAAGCAAGTGTTTTTTTCTGTCAGAAGTGGAGAGGAAGAGCCCTTCTCTCCTGTCTCCCTTGCTGCCTGTGTGCTCTAGGGGAAACCTCTACCGCATTTCTCCTGCCTTTAAATTTGTGGGGTTCTTTGGGCTATTCTGTTGTTTTCAATTGTCTCTGAAATGTTTTGAGCACCCCACTTAAATATAGGCCCAGTCTTTTGTTTGAGGGCAAAAGCAGCCTGTCCTTGTCTGAAGGGCATTTTCCCCCAAAGGGTTGTTTTGTGTGCTATGTCAGAAGTATGACACAGCATAACCTTTGTGTTGGCAGAAGGAAACTTGCAATGGGAGATAGTTTAGAGCTGTGCAGGAAATGTATTTAGCCACGATGAGTTCAGATTGAAAGTATCCCTTGCTGTGTCTGCAGAGGGGAATAATCCTCCCAGAACTGTGCTGAGAGGGTGAGGAAGGATCCGAGCTTCGATGCCTGTGTGGGATCAGTCACTCCCATCCCACTGGCATTCTGCAGATGCCAGGCTGCTAGAGAATAGGGAAACGGAAGAATGCCTGTCTCTTCTTTCTCTTTGACCTGAAAATCCACTGTCTACCTAAGAACCCCTTTCTGATTAGCATGCTTTTGAACTCGATACATTCCTAGGAAAGCTCTCTGGGTTTTGACCAATCCATTGCATTTGTATTTCCTGATGAGGAAACTAGAACTGCTCAGGAATTTTCTGCAAGTCTAGATGTCCTGTATTTTGTGGGAAGGGAGTGGATGCAACTTGAATCCCTTTAGACTGCTGTCCTGACCAGAACCTAGTGATGAGGTTTTTGAGCAGCTTGCTGGAGTCTGGTGCCTCTCAGGTTTTGCCAGTGCCCTGGAGGCTATGCTGTTGCCTGACATATTTGCATATGAAAGAATTTCAGTCTTCGAGTAACACAGTAGATTTTTCCTCTTTGGCAGAAGAAAGAGCAGAACACAGTCCACAAAATTCCATGCACCGTAGCTATGGTACTTCCTTGAACTGGGTGTCAAGTTCAAAGGCTGTGCTACCAGGGTAACTACTGGTATAGCCTCATTTCTGCTGTAATGGCTTGGGCTTTCCCAGAGCCATGGTATCATTTACCTTTTTTGCAATGTGTTTATAGGGAGATCTGATTTGACATGCCTGATTTTCCTAGATTAATTTTATATTGTAGGCTCTAAAGAAGGGCAAGAAGCACTGCTTTGTTCAATGAATAAATATTTTCAAGAGAATTTCAAGTGACATATCCAATTTTTCTTTTTTAAATGGTGAGTGGTGAAATGGCTTCAGAATAGGAGGGGAAGGAGCAGTTCTTTTTTTCCATGTAAAAAAGTGAAATGAAAACAAGGTGCAGCACCTGAAAAACCCTGCTAAAGAACAAAAATTAGTTTCAGCTAAAAAGCTTTAAGTAGTGTGGGGAGTACAGTATTATACAGTATATATACAGTATGCATAATATAAGGTTTGTTTGTCAATTTGGATGTTGTCTGCTCCCAGAGAGACAGACCTCTATTTAAGTAAGGTCACTTGGCAGTACAGAGCAAATATCAACACCTCCTGCAAATCCCTGTTGTTACCAAAGAGTTCTTGTCCTGTGAAGCACAAGACTGGCATGTGTCTGTCCTGCATACCCTCTCTTCCCCAGCACAGCCCCTGTGGGGAAGGTTTCCTGCTTTACCCCTTGATTTCCATGGGTGCTCTTTGCCCCTTTTGCCCACAAACCTCTGCCTGTAGCGGAAAAGTTGACTCTTGAAATTACTGGTGTCTTTCTTCGTAAGCCCAAACATGGCCCATGTCAAAATGTCTGATTCATGAGCACCATCAGAAATCTAAAAGGCTCTATCCAAATCAGTAATATTTTCTATTTGAAGTGTTTTCTTGAATTCTTGAGGCTTGAGTCCCTCAGACTGGTAACAGGAAGAGAATTCCTTGGGCCTTACAAACTAGCTCACTGGCCACACCAGCTTTAGGCTGGAGCTGCAATTACAGTTCAAGTGACTGGGGAAGGAAGGGGGCAGGTGGATTGTTCCATAGGAAATGTTGAAACAAAAAGCATAGACCCAGTCCATGACAAGCATTTTAAAGAATATTACTCTCAGTATTCAGTTCACCTCACAAGTATCTGTTCTTGGCCTAGAGAACTACAACTGAATGATGCCTCAGACTCTGAGATGCCTCCCAAAACTTGCAGTCACTTTGATATCATTAAATGTTCTTAGTTTCCTGCATGATGCACTTGTTCTTGTATGCTCTTAATTGAAAACTTTCCAAAAGCGTGGTGTGAGGCAAAGTGGCAGGCCTCATTCTTATGGCTTTCCTCTTTAAAGCATTAAGATTATTTTTATTTTGCTAGAAGAAAAGCTTAAAGTGCAGGAGTAGGAGAGTAATGAAAGAAACTTGTGGCAGAGACAGAAATGGAGATTGTATTCGATGAAGTCAGTGATGAGTAAACACTGTCTGTAGCAGTGATGCTCTGGCTGTTTTAGCACTGTGTGTGCCTGTCCATTAATGAACTTGCTCTCTGCTCACCCCTGGCTGAAGGCTGTCTTAGGCCAGGTGAATATACTTCTGAATATAATTTCCTTCAGAATTTTCTCCCAGCATTGTATCTCTGCTTGTTGGAATTTTGTGAAGTTCTTGGCCATCACCCTCTAGCTGTACAATCTATCTGTAAATCCAAAAGAAAATTATTTTCCTTTAACTGTTTTGGACAAATATACTTCTAACCAGAAGTCCTCTCACCATATTTCTGGTTACTATGGTCAGAATAGTCACATCTCCCTGTATTTAGGTTGTCTGAGGATTAATCCCCTGACTCTTTGAGCTTCATATACAGTGAGGATTTTTTTTTCAATGCTTCTGATCATTCTTGGTATTTGCCACTCATAAAGCATTCCATCATGTTTCCTACTTCTTTTCAAAGTCAAAAAAGCCCAATCCAATAAAGGAGATTAGATTTCTGAATTACATATATGGATTCAAAATTGCTTTCCTAATTTATTTTCTGTATAGTGTATTTTGCATCTTGGGGTTTTATTATCTTTTGTTTGGGATTGTTTGTTCATTCAGTTATCTGCAAAGATGTACCTGTCTGTCACAATGTAATGCAGAGTCTGTAAAATGCTGCTGTGATTCAGATTATTCCTTCCACTGTAGAGTATTTGGCATTTAATTGCATTTGGATCTCACGTTTGACGATGTTGCTTGCTCACCAGGCTCCCTCTTAAGAGCTTCATACTCTTCCTGTCATGATTAACCTGAATAATTTCATGTAATCTGTGTATTTTGTAACTCCATTCACCTCTGACGTAGCAGAGGGAATCTGGGCTGGAGCAGAATACTTGAACATGTTGGAAACCACCTTAGGAACTGAGTTATCAAGTTAGTGCTGCTTAGCTGTATATAGAGGAGTTTTTTCCCTGTAATTTGAATTTGAAGTTAAACCCAGGATATAAGATTTCACTGTTCAAATGTCATTGCTGACATGCAGCTCAAAGCAGATTTGGGGACTATAATGGCAGCTTTTCTGTTCTTTATATGATTTTTTTATAGAATAGATTTTTAAAGAAGTGATTCAAAGTGTCATGAACACTGACACTGTTGTGTAAGAATCCCAAGTTGATTTTCTCAGGTCATTAAGAGCGAGGCTGTGTTATTGTTCTGTTTGTAAATGATGCTGCTGCATTGCTCATTTTCTGCTTTCCTGTTTTTCTTCTGAGACTCTTTTTCAGTTTGTGAACTGCCTGTGGTGTAGTTAAACTGATGCAAGTAAAGTAAAGGAATTGGATTAGTGAGAATAATTTAAAACTCTTTAGCTCTCCAGTTGAAATTCAGTACAAAAAGTGTTTAAGATCATATTATCAAAATGGCAGAGAATCAAAGGTAATTAACAGCCCTGATTCAGGTCCCAGGGAAATCAAGAGAACTCTCATTGGCTCAAAGTCAATGGTTATTTGTGAGCTAGAGAAATAACAAGTTTTAAAAGATCTGCAAACAAAATAAATGAAATAATTTCGTGACATCTTGATTCTAAGTTTTTCTACCTAGAAGCATTGACCTGTCTTTGTTTGATTCCCTGTATTGTTCCATATGTTTTGGTTTTGTATATGAAGTAAACATTAGTATCAGGGCATCTAGTCATGAAGATCCTGTTACACAGAGGTACACTTAATTCCACAGAAAACAAAGAGCAGGGCTTTATTTTAATGCTTTCTGTGGTATAAACTCCAAGGATGATGTTTGTGTCCCCAGCTGGGGAAAAGAAATGGAGAAAAAGTACAATAAGTGTGTTCAGATTTTACTGAACTTGAAATTGTAACTTCATTCTGGGGATCATTCCTTATTTTGTGCATTTAATTAATTACTATGTATCTAATCATACCTGAATAGAGTCTTTAATAGCTGAAAAAGATAATTAGGAAGCATGAGAGGAAAGTGTTCTTTTAGAAACATGAACCCTGTGTAATAGTCACATACATGAAACAGGGCTAATGCCTGTCTTTATCTTGTTTTCCTGAAAGAAGCTGCCTTAAAATTCCTCTTATAATGGTTGCAAGGACTCCTGTATGTCCTTCATGGCCACAGAACAATATATTTGCTTTTAAAGCTTGAATGTACAACCAAAACCTGCTCATGAACATGTACCTTACCATACATAACGGGAAGAAGAAAGTAAAGATAGTGTGTCTGCCTCTATTGAAGTACTCCTCACATTCAGATTATATGATTATTGCATACTTTAAAAATGCAGGGTTTACAGAAGGCCTGTCTTCCATTTGACCAGCAAACATAGCTGGAAGAGGAAAAGGGCTTTTGTAACAAAACCTTCTAGGTTTCAAACCTTTCTCATTGGTCTAGTAGAGGATCCTACCTCTCCCTATGTTATACCTGTGTTTTGTTAAGGAAAAAATACCAATGTGTTGCTGGACTTCAGGACTGTAGAGGAGCTGCTTTTGCTGTATGTCAGTGACCACAGAGCTCTGCTAGGGGCAAATGCAGGAAACATTGCCTCCCTTCAGTAAATACAATGAATAAAAGAATTCAGTCAGTTATTCACTGAAATATTCAAAATGGAAATACATAGAGAAGGATCTCATATGAACAACTGTGGTATATGTGAGTTTATCACCTTGCGCTTTGCTTTTTGCATGCTGTTAGGAACTACATAAAATCCTGGAGGAAGTCAACGCCCAAATGGTGAAAGTATTAGTTTCAACAGAGCTGTTCAAAGCCAGAACAGTGTGCATCTTTGAGAGTGGCACAGATAATGTGTCTGCTGGTTAAAAGTATTGAAAGAGCAGCTAGTCCCTATATTCATAATATATAGCACCCCATTCCTTCCACCTGTCCTACAATTTTCACAGGCTTTGCCAAGCAGCATCGTCCAGGTTTGCTGCTTTGGAGGTGTGGAGTGCCTGTCAGGGCTGTTCTTGCCTCACATCCGTGTGACACCTGGATCTAAAACCCTAAACTTGTCATTCTGTATGCAACCAGCAGGTCACCCAGCCGTGATACTGTGAGAGTGGCTCAGACTCTCCTGTGCTCCCTCTCTTCCCTCTTCCGGATAATTTCTCTGCACTTTCCTTCCCTGCCCCTCCCTGCTTCCCCCCTCCCAGTTTCTTTCCTCTGGACGTTGAATGAAATACTTTGGTCTAAAAAGCTTGAGTGAGTTGTGAAAAGCTTTTTATTACCTGCCAGAAGTTACTTGTCTTTGCAACTCTTGCAAGCTCTTCTGGTTATTTTTACTTGCAGAGTGTTTTTTCCCCCATTCTTCAGCTGCTGGGCAAGATGGCGTTCATTTGGCTTCAGTTCTGACAAAAGATAAATGAGCTTTGGGCCCTCAGTGATTCACTTTGGCTGCCAGAGGGTTCCAAAATAGCAAACTATTTTTCATAACTGCAATGTGATATGAAGTGAGTTGCAGCAGGTGCTCTAACATATACTACAGCCGTCTGCAGAGTGGGGAATTCATTAAAGTTTCCTCATTTGTCCAAAAAAGTCACCTTTCTGAGTGGCTAGCATTCTGTCTTTGCCAGCTGAAGGTACACTCTCCTGAAGCCAGAAGGAGAGAGGGGGTTTTGGTTGTGTAGGAAGTACATACTGAAATGGAACTGGGAAGTTAATTTGTTCATCTTGTGAAGAATCATTCTCGCTTAGTAGATTCATCATTTACTTTTCCATTCAGTTTAATTGGATTTGCTGTTTCTCTCAGGGATGCAGATAGCATGGATCCGTGATTTTTTGGCCTTGATTTTATTTTGAATTGTGTTTCAATGCCTTTCACTTTATAGATTTGCTGCAAGTTGAAATTTGAATTGTAGTTCCAGAAAACAATCAAGTATTTAACAACTGACACTGTGCTCTTGATAGAAAGCTTCCTACCTTGGACTGGCAGTGAAGAAATCAGGGATGCCAGCTAACCTGATAATTCAATGTGCTCATTCAATTTTTGTTTAAAGTTCTATATTTCCTTGTAGAAAATGAGAATAAATTCTCAGAGGTATCAAAGCATGTTAGAGCCTATGCAAACAAAGCCCATAGAAGAATTTAGAGGAATGGGCTGTCTTAAAGGCAGAGCACAGATTTTGCACAGGTCCCTACCTGCAATCCCACTGACATAAATAGAATACCATGTAACCACTCAGGTCCTGCAGAATCAGCTCTTGAAGAATTTATGCCCATATAATTGCTCAGACATGGAAAATGTAATAAATATTAATGTTATTCTCAAGGAACAGTTTCCAAGGAAGAAATGCACAGATAAATTTAAACTTATGCATATTTTAATCCATAAAATATAGATTTTTCTTAAAGTGCTGGAGTATTTAAGGTTTATATATAGCCAGTATTCAATACAAATGTTTTCATACTGAGTAAGATTTATGTGGCCATGTATTGTACCCAGAGGTCCAGCACACAGCATCATGTTTACAAGCACATCTTAACCAATACACATCTTTCTTCCCTGAAATTTGTAGCACCCAAATAAGTAAATGCTGTCAGTGATGTAGAGGCCCCCCCTTGCACTGCAGGTACCAGCACCACAGCTTCTCTCATGGTTTGTGGTTCTGTTCTGTTGCCTGCAAGTCGGTGAGCCCAAGGACATTGCCAAAACTCACCTCATAAGACCTTAATAAAAAGTATCCCCTCTGACCCAGTGGGGTAGGTAATGGATGGGCTGCACCTCCCCCCATGGGCTGAGTTCCCAGAGTGTGGTTCATTCTTTCTGTAGGATTTGTAGTACGATTTTTCACAGCAGAATTTCATCGCTGTGGTTTTTTACTGCTGAGGAGCAATGGAAAAAAGAAAAGGCTACAGACTAACTGGCAGGGAAACTGAATGTTGTACAAACTGTTTCTAGTATTTGCTGCCATCCTCAGCCTCCAAAGGAGCTAGAAAAGAAATCTCTGTTACAGATTCATCACTCCTGCCCTTCCAAGGAAAAGCAATAAAATCAAGCTTCATAAATCCCCAAAAGCCAGGAGAAAAGCCTTGCTTTCCCAATTATGATCAATATAGAACACTCTTTAAAAGTGTGCTGGTCAAGACTAATGTCTTCAGGCTTCTATCACATGGTATAAATCAAAAGAAAAAAAAGTTAGAAAAGCAATAAGGCAAAGCACTTGTATTAATGAAGTGATATGTGGTACGGTGTTTATTCAGCCTGTTAGGGTTTCTTACAGCAGCACTGTTCGTTACTCACTGGTTGTATTTGATTAATGTTGACTTTGTACCCTCCTTTTCCTGCCTTGATAATGCTGTACTTCCCCTGAGACTCACACGGCAGAATTTGTCCTTTGGTAGACAAGAGAGAAAAAAGGCAGAACAATAAAAATAATCTTTGGTTTCATCTTTTCCAATTTAGCTGGATTGAAGCTGGGTACATGGGGTGTAATCTAGACCAGCTTCCAAACGGGATTTAAGGCTTCTTGAGTAAGGATGAAATCTTGGTTTTTGTGGAAATGCTGTTCTTAACCAATTCCATAAAGAACAGACTGGTGAGCTCATCTTTTGAGTCACAATTCTCAAGCTAACTGCTCTTCAGGTCTCCCCCAGCACAGTTTTTGCATTGAATATGAAGTGTAGAAACACATATTTCACACGATATCCACAAGTGTTTTGACAGATGAGATCTGGCAAATTCTTTTTGCACTGATTTGCAATGTTAATTAGAACAGGGAAAAAAAACAACCCCAAAACTTTGGCTTCTGTGCTGAAGCAACAAGTGGGAATTGCAGTGCTTTGGTTGACGTTTGCAGCCTCCTTGGAAGGAGAGGGCATTGCCTGAGTGCAGCTGAACTCCTCACAGCAGTGATGCCTTTTGAGCTCTGGGTCAGCTGTGTCAGTGGGGCAGGAATATGTGGCACTGTGGGATTATATTTTCAAATTAATTTCTGCCTGGCAGTTTCTTGTGCTTTACAAGTGGATAAATCAGAAATGCCTGGTAGCATTTTGTATTCTACTGCATGCAGAAAGCAGGAATAAGAGAATATTAGAATGTTAAGCTCTTAAACCATTTATTCATTTAAATATTAATGAATACTAGAATTAGAGATGCCCAGGTGCTTGTTCTTCAACCCAGATATATTTATTATGTGGTGTTTTACTTCCATAGTAATTTTTTATAATATTGCATGCATATGTAAATTTGATGTGAGCTAAAAAAAACCAAACCCAAACCAAAATTGTGTGGATGTGTTCTTTTATTTCTGGTATTGAGAGCTAAGCTCAAAATTGAAATGTCTGAATTAAATAGATCACACTTTTATTTTCAAGATCAGATGTAAGATACTGTGTCTGGAATTCTAGGAAAGAACTATTTGCAAATGACCCATAGAACAGGAATGATTATAAAAATTTTTTTTAGGATTTCAATAGCGTTTGATATTTGATGATTGATACAGTGGTTAAACTGCTCTTGAACAGACATTGTTGGGTTTGTGTGATTGCTGTTGCTGAATTCCCACCAGGAAGTGTAAAGAGTGCAGATTTCTCTTCTTACCATGCAGTGTCTAAAATCTGCTCAGCTCCGAGCTTTCAGGTTTTCACAACACAAAGGGCAAGAGCTGTTACCATTGCCACAGTGGTGATTGCCTCAAAAAATTAATGGAAAATACATGTGCTAAGGTTTGTTTCTTTCTTTGCTTTCAGTCGGATTGATTTATTTGAGAGGCAGTATTTATTAATAAATGATGAGCTTGATGAGGCCCTAAAGCAGCCCCATTAAACTGGCCCGGTAAAGTGGTGGTATAAATGTGACACACAAAGATTTGAACAGAAGAAATGAGGGGGTTTTTTAAGAAATAAGGAGTTTCTTAGCTAGCAAATTCATCCTGGGTTTAGCAATATGGTGGTTTTCCAGCTGGTCATCTCAGCTCTCATCATCCACGTGTCCTTATCTAGACCTTGACAAACTGCTGCAGTCCCTAAAAGGGTGCCTGACACACACACTGAGATGATTTCCTGCTTCTGGTATCCCTCATGCTTGTTAGAGAAGGAGCCCTACTCTGATCCTCTTCCAAGCAAGGGAATGTCTGTACTTATAAATCGTTTGTCCCTTCTTTTTTAACACGAGGTTGATGCTTTCCATTCAAGAAATTAATCCTTCACTTGTGTGTCCATTTTGCTGGCTTGGTATCCCTGGTCCTGTTGTACTTTGGGGTGCCCATTTCTACAGAGAAATGTGGAAGAGTCTATAGAGATCACCTTCTGCAATGGGAGGTGCAGACATATGGATCCCTGGAAAAACTTAAAGGATCAAACATTTGAGTGGCACATTTTCTAATATTTAGCAAAATTCCAGGGCAGATGTGATGCAATGCCACGTGGCCCGTCTTTGAAGGTCGTGGTACTGAATGTGGATTTTGGGTTTGAAAGTCAGCTGTTCACCACTGCATCCCTGTTAGCAACACTTTCTTTTCCACCTGTTTCTCTGTCTACAGACTTTCAGAGCAACATATATCTTAGTCTTACTTATTATTTGAAAATAAGAACTGCATCATTTTCTGCACCCAGTTGTGCTCTTAGATTGGAAACAATGCCACCTGCAGCTCTAAATACCCGCTTTTCTCATTATAACAACATCCTTAAAACCCAGTCATTTTAGGTGTTATCAAAAGATGTCATCTAGAGATGCCTGCTGTAGTTAATGTTGCCTCAGCATTTTTATTTTAAAGACCTTTTTCTCAGGCCTGTAAACAGGCCATAAAAACTTAGGTGAGGCGGCCACTTTACATAGGAAAGTTTTGTTGGAGAAATCTGATGTTAAAGGAACGCTGTCAAGCATTGCTAAACTACCTATCAATAAAAATCCCTCTTATGTATTGTCCTAAAGATAAATGAAAGTTGAGATTTAGAGGATGTTAATGTTAGACAATCTCCTGCACTGCTGGAAATCTAACAACAGAGTGGTGTTCAGGCTGTCTGAGCTGACTTTGGCCTACCACAAAGACAAATGCACTAAAACACAGGCTAAAGGAAACAAATCTTTAAGAGGGAGAATGTAAATCTGTGAGATGTGGTCTAGGCTTAATCTCTGTGAGTCAAACTGGAAAAGGATGCAATTCAAACCTTAACTGAGTCGTTTGATTCCCCTCTGGTTTTAACTGAACACTAATGAAATGATTTATTAATAACATTTAAGTCACATAAGAAAAGTGTTTGACAAGCAAGCAGAAAGGCCATTAAAATAACTGAAGTCCTTTCCAGAAGCTTTGTAGCAATTGTCCTTCAGTTGTGGCATTGGCAGACAAGCCTGACATCTGCAAGTGTGTATTTGCTGCATATACAGATCCCTGGGAGCTGCAGATGTGCTTCAGTTCACCTGTTTTTCAAAACTTAGGCGCAATATCCCCTCTGTTCAGGATATTCTGGCACTCTTCCTGGTTGTTAGATTTTGCTTACTAATACGTGTTATCTGAAAAACTTAAGTTGAAACACCTTCAGGTCTTCTCAAAATGTTCTTCTGAGAAATTGCATAGTAACTGATGGGTAAGTCACTGCTCACTGGATTAGAGCATTTGGGAAGAGAGGACTGCCACCAGACATGCACTCCTAAATCCTCAGTTTTGCCACAAATTCCATGACTATGTCCACATTTCAATACTTGAAAGGGTAGTGTTCCATGGCACAGGCTGAGTTTCTACTGGACAATTGGCAATATTCAACAAAGCAGGAAAGCTTGTCTGTTATACAGAACCCTCTTTAGCTATTGACATCTGTGTCTCTGGCTGGCACTGCAATGAATTCTTTTGGAGGGGTTATCCTGAACCTGGGCCCAAAATGTTGTAGAACAGCAGGTGTAAGATTAGGTATTACTCTGGGAGCTCTTTGCTGTTGGTTATCCTATGATTTTGAAGACTGCACCTTCAGCTAGAATCTGCTCTCACACTGCTCCTATTGAAGATACTTTTGTTCCACCAGAGCTATTTCTGTAGGGCAGCAAGGAACTGTGCATTCCCTGAGAAAGCCTTTTACCATGAAAGACATCCCACACAGAGGCCTCTGATGTCCTGTCTCAGGAAGAAGGCTGTCTTTTCAGGCTTTTCTGCCTCATCAATCTGCATTGTCTAACCTGGTACACCCAGACCTGAGCTCCTAATGTTTTCCAAAAAGTGAATGAAAAGATGAGGCCTCTGTTGGTCCTGTCAGCTCTACTTTGTAATGGGCAATTAGATGACAAACCAATTAGTTTGTGAAATATATAGAATACATTTTCAGTGTAGTTATACGTTGATAGGCGCATCTCCATTGTATCTACTGCATCAATGCAATGTCAGAGTCAGAGTTGCCCTCATTATATGTTTTGAATACAATTTGGGTGTTACAAAAAGCTTTTATGCAATTCATATTGTTCACAGTATAAATGGGGTTTCAACAGAAGTAAAAACCCATCTTTGGCTAGCAGAATTATCCTATTCAAATGGAAGTGTTTTTCCTTAAGAATAAATTGTGTGACAAAGTTAATATTACTTTTTGGCCTTATATTAAAGTCATCTTTAGAGCATGAGCACATCCTAGTATGAATATGCATTCTGAACTTCCTTTCTCTGTACATTCTAGTAAGAAATGAGATATATGCAGTGTAGAGAAAGACATAGACAGCAGAGTAATATAATGCCATCCTTCAGTCCTCAGCTACAGCAGCTGTACTTAACTTCCAATACAAAGCAAATTGCAGAGTCCAGTGAATTAGAGATCATTACAGGTCAAAGAGAAATTGCTTTAATATCATGATGGTTCTCTTTGTTCTCAACTGATGACACATTAAAATAAGAAATGGAAAGGCTGCTGTGAGCTGGTTACCAGCCATAAAATATTCTTCCATGGAATCCCATCATTATGCCTGTTAGAAATACTCTTCTTTTCTAACTATAGTGACATAAGGAAAAGGCCCTGAAGAAGATTCCCAAGGATCTGGGTCCTGTTCCATTGTTTCACTAGTGACCTAATATGTGAAAATCCAGACCCCAGAGACATTTGTGCTCTCTGTGTCTCTTTCTCCCCCTTTATCTTCTCATTCTGTCTGGGTAGTGCCCTTGTCAAAAACCACCATGGTGTTTGTGCATTGTACTGGAAAAATCATACGTGCTCCTGTAAAATTACTTTTCCATATTAAAAAGCTTTTTTTCTACCCAGACATTACACAGCTGTGAATATTCAGTTGTTCTGTTGCCAGCTGCTGGAATAATGTGGTCCCCAAATCATGAAAAATGAACTCAGGTGTGCAGCCTTTCTGAGGGCTCTTTGGGCTTCTTCAGCAGTTTTCTTTAGCTGGGACAATATCAGTTCTCCTGTCAGTGCTGTGGCTTGCACAAATTAACAGGCACACACATGGATATGCCAGATTTTGATTGCTCATCCTGGAAACTTTATCAGTTTGAAACCACATCAATAATCCTGTGAATCAAGGCAGAAATGAACCACTCGAGGAGTCTGCAACTATGGGTACTGACTTGTGTCTTGTATTGGAAGCATATTTTAAGGGAGCCTCATCTTCAAAACCTGCTGAACCTGAAAAATTGCTCCCTATGTACAGATGTGCATGCTCAAGCTGTGTGGATACTGAGGCTTGTCTGCCCTCTGGGGACTTCTAAAAGTTTCAATGTAAAGGGTTTGCAAATTATGTAAAAGGATGCCATTCTCTTCCTGCTCACTTCTCAGTAAACAAAAAAAAAAAAAAAAAAAGGAGGAAACTGAGATTTGCTATAGCTATTCTCAACCCCATGTTCTTTTTACATTGTACTCACCTCCAAAGTCCAATCCAACACTGTGTAGTAATTTGGTGGCTTTTGAAATAGTGGTCCTAAAATACTCTCCCTTAAGCTTGAACCTAAAAAAACTCCAAAAGATTTAAAGTGGCAGACGTCAAACAAATATACAGTGTAGTTTATTTTTGTGTTCCTTTCCTTTTTTTTTTTTTTTTGTCACATCCAGTCTTCTATTGAGGCTTTATATTCCTGAGAAAATAATTTTTACTGTGCCTCTATACTGTAGGAAGTATAAAGATGTTTTTCTGATTAGCTGTGCACGGTGGTGGTGAGTTAAGGTCAGTAAGAAGTATGGTAGAAAATCCAGATTGATACATGTGTGTGTACTTACACTGCTCTGGTTTCAGATGGACTCTCACACTCTCTGCCCTTGTCTTTCTGCCTTCCTCTGCTTTTCAGTGAGTGTTAGATTATGTGAGCAGACTTTAAATTCAAGTGAAAGTGCTATTACAAAGTATGCTGAGCAAGAGGACAAAAACCAGCACATTAGGCTCTGTTGATGTTTTGATCTCCTACTTTATGCTATCTTTTAAAAGAAAAAAGTGCATATATCTGCTTAATTAAAAACACATTCTCTCCTTCAACAAATAGTAGTTCAAGGGTGCCTCTCCTGAGTTTATTTTCTGAGCCTGGTTTCATATCAAATCATGGTGCCTTGGACTGCAAAACATGACGCTGTGAGTTTGTGTCAGATAATCTGAAGGGTCTGAGAGCAGGTCTTCTCCAGGGATAAGGTCTGGCACAAATGGCTCGATGCAACACAAGGGAGTGCTTTGTTTTTTGACTCTGTTCAAACCACACTATGCAAGCTGCTTCCAGGAACAGAGAATGAAACTGGATGACTTGTATGCGCCAGTATAGCAAACCCTGCAACTCCATACAGAAGTGTTAGATCTGTTTGATTTTTCCCTTTCTCTCTGAAAATACACTGTGGGGATGCTGACTTACTTTGAACTGTTCCACTGCAAAGCAGTTTTGCAAAAGAAGTATCAGTGAGACCTACCTTGTTGCCTGTATAAGTTTTTGCATGTATTTTTCTTCTTGAGTCCTTGAACTTGGTTAATAAGCTGTAAGACCCTGGGTTTTGCAGAAATGACTTTCTGAAAGGAGCCGCTGCTTGGCTCATGCATGAAATGTTTTTACAGTACAAATGCTGCTCTCATTTCTACCCAACCACCCTCTGACTTTCCCAGAGGTTGCACAGGTGTAAGTGGTGTCAGAGTTTGAAGCCCATGAGGCTGCTCAGCTGGTCCAAGGACCTGAACTTGGCAGTGCTGTTTTGTTCTTGTGCTGTGTGGCCAATGCAAGCCTCTGACTGAAGAGGGACTCATCCCTGAGCCATTCCTGAGGTTTGTTCTCTAGTGAATGTGAACCAAGGCTATAGATAGAATCTGCATCTTAGAGTCACATAGAATCTGTAGCACAATAACCATGAAAGGCAGATGAAATCCTAATGTAAGCAGAGGTGAGACTGAAAATCCATGCAGAGATGATCTGTTGAGTAAGAAGGTACCATCTTCACAGTGTCACATCTCAAGGGTAGAGCTGCATGTCAAATATCTTAAAAGCTACAGCAAAACACCACCTGGATATGTAACAAACTGACAGGTTTATTCTGGGATGACAGTATTTTGGATACAGAATCTTCCTGGGTCTTTGTGATGTTTTCTTTAATCATTCTTCCACAGCTTTCCTGGTAATCTGGGCAAATCTATAAGAAGGTCGTTGTTTGGTTCTATTGGATTTTTTTTCTTCCAAATGGAGAAAGTTCTTATATTTTTCAGATGGCTTTTAAAGGTGTTTTTAATTTGCTTCTTTGGCAGTAAAAATCCATTTTTACAGCCATGAGCAAAGCAAAAGTTTCTGATATATTTCTGGCCAGTATTCTTCTCTGGTATTTTACTTTGAGGTGACCTCATCATGCCCTGGTATGGAACTCATTAGCTGGAAGCTTTTCTGCTGTAAGATGGCAGAGGAGAGGGAATGGATTAACTACTCCTAATGACTGGGCTGCCAGGAAAGGCTACTGTCCACAATGATTGACAGGTAGAATCAAGTCTAGATAATTCATTCTCCCAAAGTAGAAATAAAATAAAAAGGGTTGAAGGCTTTCTTGGGGAAAAAATATTCTAACCTGAAGATCTCTCATTCTTTTCTTTTTTCTTCTATCTCCAAGTTTGTAGTCTCAGAACAGTGGGCAGCAGCAAATGAGTAATTTCTGGATGTTTCCTTGGTCTGGGGAGTTTTTCTCTTTATATTTGCTCCATTTTTTCATGAAATTTGTAATTTTTCCAAACACTTGCTTCTTGAATTTATGTAGTTAAGTACAATTTTTTGTAAGTGGCAGCATGCTGCTCTCTGTCTTGTGTTGATGTAAAAAAGGAGAGAGAAAAGAAACTCAGACCTACCTATCATCCTCAGAGATAAGACAAGAAGCAGCAGCTCTGTGCATTGGCAGCTCTTGCTGCAGCTCCAAGGCTGGGCTGTGCACGTGAACAGCTGGCAGAGGTGGATGAGGCAGGAGGGGTGGCCATCCACTGCTCATCTGGGGCTCACAGGCACCTCTGATGTTGTGGCTCTGAGTATTTCCATCATTGCTCTGTTTCTAGAGATTTGAAAAACTGATGTAATGTATTGCCCACTAATTTTCAGGATTTTTGCACGAACCTCAAACTTCTAAGTGATGAGTAAGGGCCTTTCAGTGCACGCAGCAGTTCACATGGAGTCAGCTGAAATCAGTGGGAACAGCCAGGCCCTCAGCAGTTTGGTAAATGAGGGCCATTACTTAAGGTAGGCTAGCAGTGTATTTAGAAGTGAGCCTGAGGGAAATCTGTTTCCCTTCCTTCTAATGATTCCTGTTCATCTACAGAGAAATGCAACCCTATTTCTATAGAGAAGGGAAGGCATAAATGGAAAAACTTTCCCAAAGTAATTTATTTTTATTTCTACTTTTTCAGTTAAGGCTCTAAATGGAGGCCTTACTGGATTTGAAAAAGAGGGAGGGTAGCATGACTGTAATTATTTACTAATAAGCTGTATTATAATAGTAGGATGTCTTCTCTCTATCTCCTGTTTTGTGGTAAGGGCTTGTTTCTCCCTGTAGGTTGCACCAGAAGCCTGTGCTGTAAAGGGTCTTCAGAGTGTGTAGGGCCTTCTCCAAGAGGTACAGAATTGCTGTATGAATGTTCATCTTGGCAGCTGGGAATCTCAGATCCATGAACAGGAGCCTGAGGCTGTGCAGAGCATTAGGGGCAGGCACTTCTGGCTACTGCCTCTCCCTTTGGTGCTGATTCCAGACAACTGGAAAACAGGCTTGATGGCCTTGGGGTGAGGAGGCAAAAGGCAAGAATTGGAATTGATCCCATCCAGGCTGTTCACCTGTACAGCCACTGCCAATTTTCTGTGGTTTGAGGTGAAGCACATTCTATAGCCTCCATGTCCTCCTATTATAAGGCCAAGCTTCTAATTGGATCTCTGGATATTGTGGTGCTGTATGCCTGGGAAAGATGTGCAAATTGGATATGATATACATCTACTGCTGCTCAAGTGAGCCCCCTTGACCACAGAAGGAGCCTTTGCATTTATGGAAGAGGATTCAGGTGTATGAGTGGTCCCATCTCTATTAGCACAGCAATACCCACCAGCTTCATTTAAAACATTTACTTAAATACTTTTCTGGCTTAGGACTGCATGTCATCGAAGTTACAGGGTTTTGAAGGGGCTAACAGTTCTGTGTTCTGTGAAGTCTTTGGAAAACTACCTTGTTAATGGACATTGTAAGTATCTTTAAAAAATGCTACGGTAGGAGAGCAGCTGTCCACAAACTTGGTGCTGGGAAGGAAATAAGATAGGATTGGATCAAAATGGGCTAAGTTTGTTTCTTCCCACACATGCTTTATCTAAGATTATCAAAGCCAAGAGCAATTATACCTCTTCAGTTACTGTCACTAAGAAAGACTAGCAGATACGTTCCAGCTGTTTGGCCTCAGATTTCACCATCTCTGCTGGGATACAGCAGTGATCTAAAAGCCTGAGACAAGACAGAAGGACTTCTCAGCTGTCTGAGACAAGCTGGCAGAAAATAAAATATTGTGGACCTCCTCACTGAGAACATAGTAGCCAAAACTGCAGAGTGGCTGCTACAAGATGGAGTGGGAAGGTAATGAAATGCAGCCGGAGGTAGCTGTAGCATAGCATATAAATTGACTTAAAACAGGGGGGAAGGATTGAAGGACTTTCCCAGAGTGAATGATTTCGTAGGTTATTGATTTGGGCAGCAGTTTATTTAAACATTAAAACTCTGAATGAAGCAAGTTACCCTGAAGAAAAATGTGTCAGGTGTAGAACTTGTTACAGCTAACTGGTTAGCCTCTGAGGACTTCGTAAACTGTCCAGATATATTTATTATAGAAAATATTTTCTTGAGGAAAAAATAGACTGTTACCCCCTCCAGAGTATGTTGTGGTATTTTCTGATGTGAGTGCTTGAATTCTGTGGTCTGTTACCATTACAGTTACTGTGTGACTGTGCTCAAGATTTTTTAACAGCCTCTCTCAGTTTCCCAGGGAAGGAGAATAAAAAATAAAAACTTAAGGAAATGAAAAATTACTGCAACAGTTATATCATTACCCATCCAGGTGTGTGATTACACTTAGTGCTCTCTCTGTGAAGTGCCCCTCAGCAATACAGAGGCACTTAGAAGGAACCTGCCATTCAGCAATGGAAGGAGGCTTCAGGACAAGGAATGACAGTGCATATTTCTGCTCATGGCTCTTGGAAATCTGCAGATAATAAATCCCTCAGACTTACAGCTTTACTACCAAACAAGATTGGTGAAGTAAGACATTTAGTAGTGGGAGAGGTTATAGAGAAAACTTATTTTACATTTACTAAGGATCAAATTTTCAGTCCCTTGCAAAGCAAAAGGAAAGGATGTAGGAAAAACATGAGAAAGAGGCTCCCTCCACCCTGATGTCTTGGCAAGGGTAAGGCTGGCTTGTCCACAGGCTACAGATGGTTCCAGACTTTCTGTGGGTGCACTGCTCATGGCTGGAGTGTTGATTTTAGCTCCTGCCTATGTAGTCCCTGTTTTGACACCAACAGACCAAGCTTAGTCCCCTCAAATGTGACACACCTTGAAGCTGTCTCCATGTTTGCATGTAAAAGAGACGAGACCTAGCTAGGCTAGTATCAAAATCAAACTAGTGACACCTGCAATATTTCTCTTATTTTCTTGGCTAATGAGTTCATGCAGTCTGCCATAACTGGCATTAAATGGTCTCCCAGGCTTTGCAGCTTAGGCTCAAATGATTCCACTTGTCCATTTTCCCAATTACCCTGCAATTCCTATTCATTCATTGCAAAACTCAGATATTCTGAGAGCTGCTGCTGCTGCTCAGACCTTCTGAGCATTGCTTTAGATAGAACTGTCACACACAACTGGAACCCAGACCAATTCGGCCAGTCCTGCAAAGTGTTTATAAGTAGCAGCCTTTCACAGCAATTAAATTCTTGTTTGCATTGTTTTTGAACATTTCACATGTGTGTCTTTCCTCTTGCTTTTAACAGACTTTCAGAATGAGTAATGGTCAGCAATTTACTGCACAGAGGGAATAGGAACAGCAAATGTGTTATTAACACCACACACCTGCAGTCTGTATGAGTTGAGTGGACAAAATAAGTGTGATTAGCATGTAGTGTAGAAGTGCCTGATACTAAAGCTGATCATTCTGGAGCTGTAGCTTGTCTGGGATAGTTTACTCCCAGTGGTGAAGTGGCTGCTGCCCAGCTTCCCCCTAGTTAGCAGAAACACCCCCATCCCCCCAAAACACTGCATTGTGTTGGATTTCAGAGGATTGCAGTTCTCTGCTGTTTTGGTGGTACCAGGTCCAGGTGTTTAATGCTGTTGGCATTGCAGCTGCATGAGCACAAGTTAAACCAGATTTTAATATGTCCTTCATTACTAAATAAATATAATACAGTGAACACTAAATCAATACTGACTGTCCCCGAAGCAATTATTGTAAAGCCAACAAACCAGACATTCAGGTTAATTTCAAAAAGAGAAACTTAGACAGGAGAGCACATTACCATCCTCTCTGTGACCTGTACTGAGAGCTGTCTTGGCACAATAAAGGTATTGCAGGGTTCATGGTCCCTGCTCTGTTTGAGCAGTTTTGCTTGACTGGGTTTGTAAGGCTGCCTTCACTGTTTTTTTGCTCTGGTAGTGCTAGAAAGCACAAACTTTATGTGCTCTGATCCCTTTATTTTATCATAATAGTATGTTTAAATTTATTGGGATTTATCTCAGTAAATAATGCTGTTCTAGAAGATAGGGAACAGGGGACACCAAAGAACAATTAAAACTTACTTGTCATGTATTCCACCTTAAATTTTTCGTAGGTATTCTACTGCAATTCTGCATCCCTGGAGGTTTTGTTGTTTAAATATTTAAACAATAAAAATTACTAAAGCTCTAAGAATGATGTCTCATGATATTCAGTGACCTGAAGATAAGCTGTATCAGCCCTCAAGAAGGTAAAGAAAAGACTTGCATGTAGAAGGTGAAATACAGTCTCACTAAAGCTCTGTAAGTGAAATCACCCTTAAGATTCTCTTATGCTAGGATATGTTATCCGACAGGCCAGGTCTGGAAAATGCTTGTTGTCTTAACTAATTAAGATATATTTTTGACAGGGCAGATATCATATCATATCATCTGAGCAAGTTGTATACAAGCTAATAATTCAATTTTTCCAAGCAAAGCTAACTGTGCAGTGCAAAAAAGACCTGTCACGGGAAAATGTCAACATAGCAGAGTAGCTGGAAATCAGTTGGAATACATTTTGAGGCCCCAAACCAGCTTCTTTGTCTAGCTGACTGCATGTACAAAGCCTCAGCCCAGGAGAATATAGTCTGTTTGTACATTTTTGCACATTGCAGAAGTAATTGATGCTGTCCTCTTCATGTGAGAAGAATGTAGACGTGGTGATTTTTAACCTAAAAGCATTTACCATCGTGCTCTCTTGCAGCTAGGCCTCCTTGCATTTTCAGTTTTGACAAAGAAAAGGAAAGTGATATTAGAAAACATCCTGTGAATTGCATAAGTGTATGTTTTGGTGGCAGAGTGGTTCATGAGGACTTTATGGGACACATTAATTATAATAAATTATTATTAAAGAATATGTTTGCTTTAGTGCAGACAAAACTGTGGCTGTTGGGGATCCTGGCACTCCTGGGTGATCTCTCCTGTACAGGGCCAGCCCAATGGCTGCACACACCCTCATGTACTTTTTCAGGCTGTCTCCTTTATAGTCCAAGACCAAGGACTTGCTGTCCTATAGCAAAGCAGCTTACATTCATTCCTAGGATGTTTTAGAACCTGGAGACTGTAATCATTCTCAGAAAAAGTGATGTGCATGGGAGGAAACTGCAAGGAGAGATGGCTGGGGAATCTCTAATTTGTATATGATGAAAATGTTATGCCTTTTCTAATAGAGAAATAACTGAGAAGTGCCACAGTGCACCCTGCCATCCCTGGGGAGGAGGAGCAGTGAGTAAGGTGGTTGAAAAGTCAGTTTTATCCACTTGCCACACTGTTGTGGCTGGATTAGCTCAGTGCAGCTATGGTCTAAGGGTTGCTTCCTATGTGGTGGGGCGTGGGAGGGGTGTCTATTTATTTCTTTAATTTAGAACAACGACAACAACAAGAACGACAACAAAAGCCATGATAAAAACACAACAAAACACTTCTGTCTTGGGTTCAATAGTGTAACAGCAATTAGGTTCTAAAGCAATTAGGACCAGTAGCACATACAATAAGGCACAGTGTGCATGGAAAACAGCCCACCCTGGTAGTGCTCTAGCAGTCCATGCATTAAACCCTACAGATAAGCTGCCAGAGGATATTTTATGATTCTGCTGTTCTTGGGAAATTGCTATTTCAACTGTCATGTTTTGAAGATTAAGGAAATGGACTCGCTAAATCAAAACATTTTGCTGTTGAAAAATAATGGCAGATTGAATCATGTGATATCATAATGTAAGTTTTCCATAACAATAATAATTTCAAAATTATATGTTTTCAATCAACAGCTTGCTGTAAATTTGAAAAGTAATAATTCACCTGTTAAGCAGGAAAGTAAGGTCTTACAGTCCTTGGTAGGGGGGAGGAGAAACAAACCATGTAGTTAAAAGGTTCTAGCATTCATCTGCTTTAATGCTCAGTGAATTTGAATCCTTGTGGCAACCTCACTCAGAGCCAGTTCTTGGCTGTGTTGGTAGTGGGATCTTCTTGTGCAGGCAGCCCAGTTCCCTGTGCCCCAGTTAAGAGTTGCCCCAGCTCTGTTTGGTGAGGTGCAGTTCCACTTCAGGCCCATATGTAATGAGAGTCCCAGATGGCTTTGTGCAGCTAGGTTTGTGCTTGCTTTTTTTTTTTTGTTTTTCCTCTGTGTCTCTTCAGTGAAGCTGAAATTTTCTTTCCAGTTACACCTGGTTTTTAACCCTTCCTTCATCACAAAGGTAACCAGATGGTGATTTGCATTTCCCAGGGGACCAAAAGCAGTGAAGGCTAACACTGGAGCTGCTTACTTCTCCCTGAGCATTCCTCCTCTGACCATGCTGTGCATATTTCTGGGAACCTAAACCAGCTGTGGACAGGCATTTCTTTATGTTTTGTGGTTTACTAACCCGGGTTTCAACCACTAGACTTTCTAAAGTACAACAACTGGTGTTGTCACTGTTCACAGCTTGATCCCACATGAACCTGGGCTCCTTTGCACAATAAAACCCCATCATATGTTTATTTCTAAGAAAAGGGTTTGCCTAAAAGGGTGGTGTGAATCTCTTTGAAATAGATCCGTATGAAATTTTTATGTGTGAAACAGGAAAAAGTCGCCTTTTCATATTACCAATTTGTTACATTAAATATCCTTTGTGTGGTCCGTGCCACATCTACAGCAAAATGCAGCTGTGCAAAAGGACACGTTGCTTGGCTTTTGTCAGCTTGCATCAGTCAAAACAAATGCTGCCTTCTGTTCCTCAGCTGCTTTGCCGACGCCTGTGCCCTCCTAGTTCCTTTGCTCAGTGGAATCCCTTTTCTGCTCTCATTCTGTCTGCTACAAATGGTTAGGAGTGGGAGTCAGCAGAAACAGTTTGATTTTCATTCCGAGTGAGGACAGCAGCAGGCAGGGCATAGCAGCCAGGCTCTCTAGCCCTTCACTGGGGCACCACATGGGTTTCAGTAAACTGGGAAAGCTTGGTCCATCTTAGGAAGCACTTGCGTTTAGGTTGTTTCTCTCCTGGAAATCTGTACAGATCTGATTGGTAAGCAAATAACAGGAGGAGTTAAAGGCAGTTTAGGCAGTAAGAGAACAGGGATATGGGACCAAGAGGGTTTGTGCCTTGGCCAGCAGCTACAGGACTGTACTGTGAGAGTGATGGAAAAGGATCTCTTTTTGGGAACCTTCCTGCCCTGCTCTTTGACTGGTTTGGATGGGTTCTCACCCACCTCATCAAATTACTTAAACCTTTTGTCTCTTAATTCCATGATGTGTAGCAAGAAGCCACGTCAGACTGCAGTGTTTTGATATTTTCTCTCAAGTTCTCATTAAAAGACACTTAGAAGCAATGTCAGGAGTAATCCACTAAATCCACTTCCTTTGGACAGTAAGTTTCCAGCTGCTGTCTATTATTGCTGCTTGTACATCCAGGCACTGCATTTCTCTGCCTGTTGATGGGGTAAATGTGAGAGTGAGGCTGTTAACAGGATTTGATTGTGGCTGGATAAGCTCATGGAGACCTACAGAGCACAGTGTCCAGAATTCCTGGACCTTGTCTGTGTTAGAACAGCTTTCAGCAGCTATGGTGAGAAACCTAGAGAGGTGAAAGGAAATTTTCAATGATCAGCATGATCTACTTGGAGCTACTGCACTTCTGTTTACTTGGCATTACCCTGATCCTGCACCTTTGCAAGTGGAACAAACCCAAGAGATTTTAGCATACTGCCAGTGTGGCAGTGACAAGTCTTGTGGTCAGATCAGGGAGCGAGTGGGTTCAGGCCTCCAATTTTGGCTTAACTATTTACTGGAGAGAATTACCTGCAGGTAAATGCAGCTGCCTCTGCTGGGTTAGTCCAGTTGGGTTGCGCTGTAATGGACAGTGTGATCTGAAGGGAAATACTATGGGAATTATCTTAATAGCCTTTTCACTCTTTTCTTATCTTAGCTTAAATTTCTCAGAACGCTTTTTAGTTCAACAAATAAGAAATTTATACTAGTTTTTTTTTTTCATTTTTGTTTTTCAGTCTCTAATTTTTGCATAGACTCCTTTATTTTTCCTGCTTCTTTTAGAGATGCCCCATTGTTATGGGTGGCTACCTAAGCAAAACATTCATTTCCTTTGGGATTGCATATCCTCTTGATTCTAAATTTCTTTATTTTGAAAACCATTTTTAAAATGGTTGTTAAAATATCAGAGATGATCAAGTTAAACGATGAAACTGTCCCCTAAGAGAAAACACAATCAATTCATAAAATATTCCCTGCAGATGTCTTAGAAAACGTTCCCTCTCCTCCTGCAATTCCCACTAGCAGTATGACGTGCTTTGCATTGTAGATATTTTCCCCAAGTGTCAGGAATAAGGACTCCTTACAAACACCATCTTATCTCATTTACATTCCATGGAGTTTAACCTAGGGGATGTTTCTGAGGGTATTCAAAGGCATAGGCAAGGATGGACACAAACTGTCCTCTGTGCTGTGCTGTTAGACAACTACATGGACTCCTTTTTTCTGAGCAGCTGCTTTGGGTAAATTGGGGAAATCTCTGACACTTGGGTAGAAAGGTACTCACTTTGGCCTTTTTAACATGGGTGTGGGATTTTGCCTCACCTGTGCAAGTGTTCAGCGTGTGCAGGGTGATCTTGCAGGGACTTGGCTTTAGGTTTGGATGCACCAGAGTGTCTGACACTGGGAATATTTGCTACAAGTGGTTTGAGAGCAGCACACAGGATACAGTGACCTGAAATCTAATGTTTCCCCATATCAGTTATCTATTTGAGCTTGATAAATTTCCAAACCTGAGATACTTAGCAAAACAAAAGCAAAATGTGTTCTGGCCACTCCTGAACCAGAAGCTTTGGACTTGGGTAATTCTGTGAAGATCCCTGTTTCATTAAGGAGATGCTCCTAAGCCAAGTTAGGAATTTTGCTAAAGGCCTAGTTTTAATGTCAGAGAATCACCCTAGATTTGGGTCTGGATTGCCTTGATCATATAGAAGACCTGTTCTGACAAACAAACTGCACCACAAACTGTTTGAAAGCTAGCTACCAAAGTCTCTATACATGCAAATGCGTGTAGAAGGAATTTTAGGACTGACTTGGCTCCTAAAACATGCCAAAATAATATTTTTGCTCTGAAGCTTCTCGTATCAAAGTGACATGATGTAGTGCAGAGAAGGCAATATTGATGGGATTAAGTTAATTCTTAATTTTGATATTTATTTAAAGTGTTTGTTTGAAGTTTTTCATACCAGCTGTGCCATAATTACCTATTAGGGTGTAAATCAGATGTTTATGAACCAGTGATGCTGCTTTTTCTGTCTCCTCCAGTATGACCTGATCCTGGTAGATGTTGAGGGTTTGGTTGTTTTGTTTTGTTTTTTTCCAAATGACTCGAGGGCCAATAGTCATGACTGCTGTCATGTAAAACACCATCTGTGATTCTGGCTTGGCTGTGCAATGTTCCAGATTGCACAATGCATGAGCAATAGTTCAGATTGTAGTAATGTGTCTCTTTTTCATGGGGCTGTATGTACAAGACACATTTCCTTAAGGACTTTTCTAAAAGCAGTGTCTTGAATAAACAGAGCCAAAGCCATCAGTTTAACAAGATTTGAGGTAAATACTTTGAATATGTTCATAATTACAGATCACAAGCTATTGAAAAACCCCATAATGCATGGGGATTCTAGTTGCACAGGTTATTAGCACGCAACAATGGAGTATGTAATTGCAACCAAATTAATACAGTTTACTGAGGGTAGTAGTTAAAATAGAGCTAATGAACTCAAAAAGCTACACTAGATGTAATGGCTAATATAATAGCAAACATTTACAAGTCTACCTAAAATTGTTCAAAGGAATTCCTTTAAATCTAAGGGTTGGATTTCTGCAAAAGTCAGGTTCCTGCAGCTTCCACAGGCCCATCTGCCATAACTCTTGGTTGAGGGCTTGGAGGCTCCTGCTGGCCACAGCACAAGGTAACATTTATTTCATCTCCTATGAAATAAAATAGATTAAAGGTAAACTTAATTGTCATTCCAAGCTGATGAGAACAAGAAGCATCTTGCAGAAAGAGGTCCTGTAGGAATAAATGAAAAATGCTTAAAACAGAAGTTACCTAAAACCTCTTCTGAAACCGTGTAACACTGATGTTGAGAGCAGGGTCCACTCTGTCCTCTTGATGTTAGAGACAGACAGAAAATAACTGGCCCCAAAGCCAATGTTTGTCTCCCGGGAGCAGTACCCATTAATGAAAGACATCTTTTCTTAATATGTGAAGACTAATGGGAAGGAATGAAGGAAGTACTAGGGGGTCAGCTCAGAGGAAAGAGACACTTGATCTTCCCCCATCCATGATTCCCATTAAAGCTGTTGCTTGTTAGTGTTGATTGTCTAATGATGCCCATCTGTTATCTGAAGTGTATCTGTGTATCTTTATGCCTGTCTAGTCTCTGATTTATCTGTTAGCTATCATTGTCTATTCTGTGGGGATGCATGTGGTGTGCCTAGGTGTACATTAGCCTCTGGTAATCTCTGTTCCAGAGCTGTCTCACAGTAGCTGAGGCTGACTCATGGCTCAAGGGCTGTGTGGAGGGTTTTTGCCTGTCTGGGGACTACAATGGAAATTTGAGCTGTATTGATCGAGCAACTTGAAATGACACAAACAATGTGAGTAGTGCTCTTCATCAAGTGTATGTCACACTGGAGTGCTGTATGTCACCTGCTGGAGATGAAGTAGGGAGAGCAGCTAATGCTAGCTAAGAGTCAGGTCATGCCTTTTCTCTGCCTTTTTCACCATCCCCTGATGTGGCACCAGTCATGTGAAGCTGGACTGTTGTAGCCTCCTTTTTTGCAGGCCTTCAGCCACACATCCCCCTCCACTTCCCTGTGTGCACACCTTGGCCTTGCATGTTTTCTCAGTTTGGCTCAGCAGAATCTTGTGCTATAGTAATGCCTTGCCCACCAGGACTGGCCAGAATTTTTCCTCCCTCTCATTCTAGGTGAAAGTCTGTTGTGGCAAATGTTTTAAGGACAAATTTGTCTTTCACATCTGGGTTTGGCAAGAACCTTCTCTACTCTGGTGTCCTCCCTCCATCCTTTCTTATTTCCCCTTAGAAAGGAACCATAAAGAGATGACATCCTTGCAGGTGACCATAACTTGAGAGCTATAAGCTTTGTGTTAGAAATCTGCTGTCCTAGATACAGGACATATATACTGACAATATGTACATACTTGTGAAAACAGAGAGAGACAATTAGCATATCTGAGTCCAGCTCAACTCCATGAACAAGATACTAATTTTTATTTATAGCCTTATATATGCACGTAGGTGCATATATAATTCTAGCTCACCACAAATGAAATAGAAGGTTTTATTTATAGATATGTGTACAGCATGTACATCTCTATGGAATCTCTGTATTGTTCTTCAACAAGATTGACAGCTGACAGTTCTGACCAACTTGACAAGGTGCTTTTGGGTAGCTTTCCCAGTATTTAAGACTAACAGCCAAACCTTCTACTTTTAAAGGAAGGTGAAAATGGCAGATAATCAGGATGTAAATAATTTACAAAATAGAAAACCAGTACTGTGTTAATTTGAACTTTTTTCTTTAGACTAATGAGCTCTGGATTACAAACTCCACAGCTTGAAACTTGCCTTGCCTATTTTAAAAACTAATTGGAACTGAATACAAAAAGCAGACAACCATCACTGAGGGCAAGAGTGGAAGATTATTATTATGTTTCTGAAGAAAAGCTGTAGCTAAGGGCTGGCTGCTCTGGAGAACAAGAGCAAAACCTTTTAGCCCAGAGTAGGAACCCACACTCCATGGGCAGTCAGGGTCTTTAATTGTCAGGTGGCAATGAAAGTTTTGAGAATTGTGTCTATATTGACCAGTACATAGGACTAGTAACATTTAATTTGTACAGCAATTACCCTTGGGTTGCTGTGTGCATCTGAGGTTCTTTGGTACTATACAACTTCAGGGGAGAAAAATAATGTCCTGCTCTATAGAAGCTGCAAACAAATGGAGTAGACTGGGAAACAAATAATTGATTCAAGTTTTCTGCTTCCTGAACTAGCAGATTTGTAAACAGCTGGAGATCCCAATTTTATTTCAAGCTACGCATGTATTAAGATCAAAGGCATATTTCTGAAGTTTGGTTTATGAATTAACAATCTTCTGAAAATAACAATAAGCTTTGTTTTTAGGCTTAGCTATGCTCAGCGTTTGTACCATTTCCTGCCCATGCCTGTCCTTAAATGTAAGTTTGGATTTTGCTGCTTGAAGTCTGCTCCGAGTTGATTTGCATCCATGTTGGGTAGCAAGTCAGCCCTGCCACTGAGTCAGCAAAACCTAGTTCACACTTCCCTGCAGGACCAAGAGCAGCTCCTGGCTGAGGGGATTTCAGGCAAATGCCATTAGTCTGTCACATGTTACCCTGGCTCAAAGCAGTTCACGTAAGCAGCAGTACTGAAAAATCGCGTTGTGTATGATATCTGGGATTTGTTGCTTCAGAGACTCTAGGGAGCTCCTAACTCAAACTTCCCCTTCCTCACCAAGCACAGCTGGAAGAGTGAATGGGAACAGGGATGCACAGACAAATCTGTTGTGTAAGCACAGGAGCAGGGTTCCATGGATGTGGCAGCATGAAAAATGAATTTGCTGTGTCTGAACTCCTCAGATATGGTATCATGTTTAGTAAGCTGCTCTCTCTTCCATGTCTGTTGCTTGCAGACAAGGATTCTCCTCCTGGCTTCCAGCATGGGTCAGCTTGCCATCAGCATGGCATCAGCAGAGAGAAACAAGCACAGCTTGGGGAAAGGATCCCTGCCAGTCAATGCTAACAAAACTCATTTCAGACCCTTTTCCTGTGCATTATTAAGGTCAGTGAGCCAGACTGTAAATAAGAGGCCTAATTTCCAACAGACTTTACCTGTGCAATTTCCTTGGAAGTTGGCAGAGTGTCAGGTGAGACCTGGCAGATGTGACTGTGGCAGTGGAGGCTGTCCCTGCCGTATCACCAGTGCAGCCTCTGCTCAAAGGTGCTTCTCCAGTTATGCCAGAGAAATGTTCACCCCAGTTCACCCCAGTTATCCCTGCTCACACCTGACTTCTTAAAAAGATCCCACCTTTTGGTTTAAATGAAAATCAAAGGCCCCCTTGCCTTAACCCAGATAGGTTTCTGTTACTTGGCTTCTACACACAGCTGTACTGACACAAACGAGAGTGGAGATCTCCAGGGGTGGGAACAAACAGGTGGGCAGAGGGATGCACGAGGCACCCCTCACTGCTATATAGGAAACATTTGTGTAACTGGAACACTTTGACTGGAGTAAGCATATAAGCCTTCAGCTGCTTTTGCAATAGGGCAGAGATCTAGGGTGGAGAAAGGGGAGACTGACAGAGCAGGGGACATTAATGTCAGCTAAACCCACCATGCTTTGTGTCTTGGAGCCCTTCATTTAAACCATGCACACACAGCATCTTTCGGTTTATCAGCCTTGTTTCTCTGCTACTGAGCACTTTAGTGAGCAAATTATATCCCACAGCCATTTGCCAGGACAGTGATCAGCTCTTTGAAAACAAAGGGTCAGATCTGGGAGCAGCACCTAAGAAAGGGTTTGTTCAGTGCAGTGCTTATGTTCCAATTGAACAAAAGGCAGGGTGAGGTGGGGAATAAAGAGCAGTAAGCAGAGAGTAGCAGGCAGTTGTTCAGGGGAGTGGGTGGGCTGCCTTGAGACAATTGTTTCTTTCATTTTTTCACCTGTAACTGCTGTGTGGAGTGAATCTTTGTAGAGGAAGGGGCTGCTACAGCCAATTATTCTGGTAATGCTATGCCATCGCCACATTGGTTTGTATTCACAGGCTTGCTACCCACAGGAACAGTAGGAAAAATGCATTCTGTATGGCAGTGCTAGTATGTGTATCTCTTGGCAAACAACTACAATAGGCCTAGCTGGGATTTTAAAGTACAACTATTAATTATATGCCTTGTGCTAAACATTGATGAATTTCTTTGTGGTAGAGAAAAATGTGCACATCTCTTCTAGGCATTAAAGCCTTTTCTCTTTGGTAGTGGTAATTAAAAAACAAGGACAATATGACTGGCAGAATGCAGTGGGTTTTTTTCTTTTTCTAAGAAAACATAATTTATAAATTAAAAGCACTATGTCTCAGCCAAGAACAAGCTGGTCTTCTGAACTATGGTAAGAATGCCATCAATGAAAATGAAAGATAGAAGATGAAAAGCATCTTCTTTTCCAGTTACAATGAGCATTTTGCTAGTATATTCAAATTGCACAGAGAGGGGTTTGTAACCCTTCCTCACCCACTGGGACAAGTGGCCAGAGAAATCCTGACTCCTTGAGAGCAGCTTGCCCAGGAACATACCCAGACTATTGACATTCCCAAGATGAACAGAGGGAACATCCCAGGAGTGCCTGTATTCATCTGGGCAGGTCTTGTCTCTGTAAACATCATCAGACAGAGAGGAGGGTGGGTGAAGGACCTGCTAACAATTCCAAACAAGTAAGTAAGTTCTTAGAAATATGCTTTGACTTTACAAATTAGTAACCAGCCAAAGGAGCAAATGAGGGGTGCTTTCCACTGTTGCTGTGGATATGGTCAATATCTGCACTCCACATAATATTTCCTACAATAAACACCTAGCCAAAAATGAGGTGCCTTTTCAGCACTGGTTTAAGGATCTCTGCATTTCTTTTGCTACTAAAAGGAAGATTTCAGCCCTCCGGTCTTCCTCTGTCACGTCTCATCCTAATATTGATGGGAGGCTGATCTGAGTGAAATTTAAGTCATGAAGTAAAAGGAAAGATTTCAAACAGTTCAGGTCCCACTGAGCAGCCTTTTCAAGAGAGAAACTGAGAAAACACAGGGAGTGGAAGGAGTGCAGACCCACATTTTTCAGTGGTAATTTGATCTTTGATCGATTTAAATAAATCATGAATGAATCCATTCTTAAACAGAGCCCAGTGTCTGAGAGTTGGATTCAGTTAATTACTTTCCATATTAGCAAGGTGCAAACTCTAAACTGGTCAAGTTTAATGGCATTAGAAGGGTTGGGCTGATTGGGTTTTTTAAAATGAATATAATTATAAATTTTTTTGTTCGTTTGTGAATTGGCTTGTCAGTGTTGCACTCCCAGTTGCTCCAAAACTAATTCTTGTATTGGAAGCTCTGAACTCTGGGTCTATAGCTGTGCCTTTTGTTCTCAGTCCCTACTAAAGGACATTGCAATTCTCATCTCTTGAGTTGATGGTTTAGGTGTTTCAGCTCTGTTGTGTCTCTGGAGGATGGAGCTGTACAGTTAATTCTCTCCTATAGTGATTTTATTTGTTTTGATGACGCTATGTTATTCTGCCTTCTGCTGTCAGTAATTTAACAATCTCTTTATCTGGAAGCTAATTAAGAGTTGGGCTGGCTGAGTTCTTGTCAATTAAAAGCAAAGCAAGCATGATATTCTGTTTTCAAAACTACATCACTAAACTTTAAAAATCTCAGTGAAAAACTGGGTTTTCTAAGACCTCTCCCCACTCCCGTTTTTGTTCTCTTTCCTGTTCTTTCTCTCTTGTTTCAAGATTTAATATATTTTTGCCAGGGACAAAATGGGGTGGGGGGAGGGAAGTACAGAGAGCTGGGAAATAAAACATCTTTTTCAAGTCTCCCCGCACAAGTACCTGTCTTTCCATCGGTGCAGGTTAGAACTAGCTGCAAATGCATTTCTGTGGCCCCAGTATGCCTGCACCGTGTGAGCACCTCTGCCCTCTTCTTGATATTTTTAGCCCTGCTTTTCTTTGGTGTCTCTCTGCTTTTCCTCTGCACTAGAGGACAGCGTACCTTCCTCTGTGGTTCACCCGTTTTCACTGCCCTTTCCTGACCCCTGGCATTTTTTCCTAGAGGCAGTAGGATGAATTTGACTGGTATTCAAGCTCCAGGCATGACAGTGCCATAAGTCTCTGCTGACATTGGGTATCACAGGAACTGCTGAGAACGCTGCTCGTGCTTTTGAGAGGTCCGATTATGCAGTAGGTGTCTTGCTTTGTGTCCATATGCTGTGTACTAAGGGGGAGCTGAGCCAGAGAGGAGTTAATCTCAGCTCTTGGGCCATTAGAACAGCCAGGGCCTGGATGGCAGCATGTATTGCTTGGGGCCATCCTCCCACTTGGCATCTGCAGCCTGCTGAGGCCTCTGCTAATCCCCTTTGGGCCGAGAGCGCACTGCCCCCATGCAGAGGGCAGGAGGCAGCATCTGCCTCGGTGTGCGGCGCTGTGTCCCATTTACCGGGACAGCACTGGAGCTCAGCACAGCCCTGCCTGCTGGGGAGCGACAGACACCAAACAGCAGCGACTGCCTGGGATCTGCCTTCTCCCAGAGGGGCTGCTGATGGCAGGATGTGCCTGACTCCCCCGGAGGAGGAAGAAGATGGGGTGGTGGGGAGGAGCAATCCTAACCGCGCTGCTTGGTTATTTTTTTGCGATTTTACCTTCCTGAAGTATTGCTGATTTCTGAAGCCTTCAGAGATGTCTTGTTTAACACAGAAATAGTGTCAGAGGTCCTACGGCTGCCAGAAGAAAAATGAGACTATGAGGGAAGTCGTGGTTTTGTTAGTAAAATACTACCCCAAAGTGATGACTTTTGTGTAGTTATTTAGGTGGTTGGAGTGTGCATAGATTTAGAGTACAGAGAGCACAAAGCCATCAGACCTGCCAGGAATTTCCCACAGAGCTGAAGCTCTGCCTTTTTCCAGGACAAGAGGCTACAAATGCTTCTGGAAGCACTGTTCTGTTTGGGTATTTCATTTGTTTGTTTTTAAATCTGACAGTGAATTCAAAATATGTACTTAGAGCAGGAAGTGTTCTCTCCAGGACTAAGAACACAGTTGCAAAGAAAATAAATAGGAAACATAATATGTAAGTTTTCATTCACTGTTCCTACAGAGAGGTCCTAGCATCTTTTGGATGGCTTTTTTGTTCCCAGAAAATAGAGGCTGAATTTTACTGTGAAGAAAAAGAAGGCAGCTCTTCCACAGCAGCTGGATTATTTACACTGCTTCTTTTAATTTCTGCTGTTGCATGAGCTGACTGGGTTTTTTAGGGTGCTTTAATGCCAAGTTTGTGCTAGAAAAAGTGACCTTGTTATGAGAATACCTAGTAGACACTCAATATGCGGCAGGACTAGCCTAGTAAAGTTAATGGCTTGAAAATTCAATTTGAAATGGTACTTGGATTTAACATAATTTATCTTTGCAGTAAATTGACGTTTGAATAATGTGGTTAATTCTACCAACAGAAGTATTAGAAAGCAGTGGTGTTTATATATCATTCTCTTGTGGCTTCTAAGGTAGTTTTCTGACACAATGCAAAAAAGAAGAAAACAGAAGATAAAAGGAGAAATTGGACATTTCAAACCAGCTGCAGGATTTCAGACTTCCCTTTCTTTTTATTTTTTTTTTTATTTTTTTTTTCTCTGGGTTTAACTAGATACCTCCCTCGGAAGATCTTTTATATTTGTCTGATAACCCATCAATTGACTTCACTTTGACTGTTATTGACCACTACTGTACTGTGGTTTGAATCTTTCAGGGGTATGTGAGGAAATGTATGAGGCTAGGATTCAGCTGGATTTGACCCATTTAAAGAACACATAGACAATAGAAAACTTGGGAAATGCAATATAGTATCTGAATGCATTTAGAGTTTTGAGATGCTGGTGTGAGACTTCTCTGCTGCTTGAGCAATGTTTCTTCGCACCAGTTTGTTACCAACAGAGGAGATCTTTTTCCATCTGTTTTTCCCTACGTAATGACTTATTTAAAAAAAAAATAAGGATCTGTATTTGAAGGACCCTTCAGGCTCCACCTGCCACACTGGCACAACCTGCTGGAACAGCAGCATTTCAGAGCAGTAATGCTTTTATAGGCAGTACTCAGCAAACTGCTCCTGTGAGCCAGCCCGCTGCTCTGTGCGTGGGGCAGCAGACAAGGGGTTATGTGAACTTGCCTGTGTTGAGCACAAACATGTCATAGCCAGTTTTAATCCTTAAGCCTGCTTTTGTTTTGAAGGTTCTTGTTTGCTGCAGGTATCTAAATTTAGCCATATTTTTGTCAGCTAGAACTTATGTTAGAGAAAAGAATGCTAGCAAATCTCAGCAATGTCACACTTCATTAGTCATGCAAGCACTTAAAAGCAAGGTTAGAAACACAAAATTCTGGAGATTTGTGAAGGCAGTTGTTTAAAAATGCCACACTGAGCTTTTTAGGATTTACCTTCTGAAAAAGGACCAAGTTAGAACATTAAATTTCATGAACAATGCAGCTTTTTTAAGTTTGGAAGAGGAGTATTTAAATCCTGAAGAAAAGCTTCACTGGACTTGTATGCTCCTCTTTCTTTGCAACATTCACAAGTCCCTCACATTCTCTTCCAGGTTCAAAGGCAGAAAAGAGTATTTGCTGACAGCCTGTTTTTCTCTCTGGTAGTGGCTGTGGGTTGCTTGGGTCCTGCAGACAAGCTTGGGGCTCTCCCAGCATCCCATTCTGAACATCCTTTCCCCTTTCTGCTCCTGCCCTGCCCTGCCTGCGCAAGTCACACCATGCTGAGAGGCAGCAGGTCCCACACACAACACCTCTCTAACAGAGCCAGGGCAGTTATTTTGCTTGGTGAGATCTGTTGTTCAAGCAGCTGTATATAAAAATTTTACTTACATCTATTGATATGCACTTCCTGCTGTCTGCTCTTGAAAAGAGAGGAGCTCCTCTCACAATTATGCACTTTTTTTTTTTTAATATAGCTGTGTGGAACTAACAGGAGTCTTTGTTCCAGTTTTTCTGGAGTTTTTCCTTTTTTTCTTTTTTTCTATTTTTGACCTTTGTCTACTTGAAAATTTGGTAAGAGAACGCCTTTAAAAAATTATTTCTTAGTAAAAACATGTGCAGAAAGTTCCAGTTGCATGCCAAAAAAGCAGAGCTATTTTAGCATAATATGGAAATCTCATCCTTCTTGTGATAGTGCCACTCTGCAGCAATACTCCTGAGCATCCTGTGGTTTGGTCCAGTTTCCAGGCAACCTTTGTGTCTTGTGATGCTACGCTTGGGAAAAGAGCCATCACAAGCACCGAAGGGACAGTCTGTTGGCATGAGGTTTGTGACATGGATGCTCAGGACATTCCAACCCTGCACAGGGACCCTGCTGTCCTGGGGTTCTGCAAAAAGAACAGCTGGGCACTTAGCTCAACAGCTGCTCAGGAAGCAGAGGGCTCCTCTGTGGGGCTGGGCTTGAGCAGGAGGGTGACAGCACTCCCTGGCAGTGGTGCAGAGGGGATGGCCAGCCTGCCTGGTGGAAGGGCAGAGCCAGCACAGGAGCCAGAGGTGGCAGGGCAGCCCCACAAGCCTGACTGAGCAGGGAGCAAACATGTGGCCATGAGAAAAACCATGTGTAGGAAGGTTGTGTTAGGAACTTGTTAGCTGTTGTCCTCTTAAAGCTGCCTTTAACCAAAGGCCTGAGTGGAAAACTGGGTAAATCCCACTTATCCACGCTATAATTGTAACAAAAATAATTCAGAGGAAATTAACACATAACTAAGTGTCCTGACTTTGTTTCTCAGTTGTGAATTACAACCAAGCAGTCTGTCCTCAAAGCATGTGACAATCAAGTGGTTTTACATCTTCTGGGAACTTCAACAGTTCTCAAAGGAAAATTCAAGGCATCATTACTAATGTTGTCTTCATTAGACTGGCAGTTTCAAAGTTATGTGGAAACAGATTCACAGATTATTCTAAACCAGAAGATATTAGAAAACTTTTAGGCCTGAAGACTTGATATCTCCTATCAGGAAGAATGTTTGGTTTGGCATCTCATTGAAGAGGTTTGGGGATTGTTTTTGCCTTAAAACTTTCATAGCATCTCTATTTCTGTAGACTAAAAAATGTGCTTTCTTTCATAAAAGAGCTTTTTTTCATAACACCTCGACAAGTTAATACGAATTGTCCTGTCTCCAAATCGTATTACACATTACTAACACTGCTGAGGACTTCTCTACTCTTTTCTGGGCAGGGAAGATACTTGTAGCTCTAATTTGTACAAATAGCTGTCTGTGTCAGTGCAGTGCTTTGTCCACAGAATCACATTTCTAATTGGAATAATCCATTTTGGAATATTGTTGAATAATAAGTGGGAAATTATCCACTTTTTTCCACCAGAATTGTGTATTCTCAGTGGTGATATGTTTGTTTATTTGATTTCACAAAATATCCAATTCCAAACTCAAAAAATGTCTACCAATATAGAGGACGCTCAGGATTTAAAAAGATAAAAGGTTTCAGAAGCAGGGTTCTCTAGAGTTCTGTCTACAGGCTGTACACATAGCATAAAATAAACCCTATAAAGGATGTAAATACAGAATGATTACCTGGAAATAAAGGGCATTTTCAAAGTAGTGTTGTTAAATTAGATTTGTGCCAAAGTCAGAAGTATCAAAAAACAAAATCAAAATTCCACTATTTCGAGTGGTTTTTTTCCCCCTTTTCTACAGCTGCTAATTTACAAGCTATTCTGCTTCTAGGAACAGCAAATGTGAACCATAAACATCAATGAATTGCACTTAACATGGTTCCCAGAACAGATTTCTGAAGGCACCACAATGTGAAGTTGTGGGTAATTGAGGCCTCGAGGCATTCTTGTCCCTTGATCTTTACCTGGTTATAGAACCTCATCTTCTGATGCCAAATCCCATTAGGATACCCCAAAATGACAGATGGCTCTGCCCAACTGCCAGTTGGCACAGATGTGATCCTTGGTTTTGGATAAGCAGTAGGATTCTTTTTCACATGTAGTAACCTAAATTTTCCTGGCCAGAGCATAACTGCTTTGTGACAACAATGCAGGTTGCTCTGTATAAATTCAGAGCAGTGTGTATGAGTGTATGTAGAAACATGTCTGTAAAATTTCTGTGAAGTAGAATTACAAATCTGAGCCCTGGAAAGCTGTACTAACATAAGGTGTGAATTTTAAACCACTCACTTTTCTAATCTAACTCCTCCTGCAGAGCATCCTGATCACTGAGTTCTGCTGGAGAGGGTGTGTCTGTGTGAGAGAGAATGGCATGACAGCAGTGACTGAAACACATCAGCATAACACAGGATACATTGCTCTACAGACTGGCCCGGGGGCTAACCTGAGAATGTGTGTATATTATTCAGATAGCTATTGGCAAATGTTTTATTAAACGTTGTGAGTGTAAATGCATCCTCACAAAACGACTCAAGTAGACCATTTAACCTTCCTATTATACAGTCGGTAAACAATGAATATTAATACAAAGCAATAATTTCCATATCTAAGGATAAGGTACCTTCCTGTTAAACATATTCTGCATGACTTTTATTATTGCTATTAGTGGCTTCTTTAGTTGAGAAGTAGAAAAACTGTAAAGTCTAGAGGAAGCACAGCAGAGGAAAGGGCATCTTTAGAAGGCAAAAGAGTTCCTCTATGAATGGGCACAGGAGTGGTTCAAGGTGTTTATGTACTTTACTCCTGCTGCTCATGTAGGATTTGATGGTGACTCTGGAACAGAGTTGATATCCAAGGTTGTTTGCTCATTGGAAACACAGTTCACCACATCTGTGTACCCAAATCCATATGCATCCCCAAATTTTCCAGTGAACCCAGCATTCTCTGATTCTCAGTTCTGAGCTGAGACAAGTCTGTTGAACTTTCAGAAACGTGAAGCCACCTTAAACCTTCACTCTAGCTTCTGTCTCTCCACCTGAACAATGAGAAATAGAACTCAGACTTTGCTGCTTGCTTTGAAAATTTAGACATCATGGTGCAAATTCCCAGGAGCATTTCTCAGTCTGCAGTCACTGCACCTCTAGTTGAATATTATTTTAACAATAACCATAAATCCTTTCAGTCTGCTTGCCCTGGGCTGCAAACAGCAGAATGGCACCTCACAAACTGCAATGTGACATCCTGTTTGTGCTGCTTGGGGACATTTGCTCTGAGCAGCAGAACTTGTTCCAGATTAGTGTGGAAAGCTAAACTGTAAGGGCAGTGACAAAAAGGCCATAGACCTAGTCAGGATGCTGTGGAAGCTGAGGAAAAATTTCATTGTGGGAGAATTCTGTGAAGTGTTTGGTAACTCCTGGAGCCATTACTCAATATGTAATTTTAAGGTTTCTACCAATGCAGTGCACAATGATTAGTTCAGGAAAGGTTTCTAATCCCACTTTAGAATAATTTTCAGCACTTCTGTTGCATTCAGGTAAGATAGATGAACTTCTAATTTACTATGAAAATCAAGTGTGGGCTTCCCTCAAATTTGAAAGAGAGGAAAGTAGGACAGCATTAGTAGGTGATGGACAGTCAAAATTGTATTGGTCAGCCCTTCTGAGAAATTGTTTGAACTGAATCCTGCTCCCATGGGAGGAAGCGGAAAAATTTGAACATAACAAATCTTCATCTCTTCAAAAAAAAAAAAAATTATCATATTATAAAAAAGCTAGAAAGTCTGTTTCAAAAACCATTAAAAATGTAGTATGTTGCTGGCAGTCCTTCCATCATTGATGTAGTGAATTCTGGATATCCCCTTTCTGTCTTTCCTAGACATCACAAATATGCTGATTTCATGCACAAGATGAATGAAATATCCTCTAGAGAGGGTAAGTGAGTACATGTAAGTGTTGTACTTGGGGTTATCCAGTGCCTGGGCCAGGAGACATCCATACATCCCAGCTCCAGCACAGGATGCTCCTTGCATTAAGAGTCTTGGTATCCTCATTGTGTGTCTCTGACTGTAAATTTGATTGTGTTTTCTGCTTCAAACACTTCCTGGGTCATCTTGACAAGTTGTTCTGTTTGTTAGAGCAGCTAAAAATATTTGTAGCTGAGAATGGAAACTGTGCCTCTTCTCAGCATGATGTGAGTCACTCCTTTGTGGAGCACTTGGGTGCCAGGCTCAGCGTGCAGAGCTGTGCACATGTCGAGGGCTCGCCCCGTGGGGATGAGGTTGTGTCCACCCAGCAGAGTTTGGCCATCCAAAGCTCTTACGTGGATGTACAGAGGGATTAAGAAAATGAATCATAACACCCATTGCAGTTAACACTGGGTTCTGAGACAAGGAATCCCTTAATGCTTTTGTGCCTGGTTTTACTGGGCTCAGATGCCTTGACTTGCTATAGGGTTGGCCTCCATGAAGATAACAGAGGGACAGCGCTCACAATTTGACCACGGGCTTGGCTGCTGTCTAGGGGCTGGGAAAGATGGGGTTGGCTGGGGAAGCCTCTGGAAAAACACAGGTTCTGCAGAGCAAGTGTGTCCCACCAGTCCCTGAAGGGCACCCACTGTAGCAGTCAGAAAACCAGAGATGCCCTGTGGGAAGGGGATGTTAACTCCAGCACAAACCCCAGCTTTTACTGTAGTAGAAACAACACACAGAATGTCCTTCCTCCCTTCCAGTTTATATCTCTATCATGAGAAATGCCCACTTATTGGAATGGTTGTTATTTACATATTTCCTAATTTTTTGGCAACTTCTTGCTTTGACATATTCAGCTAAATGAACAGGGAGAAACTTGAATTTGTTTACTTGTTCTTTTAGAGATAAAACACCTCTGTGCCTCAGCCTTTGAAATACTGTGAGTGATGGGTTTTGAAAGTGAATTTAGAAAATATTCTGAATTAAATATTTATGTTTAAGCTTTTACAAGGAAATCTGAATAAGCCTTTGGGTTCTTTTCCACAGCAGACTTAATTGTGTCTAGCCATATACACGAGTTTGATTCCCCAGCTACAAAAGCCTTCTGTTGTTTTTTGTGGAAAGTTTAAGCCCTCTGTAATCTCTATGCTAAGGTGTTGAGCTAGGATAAAATTAAGAGGGTTTTGCCCATGAATTGCACTCCTAAAATGTTACAGTGTAGATGAGTCCAGAGAATGCAAGTCTACCTGGCTGTAATCCCTGGTAGTTCAGAATAGGTTAAAGCACAGTATTCTCACTAAGAATCTTGTGCAGGTTGTGGTATTGATTGTTCCAGGCTCCTTGGTGCTGGGAGAGTGAGTGGAGAGGAGGTAACACAGCCAGGAGACAGACAAAGGGCTGATGCTGTGCTCTGCAGAGGGAGTGCAGTGGGCCAGAGAGGAACTGCATGTCCCTGCTGCCAGCAGCAAGAGAGAAATCCATACTGTTTTGCACTTGCCTGTCCTCAGAGAAAAGAAGCATGTGCTGGTTTTCAGGAGCAAGGATAAGAAAGTCAGGGAGCAGAGGCTGAAACTGTGCATTCTGCTGGAAGCAAGCGAGACTCCACTAGATGTCCTTCATGTTCACATAAATGACACCGACAGATTTCACTGCAAGGGCTGAAAGGTGTTTGCAGGAGGTGAGGGAAGACACAGCAATGCACGGATCTATGAGCACCTCGGGGTTCCTTTCTGCATGAAGTGAATTCATCTATGGGAACGAGTGGCTTGCTCAAAAATGTGACCTGTGTTCCTGCACAATTGTTTTACTTGGTTAAAACTACTCTTTAGATTGCTGAAACCAAAAACTAACCCTTTTGAGAGGCTGGTTACATATTACAGTCATGTTCACATGTTTTAAATGGCAGCTGGGGTTTTTTTACATATTTCAGTTTATAATATATTATTGCTTATGCTGACTAAAGTCACTAGGAAATTAGTGTAGGTACCTGGAGTTTCCTAGACTCAATCTGATGGAAAGCTAATGTTCACTAAGGCTGAGGTGAAAGAAATTCAGGTTCACAGTTCAGATGAGGAAGATGGCATCAATGTCACTGAAGTAGATGATCTTTAGAATTATTAATACTCCTATTATTAGTAGTTATTCATAACCTCTTCCTTGGGACATAATGAGGTGGGCATATTTTTCAGCCAGCTTGAGATCTCTAGCTGTGTTCACAGGCTGGGGAAAATGTTTGTGACCAAATGCAAAGTTGTAGGTGAAGAGGAGTCAGATGGAATTGGTGACTTCTTTGTAATGAAAAGCAAAAACTTTGTTATGAAAAGCAAAACCTGTGGTTCTGTAGGCAGGCAGAGGTGAATTTGATGGTAAATATGGCATCCACTGATGCCATGGATAGTGCCAGTGAGGGGGGTGTTGATGATATTTAGCTTATGGATGTCGGGCCTATGCATTAATGCTCAGAACATTAGTCATGGGAGTGGGCAGCTGGAATCAGCAGTGCTCAGTGGAGAAGAGATATCTCTAGGAAGACAGGAAACACTACTTCTGATCTGCTGAGTGCTCAGTGAGAACAGATATCTGTAGGAAGACAGGAAACACTGCTCCTGATCTGCTGCTCTGTGCTGGATTGGTGCTTACACCTTCTTCTTTCCACCCAGTTGCCTTCTAGGCCTAATAGCAGAACTGAGTTTGGAAAGGGAAGAGAAGGGCAGGAATGGGAAGGGTGGAGAAGTCAGAGGAGAGAAAGTGGGAATTGCTGAGGAGTTGATTCTTGGGTAATGCTTGCTCAGTGTACTAGTAATTCAGTCAGATGTTTAGTTTCAGACATTTACCAGGCCTTTTAGTGCCATTTCTAACTACTGTGTGATCTTTGCAGAAATATAAGCAGATGTTTTTGCAGTTTCTCACTTGGGTATTTTTTGTCTTTTTTGAATGGGGAGGGATGAAGAATTTTAGCAGCTTACACATCTTAGCAATGTGCACAGACCAAGGAATGTAAAATGACGTGCAAAGGCAAAATTAGTATCAGCTATACTATGGCAAAGGTGTGTGATGAATTATACATTCTAAGAAAGCACTTCACGTATACTGGCTTTTGAGTACTTTTGTACTTTATGCCTGTTGGTATTTAAAAATGATTGATTAATCTAACATGTGAAAAAACTGTGTCTGTGCTGTTCCCCTGTTATGTTACAGGAACAATATCTCAACTTATTGGAACGTATGGCAAGTGGCAGAGCTGCTGTGGCCATATTCAACAGAAGAAAGTTGAAAAATAGACATGAGCTTCTGGTTGGTATAAAAAAGGCTTGGGGAAGAGGAGGGCCTCAGAGTAAAGACAAGTTGAAGAAGATTGAAGGATGGGTATGGTAAAACAGGAATTCAAACAGATGTGGCAATTTGTTTTACAACATAACCATAAAATGCCACTTGAAATGCCTCATTTGTATTCTGTGTCAATGTAATAGATGTAAATCTTTCAGGGAGTTACTAAATATACATTTCTGTTGGCAAGTATAAAAAGCATATGATCAATGGGAGAAACTAGCAGGGGCTTTGTGTTGTCAGGACAGCATGACTGAACTTTCTGGGACTGGATCACGCAAACGAGCTCTCCAGTTTAGGCCATTCATTCTGCCTCCCTTTTTGACATTTTATCACTTACAGCATTTAAACATCTCTTTTCATCTTGTAAGTCATAGTAACTGGTTAGTGGCACGTCTGCTTTTGACACTCATTTACTCACTACAGAGAGGTCCCATCTATCTCACACAGATGCTGAGGCTCTGAATAAGGCCTTCTGCTCACTGATCTGCATTAGGAACTGTCTCCCTCCCTGTGAATGTGGGTATTGCTGCAAATGAAACCACTATTTGTCAGGATTAAGGGAAGCAAAGGGTAAGATAAATTTCAGCTTTGAAAGGATTTGTCTGAAAAGACACAAGAGATACAAATAGTTACTAAGATTTCAGATTTTCTGAGCAATAACCCTGTAAAAACTATGTGTGACACCACCAGTGAGTCTCACTGTGGCTTGTCAAATCCACTTGTGGTTCTGCTTGAAATTAAATTTCCAAATAAATTCCAGACATTTCATGAAAAAGTGCTGTTGGTGAGAATTGCAGTATTTCCAAAGAACTGTTTTCAACCTCCAGTTCTGTTGGGGAGCTTCCTCAATCTACATGGAATAGGTTTCTCATTTAGGGATTAATCACTCCTCTCCCCTAGGAAGATTATGTTCTCTTAATTTTTGGCCCTTTTTCCTCTAGAACATTATATAAGAAGTGGTACAGTCTCACAGTGAAGTATTTTACCTGTGTTACCTGTACATTAGGAACAAGAGCCTTACCATATCTGCTACTGAGTCTGCAGTCAAGCAGGAAACTGGTCCAGCATTTGATTCCAAATAAAAATCCTAACTAACTTCTGACTTGTAAGATTCCCAAGTTCTCCTTTTTCTAGGAAGTGAAAAGTTATCATTCTAGGAATAGTTTAGTGCTGCTAAAAAGAAGTTAGCATCTGGAGAAGTATTGGCACAGATTACCTTTTTCTACGTTCCCCTTGAGTTTTAATCATTACAGTATTTAGCCATATCCCTTTATCCAGAAATAAGCATGGTCTTCCTTGTATTTGGTCGTACATTTCTCTGTGTTGTGCTAATTTGCAATATTCTTAATTAATAGAACAGTCTTTACAACAGATTTAATACTTCATTTGCTCTTGTAGAGAAAGGTTAATTTTCTCCTTTGAAGTTGTCTGCCTAGTGGTGAGGAAAAGGCTCCCTTCATTTGCCATCTCTATGAAGATTTAGTTCAGTGGTCATTTGCTTAGAAGACCAGGGTAAAGAGAAACTGTTCACCCCTTAGGAACTGTACTTTTCCTGGTTGCTCATACTGTAGTATTGACCATCCAACCATTGACTTTTGAAGTCTCACTTAAGATTGTCACTCTGAGATCAAAACTTAGACCAGTTGTGAGGAAGTTGGTGTTTCTTTTTCCTATCCTCTCCCTGCTTCCTGTTTTACCATGTTGCATTGTGAAAGCCTAGCATGCATCTCCCAGAGCACTCACTTTGAAGTGCTGCTGTGAGGTACTCCATCTCTGAGCAGTGCCATGTGTATTTGTTTTCGTTCTGTTTCTGGAGGAGTGTGTATTTCTTGGATCTGCTTTCTGTATCTGGAGGAGTGTGTATGTGTAAACTGCTTTGCTTTGCAGTGGTTGCCCACAAGCACTGCTCAGGCACATGTTCTCCAGCTGCTCTGCCTGGCTGGTAATTAAACATAGCAATGAAATAATGAACTGGTCATTTGCCTAGAAATCCAGGGGTGCAGGTATCTACTTCAGCAGAGTTTAAACCCATACGTGGTACATCTGTCTGTAATCTCCTCCTATCTGCCTCTTGTTTTCTTGCTCCCTAGTCGTTTCTTCCACTGTTTTAATACCCTGAAAAAGATAACTTCCTTGCTTTCACATCTTCTCCTTTCTACACTGACTATTTTTCAAGAGACTTGTGTTTCCACCATTGCTTACAGGACATTTTGTCCTTGGGGCAGTTTATGTAATGTCTCCCAGTAAGCTCTTTCATCTTGTTGAACTACACTAGCAAGATTTTTCTGATGCCAGCTAATTCTCTAAATACTTAAGCTAGGTTATCTGCCAAGAGTGGTGTTAGCTGAAGAAGAATACTGCAAAACCTAGAAAATAAGTCAAAATGTAGTTATCTTCTGAAAAACAGCACTAAATAAAACCTCAGACAGCTCCTTGTTTATTGCCTCTCATGATTTAGGAATTTATTGATGTTAAAGGTCAAATAATCATTCTCCAGATATTTGTTGTGGTTGGGTTTCATTTTTTTTTTTTACCTCTAAATAACACAGCTAAAAGAGTTAATTCTTCAGTGATAATGGAAAGTGGAGTTGTTGTGACTGCAGGCTTTGGATTTGTTTTCACTGAGGTGTCCATAGGTGGCTGTATCTACAGTATTTGGGAGTTGCTCTGAAGAATTACAAAGTTGTATCTTTTAAGAACAACTTAGAATTTCAATCTGAGTGTAACAGATCCTGTTTTACTTGTACGCCTTTTCCAGACACCTCGCTAAAAATCCTCCAGACGGAGTTCCACTGTCTGAAGTGGATATAAGTCTGTTTTGCAATTTCAAAAACAAAGAGGAAGAGAGAAAGAACATAGGAACAACAGATGAATATTTGTGGCAACACAGCTAGACTCTGGAGCTACAAACACCCTTCCTGGGGTTTTCTGGATGGTGTCAGGCAGGCTGATGTTCTCTGTGTGAACCTGCTCATGCAGTTTAGAAAATCTTTGGCAGATAGCCATTATTTTTGCTGCACATATATGCAACTTCAAGCACTATGGGCTGCTTGCTATGCAAAAATTATGCATAGACCTTGGATTCTACATGTTAAGTAGGAACTAGGGGTTTATCCAGCATTGCAGACACTGATCAAATTGTACAAGTTTTATGAACTGTACTTTCAACTACTAACAACCTGTGTTTCCTCTGGTTTCCAATTTTGCCTCCTGTCTGAAAAACCCTCTCTCAAGATTTAGGTCACTATTAAGTAAAGGACTTGACTACAGAAATTTCAGGGAATGAATCTGTGAAACTTCCAAGCCTTACATATCACCCCACACACCTCCCAGACTCTTTGTATTTCCATCTTTCATCCAGCATGCAATGCACAGTGTGGATGACTTCATCCTGGCCAGTTTGAGATGCCCTACAATGATCATGAAGCACATATTATGGCACTTGGCCCCTCCTTCCATGCCTGACGGGCTCCCCAGGTTCTTGGTCCAGATATGACAAGAGAATTTCTGTGGGCAAGGGTGTCAGAATTCACTCAGAATTTAGTGGACAACATTGCAGCCCAGCACCATCAGTCAGGTGCAGCATATCTGTGCCAGATCTGACAAGAAGTGTGTCACATTCAGGGAGGTCAGCAGAAATAATAAATAATAATAAATAATAAATAATGGCGGTCTTTTGTGGTATCTTTGTGGCCTCAGTACTGTTAAAGGATTTGAGACCAACAGAGCTCAGTGCTGTGCTAGAAGCCTTTCCAGACTTTAGCAGTAGAGGAATGTAGGGATACAGGGCACTTCCACTGCCAATGGATGAGGAAACTCTCTAGCTTTTAGCTAAGGCTGCCTCAGTTCTTTATGGGATCAACTTCTCTTAGCAGCCCACATTGTTATCCACAGTAATATATTTGAGTTGGTATTAGTGTGTAGTGTTTGAGTTGGTATTTCTGGGTTACGTTTGAGTCAGTATTTGTGTTTTATATTTGAGTTGGTATTTATGTGTTAGTGCAGGGCCCATTGGGGGCTGGAAAGACAAGAGAGAGCCCAATAAGAAAGAAAAATCAAGCAGAATGGAGGAAATAAGTAGAAAGTAAACAGTATATTTTACTTTTGTCTTGTATGCAAATCTCTGGGAAATAAATGCAGTATCCTGCTCTGTCCTTGTGTCTTACAGTGCTGAGAATTAGCCCAAAGCAAACTTAGCAGAGAAATCACATGTTGTTAGTATTTTCATATTTTTACTATTCCTGGAAAGACTGAAGGCTTGGGCAACATGAAGGAAGGAACAATGATGCATTCTGCTTTTACCCTGGCTAGATATTCCTCAACAAACTTAAACATATTGACCAGGCAATTATAGAGCAGAGACTACTCCAGACAGATGCCTTATTTTAATATTCTGACAATTATTTTAATTCTGATTCAAGTGACATTTAAATATGCTTAATCCTGAATTTTTATGCATTATTTTGCATACCCCAAAAAGATGCAAGCAAATGTACTGTAAAGTGCAGATTTTATGTCTTTAACTTTTGGGCCATGTAGTAATTTGTTTTGCTTTCACCACAAAGCATCATTGGTTTGGTATCACTTTTTCACTAGTTGATTTTAAAACATATTCTTAATCTCAAGCTGCATTTGCTATAGAAACAAAATTGCTCCTGAGAAGCAGAATTAAACTGTGTTTCTTGGTGTTATGTGCTTTTCATTGTCAAGAAGCACACTGTTAATCTCAGGGAAATGTTAATCTTTGGGTGTACACAAACAGCAAATCTTTTTTCTAATTTCATACTTAAAGATAATAGGCTGATTCATATTGGAACCGGTGAAGCCTGAAAGTGAAATAGGTTTAAATTTACAGTTAAGCAGACTATTTTATGTTTTGTCTTGCTTTAAAGAAAGATTCATGGCTATTTACAAGTAATTGTGCTTGCTCACAGAGTAAGTAATTTACATAGTTGTATATTTTTTTCCCTGATTAGAGCTTTAGTTTCTTTTCCAAATCTTAAACCAAAAACAAGGTTTAAAAAAATTAGAATCAGAAGGCTAAATGCAGAAACTGTATCAAAATGAAGTGAACTGTCAGGAATCTATGAATATAAATAGTTTTTTGCAAAAATATGTTATCAAGGAGTTCTCTCAACTATATTTGGCATTTTTGGAGCAAGAGTGTTGGTATTTTATTAAAGAACAGCTCTGTGAAAAAAGGGAGAGTTTGTGGACCCTCAGCCTGGAATGTTCTTGAAATGAATATAGGGAATTTCAAAGTTGTACTAATGTTACTGTGGTAATATCCAAAAAACCCATTATTTTTTTAAATGTTTTTGGAGCACACATCAACCAAAAAGCTGTAAATAAACTACAGGAATGCTGAACTGTCACAAAATTATTTATGATGAAAGCAAAGGTTATAAAATATTAATCTTTTTTTTTATTCATGTAAGAGGGTAAAATTAAACAAGGGGAGCAGCACACCTACTTTCTGTGTCTCCTGCTTACCCTCTTACTGCCTAATCCTGGGGAGAGGTGGACTGGGAGCACTGCAGTTCTGAGCAGAATTTTATATCATTATGTCTCAGACTGTCTCAGATTTGTACTTAACCTGATAATTTGGCCTACAAAGCAGGTGCTCCCCCCCTCAGCCACACAGACTATTAGAGACAGAATTACAGGCTCATCTTCGTGAAGAAGGAGCCGTGTTTTGGAGCAGGAGCTCACCTCTGGATGTACAGTCCTGTGCTGCCCTGACTTCCCAGAATTTCAGGTCCACTTAATAGGAATGGTACGAGAAATGTGGAATGTGGGATCAGACCCCCAGGTGATACAAAAGGCAGATCTCTTCAGGTACTGAAATATAGTGCAGCTGTGGGGTATTTTTGGCTACAGACTGAATTCTTGAAAGTTTATTCAACAGCTAAGCAGCAGCTGCTGTTGCCATTTCAAGCGTGATGCCTTTTGCTTTAGCTACTGTTCTGTTTCAGCAAAGTGCTTCCTGCTCTAAGAGCTCACCCCAGCTCTGTGTGAGCTGAGAACCACAAGACATCCACAGGGTGCAGGGGCAGCAGTTCTCTCAGGAAGATGGACCTGCAGGCATATAAATTGACACTGGTGCTTCTTATCTGTGACTCTTGAAAAGTGTCACCAAAGAGCATGTGTCTGTGCTGTAAATTACTGTCAGACTGGCCTAACTGTGGGCATCAGGGCAGAAAACAAGGGTGAAATGACACCCAAAGGTGGAGGTTTGAATAAAGCCCACAGCTGAATGCTGAACAGTTTCTGTCTTCAACTACCTCCAACGTGGGGGAAAAAACCCCCACACAAACAAAACCAAGACTCACTTGGGTGGGTTTCTGCTTGTCTTTCACTCCTTTTCTGCACAATTTTGCCCAGAATCTTGAATATGTTAAAGGAGGCTAAATGGGAAGAGAGGAAAGAGTGTGGAGAAGGAGTAGAAAGGGGAAGAGCACTATCCAGTCCCTGTGATCTCCTATACTTGCCAAAAAAAAAAGGAATACCACCCACTCTCAGGATGAGGATCAGGCTGCTGCAATCATTTATTCAACTGCCAGTGCTGTATTCAGTTCTCTGGATGCCATTCCTGAAATCATCTCCCAGACCCCAGCTGTAAACATAGTTACTAAATGCATACCTCATAAAAGCACTTCTAAATGCAAATGGCCCCGTTTTCTTTTGTGTGCATAAAGCCATTTGGGCGTGCATGTGGGTGTGCATCATATTCAATTTGTCTGTGATTGATAGACTGTCTTCCAGACCAGAGGGATAAAAGAAAAGTGGAAGTCAAAGCCTCTGATTTTTATTTCAGCAGTAGCCAGGCACATACATCTGTGTGCAGAATTTGGCACTCAGCAAATCTAACTTTTGCCAAACCAACAAGAGTAATTGGTGTAACAAGGCTCTTGTGAAATGAAAACACACATGAACTAAGTATTCACATCTCTATATGGGAAGTTATTTTTAGGGTTAATTTGGGTTATGCAGTTATATTGTGGGTGATTAATACAGGGTCTTTACCATGCAAATGGTGCTTGTAAGGAGCAGAAGCCAGCTGATTCCCTTGGGAAGTCTTAGTGGCCTGGCCATAGTAGGTGCACCACAAACATGTGTGATGGCATTTTCCTGCAGCAGACCCCTTGGAATACAATCCCAAGCACAAATCACTCTTGTGATAGATTGCAGACATGAAGAGAGAGGAGTTTCAGTCATATGCAGATGCTGACTAGATACTGTGGAGTTTTTCCTGACTGTCGTGTCCATGTTGTGTATTGTTCTGTCACCAAGGGAGGCACTTAAGAGACATTACATGGAGGAAAAGATATTGATTGGAGCTGGTTATGTAGCATAGGGATGAAATTGCTTTTTCTAAAGTGCTTCTTGGAAACTAACACAGGTGTTTAAGTCCTAGCTGTGCATGCCTAGTGGTAGACCTTGCAATTACAAAATTACTATTTCTGGAGCAGCATTAACTAACTTGTTAGTAATCTTTGAAACATCATTATTTTTTATATGCTGCAGATTATTTTCCTTTCCTTCCTGGTATTTGTATCTGTAGGGTGTCCTGGGATTGTACTCCCATTCTTTTCTCTGTGGACAAAATGGCTAGAATTCACACAGGAAAGAGAACTAAGTGCCCTATAAATCAAAGGTTCCAAATACTGTGAGCCTTATGATAAAATCAGAATTGGATACCCTCTTTTTTGTGTTTGATTGAAATAGCACTGCAGCATGTAGGGTACCTATGAGAATTTTATGGGGAAGGTATAATATTACCAACTCTTTATTCCCTTTAAGACAAAGCTTGGTGAAAAGGGGGAAAAGAATTTAACCCTCTCACAAATATTGAAAAATTATTTTTGTACTATAGGTCATTACTGCATCAGGTTTATGACTTCCTGAAAGTATTGGTGAAAAAGAAAAATTGGGTGGTTTTCACACAAAGCTCTTAAGGAAGGGGGAAACCCTCTGTTTTCCTTTCCTAAGATGAATAAGGACATTCAATACCCACATTGCCAACAACTCCACAAGACATGGCAGAAATCTCTAAAGTAGGGATTCAAGTAATGCATTTTTCTATTTGTGTGAACGCTGACAGCTGTATAGATGAAGCTGGTCCTGCTTTAAAACATAATTTTCTGGTGAAGAGAGAGGATACCTTAGATGAAAATTAAATTGGTTCCTAAAGACTGTTTCAACAGACTTACCAAAAATCTCTCAAAGTTGAGTTCAGACCAAGGAATACTGCCAGCCACATATTCTGCTCTTCCATGAGCTTGCTTCCTCCTTGGCACTGGTTTGGCTTGGAACCTCTATCTAAAACTGAACTAGTGGCAAAATGTTTAAAATGAAAGTATGAAAGAGAAGGAAAAATAGGAAACAGAAGAGAAAAGAGAATGTCATCCTTGATTTGAAGATGTCTACTTTTGTGAGCTTTACAGCTCATGTTTTTAATTTCAAATTATCTTGTTACAATGAGCATCTGAGCTCTGGGAGGCTCGTGTCACCTTGGCCCTGTCCCACTAGGCTTTGTGTGTCAGTGCGGGAAGATGCGTCACTGCACAGGCCACGCACGCTTTGATGTCTTTACAGATACCTTTATAAAAGCATAACAAGCACTTTCCTGAAACTACTTAAAAATAATTTCTGAGCAAAAATTAAAGACCATCTCTTGGGGGGATAAGAAGAATGCCCAGCTGCTTTGTCTAGGATAAAGCAGCAAAGGGTGCATTACACTGAGGGTACAGGTGCTTTTAAATAATGATATCGGCTCTGAGGACCAAAATACAGTCTTGGTCTGGTCACCCCCTGAAAGAGCAAATTATTTCTTGCTCTACAGTATCAAATGTGGTCCTTGTCTTATTATTTTTTTAATAGTGCATGACCCACGTTATCTCTCTGCATCAATATCCCCTAGATAATGGCCATCTGTGCTTTAAAGGCTTTGTAGGTAAACTACAGCTATTTAATATTTTCTTTTATAATCAGTCAGTCTTTTCGTGAAGGAGACCATAGTGATCCAGTGATACAGCCTAGCACTGCTTTGTCTGTTACATGATTGTAATGTTTCCATTTATATCACAGTGTCCTCTGTACTATTCAAATTCAGAAAAAGAAAAAAAAAACCCTACTGCAGAGTTAGATTTTCTGTTTGTAGAAATGCATTTGATAGCAGGGGGAGGGTGTGTTTTCATAAAGTTCAATTTTGTAATAAAACCCAATTTCCTTTTCACATCAGAGCCACACTATGACAAAGGAATTGCAGCAGGTGTCTTTCACAGAGAGAACATAATTGTGAAGCTTGCTGGCATCCTGCTCGCTCAGTCTCTCCAGCATTGGCAGCTGGGTGAGGGGCTGCTGTTAGAGGAAAGGCTTTAGCCCAGCTGTGGCTGGATGTGTCCACAGCAGAGGAAGCAGCAACAAAGCATGCAGGACTCTGGTCAGGGGTCCCTGTCCCATGTCAAGTCACTGTGTGCTGTCCCCTATTCTACTGAGGTAGGTGCTGCTGATGAATTCACACTGCCCCAGAGGGCAGCAGCTTCCTTAGGTGGTGGTTTTGGTTTGGCTGTCACTCAATCATTGGCACAGGTTGCCTGAGCAGGTGGTAGAGTCCCCATCCTGGAGGTATTTAAAAGATGTGTAAATGTAACACTTAGGGATATGGTTTAGTGGTGGGCTTGGCAGTGTTGGGTTAATGGCTGGATTCCATGATCTCAAAGGTCTTTTCCAACCTAAATGATTCTCTGATTCTATCCCCACATGAAAGGTTCATGCCTGCCATGCTCCAATGTAATTGTGTTACAGAACAAACCTCCCTGAGGACAGGGACTGTCCCTGCCTCTGTGCTGAAGCAGGAGAGGGAAGAAAGGGCACTGCAGTACAACAGGACTGACCACAGCCAAGCCTCTGCATTTTCTGTGTGGGAGGGATGCTTCAGACAGCCTCTGGTTTGTAACAGGACCCTGCACTTCCTCCTACCACCCAGAGTCCTCAGTTCTGGGCTTGTAAGAGGGATAGAAGAATGAAACAAAAGGTTGATTCTCTCTCTTCCTCTAACTTTTGCCTCCCAAAGCACTCCTTATCACATTCCTCTTAAGAGGGCATGGCCTGGCACCACAGCGAGATGGGCTGCTGTGATACTGCAGACTTAGAGCATGTAAAGATCTGGATGACTTTCATCTTTGTAGCCAATGTGCAATTTCAAGAAAAGGGCACCCTGCCATGGATATTGTACCTTTGTCACTAGCACTTAAAACCTATGTTGAAGCAGAGAAAGCACAAAAGTTGAAATAAAATAATTCTCAGTGCAATAGCCTGCTGGATTTTGCCTGTGTTCTGGATCTGAATAAGCAGCAATTTCAATATTTCCCTTTCCAAAATGCCCTTCTTGTTCTTGTGAAAAGCTTTCAGGGGCTCGCTCCAGGGAGCTGATTCTTTACAGTGACCTCAGACAGGGCTGTCCCAGCTAGACAGGGAATGCTCATTTCTCCAGCCATGTTAGTACAAGTCCCAAATCTGAATGACTTAATTTCATGTTTTTATTTCTGGTTCACAATGTGGAATGTTGAGGCTGCTATGCCCAGTGCCATGTCTGTAGCTGCCCTTTTACTGATCAAGTCTACTAGCTCAGAAAGAAGGAATTACCACCAGTGTTTTGAAATTACCTGAAGACAAGGTGTCCTGCTGAGCACTGCGTAATATAAAGAACAGCTCCTGGATGCTCCACTGCTTTCCCCTGTTTAATAACCTCTGATTGTTGCTGTCAGTTGTACAAGGCTTATAAAACCTGGTTTCTGTCTTCAACTGCTTGTGCGTATCTCTTGTTATTGTCTGTATGCTTAGGTAATCACTTATGTTGACAGAGATTTTCCCTTGTCCTTCCAGGTCAGAGACACTCCAGTCATTACATCAATGTGAACAGTTTAAGAATGGCCAACAGCTAAACCATTTGCTTTCTTTAAATAAACAGCTCACCTTCCTGCAACTTCAATAACCTCTGCTTACTTCTCTCATATGTTATGCCATAAATTTATGCTGTCTGTGAGCTTTAAACTCCTTCATGTTTCATAATTCTTGGGATTGCACCTTGGCAACAATTCTGACCTGCAGCCTGTCATTAGTTGTGTTGTCCAAGTATCTGAGATCAGGTGCAGTGTGTTGAGAAGTTGATGGAGCTGACAGCTCTCAAACCACTACTACCATAGATACCTTTTAGTAAGTCTGTAGGAAAGGATCTCCTTTTTAAAAAAACGATCTTCAATTAGTCTTCAATAATATGAATATTGACAGGCTTTAGCATAGTCCCAATTTTATGCAGGTTGTTTGTAACCCAGCGTTATATTGGAAGCATTACTGAACCCTAAGGGAAGTTTTCTTCTGTTGTGTTCTTCTAATTCAGGGCTTTTTATCCTGTTTTTTTTAAAAATCAGATCTTTGTATAAATGATACTTCACAAAAACGATTTGTTCTATACCCTTACTTCAGGTTAGCATGTTCCCTTTTCCATGTCAAGTGTCCCAGTTTCAAAAAGCTGTGAACTTCTAAAAGCAATTTAGCACCGTCGGACCAGTGACAGATTTAACTCTGGACAAATCCATGCTGAATTTGTTAATCTGTCAGATGGACTTTTCAATATACAGCCTGCTCATTTCTTGCAAATAAACACAGCTGGTGCAGCAGTATTTGCTCCCAGTTTATGCATCAGGCTTTACCTTCTTATTTGTGTGTCCATACCCTTAATCTTCTGAAAATATTTTCTGAATGAATTTTTCTGTGTTTGATTTGTGGGTTTTTTCATATGCAACCAGAAATTTCCTGCAATGTTCCAGCTCTTAGGAGACTTCTGGCTCTAGATCAGGGATCCAGAACTAAAAGTGGGTGTAAAACCCAGGAGAGATGAGCAACCTCTGGTCTCAGCTACAAATTACATGAGGAGTGCTCAAATTGAAAGAGAACAGATTTATGTTCAGAGGTGCATCAGGGAGCTTCAATGACCGTAAGGCATCAATGTGTTCATTCCACCTTTGAAGTTGGTCTAGTGACCTAAGTTACAGAAAATGTAATTTTTGCAGCCAGCACAGGAACATGCTGGCATATTTGAGATCTGATTGACCATTTTCTTTTCCATCATCTACATTCAGAAAAGATGGCTTTTTTTAAGCAGAGAGAGGCTTATTGGGCTGTTGCAGCAATGGGCTAGTTTGGACTCCAACCATTGATTTAAATGCATGATACCTGCCAACAACTTCAAGGGGAGGCAGTGGTTGTTTGTAGTGTAAGACAAAAACTCTGCCAAATAAATCCAATATTAACAGTTTGTCTCCTCCCACCAATTACTTCAAAGCAATTGGATGTTTTGAGACAAGTATTGAATTGTTATCAAAACGTCTCAATCTCTCAGTTCAGACTTTGGCATATCCTATAGGGAGTTTATTTCTTTAGCCAGAAATATGGCATTGAGGATTCCACTCAGTAAGTTCCCACTCAAGTTATAGATTTTCTGTCAGAAAAAATAAAATCATGCTTGTATACAGCTACATTTAAAACATATGGCTCTGCTTTGGCATCTGTTCTTTTTCTATTTAAAGACTTGGAAGTGTATAATAAAAGGGACTATATTCTGTGACTATAGTTTTTGTTAGGGATTTTACACTGATATCACTATAGCCGTTCTTTAAGAGCTATAAAAATAGTTCTTTGGTCTCTGGATCATAGTTTCTTCACAGGAGATGGATCACCTGAATTAAAATGTGTTTGATTAAACTGGTAAAAGACTAGACTTGGAAGAGGTGTTAAGGTTTGTTGTAGAATTGCAGCATAATTAAGCTAAAGGTTTGCATAGCCACAGACACGACTGGAGGCTCCTTTTGCACTTCTGAGCTTTTTAATTTGAAGATAAATAGTGTTGCAGTTGTAGTCGAGTAAAACACACATAGTATCCTCAATACCTTTCTAGAGTAAATGTGGAGAGCAAAAAAAAGTGTCTGAAATTTGAATGTAACTTTTCTTTCTGAGCCATACACTTTGCTTCTCTGTAAAGTGTATCTGTTTTAAAATAAATTTGTTTTCCATTTTGATGCCATTTTTACTTTTCATGTTCCAGCTTCTGAGCTCTCAGATTGAGTGTTACAGCGTTATGGACACAAACATGGGAACGATCTTGATTGTTTGGCAGTACCTTCACACTCACTGATCAAACACCAAGTGCCATCTGATTACTTTGACAAATCACAGCAAAGAATACAGTTTACAGTTGGATTATCAGGATCCACAGAGCAAACTATGTGCTAACATATTCATCGCCTTCAAACATGAATACATTTGAGGAAATCATGATCTTCACATTGATAATCTTTGAACCAAAGTAGGCTGAATTTAGTGAGTAAGTTACTCATGAATTATTCGTTCAGCTCTGAAAACAATGATGAATCTTTTAAAAGTAGCAGTGAATTTTTTGATTAATAGAGAGCCTTGAGAGCATCTGTTTTGAATGTATCTGTATATTCATATTGATTGGACTTTTTTTGCACTAGCAGGCTAATGAGAGAAATAAAACTTCTACTGCCAGGAGAAAAATCCTCCCATTGAAGTTGCTGGGAGTCTGACCACCAATAAATAAGAATAACAATACCCTACAGGCCCCTGCATGATCTTAACAGTCTGAGTAGAGTGTTGGCTAATGGTTGAGACCAAACGACCGCAGTCGTCTTTGTTTTTTGAATTTTTCTTTTACTCAGCCTCTATAACATTCTCTTTTTCTTTCTTGTAGCCTTCTATTTCATACACATTCTCAAATCCCTTGTATATTTCTCTAGTTGTTTATTACAACTGATTCAAGGAAAGTTTACATTAAATGACCATATATATATATATCTGTCTATCTCAATTTCACATTTGAAGATAGTAAATAGTGGTGGGGGCCTTTTTTATGACAGCACAGTTTTGGCCCTCAGGTTCTTAAATCAGCGATGTCACTTTATGGCTTTTAATTTATCTGTTTTGGGTGTTTCAACCTGACATATTCTGAGCATAAGACATACATGAGTGCTCAATCTAAAAATGTAGATTCATTTCTGTGACTTAGAGAAAAAAAATTATCATAAAATAAATTCTTAGTAATCTGTCTTTCCTAGGGCACCTACAGTTTTTAATGTCTACTCATATCGACTTCTCCCTTTTGGCCAGCTGGAGTAGTCAGTTCCTTGAAAAAGCAGAGATTTTCATTATATTAATGATTAAAGATTTTGTGATGGGTGGAGACTTGGGCAACAAACATATCAAAAGTCTTTTCTTTTCAAATGCTCTTTGGTTTTTAGCTGTTTGTTGTTCCTACAAAACCTTCTTCACTTACTGCCCTTTGCTGCACTGACTTCAAGAAGCTCCCTCACTTACTACTCCTCAGGGAAAATATTTTTTTCTCTATTTTTCAGAGCTACTCAAGATGTTACTTTTTGTCTTCTGCTGAACAACTTCTTTAAGAGAAGTTAGAGGAAGCATTTAGTGGGATGCAGATAAGACCTTAATCACACCCACTACTCCTTTTTGCCTTGTAGGACAAAAGATCGTAGTACAGCTGAAGAAGGATGGAAAAGGAGGATCGTGGCAGGAATTTCTCCATATTACTTTCCAGGGAAAAGTCACATGTGTATGGATGCTATCTAATGACAATGCCAAGAAAAGAGTAAAACAGAAAAATTTCAAAGATCCAGGACGGACTCCCAGTTTGAGGCCCAGAGAAGAGGATACTGTTCATATACTAAGAGTGAGACCTAAGCAGGAATGTGGAAGGAACACAGAAAGCCCAGGCAAAGAGCTGGAGGTGAGTTTTGTTTAGTCTGCTTTTTAGTTTAGCCTTGCAAGGGTAGGATTTGGCTTTGGATAGAAGACTGCAATTACAGGAGCTTGTCTGAGAGAGTGGAGGAAAAGTGGAGTAGGGTAGAAACACACAAAAAATTTGTTTTAACAGGTCAGTTTTGGGCATGTAGAGACCTCGACAGAATATTTGTTAAGTGTGAAAACTTGTTGATAAAATTTCTCCCTGCCCAGTCCAACTTTATTATGCTGACTAGCAGGTGTTTTATGTTATATCACCTTTGCTTTTAGTCAGAATGTAATTTAGTAATTTAGTTAAAATGAAAACTTCTGAGCATTTTACCCCATGGAGCAGAGAACTATTCCTATGATTTTGCTGACATTTGAGGAATAATGGCTTCAGTTATGTTTGAATAAACATAAAGCTGTTATTCCCTCAAATGACTTTATTCATAGTGAATATAATAAATCTGGTTTGCCCTTTTTATGTATTGTAGATCTCAATTCAGATATTGAAATTACAATTCTCTCACAGCTCATCTTCATGTGAACATTCTGGGGAGCCAGTTTTACTAGGAAGGTTATTTACAGAAAGAATTTTAGATTCATATAGATGTACGTATGGGAACCAACTGCTGTATTTCCATGAGGAGTTGCACCAAAAGCACTAAGCAGCTATTGTGTCATGAAAGCAAAACCCATCATTTACCTGAGAGCTGTAAATCAATGTATATTCATTGAGTAGGGAAATTCTCTTCTTTATGCTTCCTAATTAATTTTCTAGCTTTTTTATTCCATAAAAATAGTATCAAATTTGTTTTTAAAATTAAAGAGACTGGGGTTTTTTTCACAGGGGGCCAATTTCATCACATTATTTGCTTAGTTCCAATTTCTTTGTTTAGACAGCTACCACATAGACTTGTTTCTCAGGAAAAAAAAGAAAAGGTTTCTCAAGCAAAAAGAGTACAATTACAGAAGGGCATTTCTTTTGTCTCTTTTTTTCTGAAGAGGGAAACTGTTCTCACTTGAATCAAATCTTCAAATCTGGTCTCAAGGTAGTGTTCTTTTCTCTCAGTGATTTTCCTCTGCGAGCCTCTGTGTGCTTGACAAAGCCAGTCTGCCTGTGCCAGCAGCTGACTCGAGAGCCTCGTGTGCCTCTTGCTGGGGCTGTGCCTGGGCTGCTGGGGTCTGTCCCTGAGTGGCATTTCTCCTGTGCCACCCAGCTTCCTGCTGTTTCTGATCCCAGGTAGACAGAATCAGAAACAGTTTTGCTATTTCTCATTTTTTATAATTTTGATTGCATTTTGACAAAAAGGAAGGCATTCCCCTCACTTGTTCACACTTCTGTATCACGTGGCTTGCATCGAATTTCCTGGGGAGCTCTTTGCTTTACTCTAGGGTTTAACACTAGATATTCTAATGGCAACTTTTTTCACTGAGCTTAAGTGCTCTCTAAACATTTCTTTTGTTGCATGTGATAGAAAAAAAAAAAAAAAAAAAGAAGCATGACATTTGTCACTCTAAAACCTGATACGTCTGTCTTTTTCTTTTAAAGCTTCAGGTAGATGTTAGCTAAGGGAATGTTGGAGGGAGGCTTCTGCTTCTTAAAGGAGAAACACTGACAGTGGAGCTAAAGGCTTCTGTTGGAATTCAGTGTGTGTGCCCCTTCCCTGGCCAAAGCCAGAGCTGGGAGTGAAGCCTTGCTTCATTGGGGCTGCAGTCCCTACACAAGTCCTTTGCAAAGGCAAAATCTCTCACAAAGCAGGGGAAGCTGAAGTGACACTGTTTCTCTGACACTAACTGGCAACCCCTTCAGATTATACCAGGTCTGTATCTTATTTTAGTTACCCTTGTGCTCTGAAGTGTTTTGAGGAGTATTTTTGGACCTTTTTGGAAATCGTGGGGAGTTTGGCACAAAGGTACTGTATTTTATCATGTTCAAACACCCGGTGAAAGAAGGCAATTTTGGAGAATGTGAGTGTAGAGCTGATACATTGACCCACAGGTTACGGTGGGGAGAAATGGCTGTTGTAATACACTTTGAAAAACCTTTTTGCCTGCATGACTAGTACTTTTTGCAAAACTAATGTAGACCTTAATAACCAGTAGGCTTTTGTGTGTCAAATTGCAAGCTTTAATAGACTATTAAAAAGCCCTAAAAGTCCTTAATTCATTAAGGTGCAGATTCCCTTCTGTATAGGCACATTGAATCCTGAGCTGTATGTTGAATATACAAAGGAAGTTATGGTGGGCAAAGGAAAGTTCCCAGGCAGATTCTTGTGCTGGAACCTGCAGAGCACTGACCTGCTGAAGGTTCACTCTTTGGATTTGTCCACAGAAAGAATAGTTGCCCACAGGGGAACTGCTGTGCAGACAGGCAGTGGGCTATAAGGGACATCAAGGCATCTCTCTATTAAGCAGATGGAAAGAAAGGCTCTGACATGCTTTACAGATTATTTTCCCTAATCTTTTTACAAAGAAGTAGTAAAGAAATTGTCCATATTAAAAGAAGATACGGAGAAGATTAGAATATGCTGGTATTTTATAACAAGAGAAAGGAAGCCTTTCAAGTAGTTTTCATGATGAAAAGAAATTTCTGTGGCACCCAAACCTGGTTATTAAATGGTATGATAGAACCAACGTGGCACTTGTTTTGGTTCTATCTGTGGAACAATCAAATATGTCAGTATATTTGTTGTATAACTCCCTTAGCAGCAGATAAATCAGGTTGACACTGGCTGGCTTAGTAAAACATCAGCAGGGAAACAACAGGCAGGAAACTGAGGCCCATGAGAGCTCGTGGGTCGCCCTGCAGCTCCTTGTGCATCGATCGCTGCCTGCCTTCGACAGACGTAGACACTTAAGCATGGCAGCCTCCTCTAATTAAATCTGCTCCTCCTCACCTACACACAGGAAATCTGCAACTGCCAGCGGGGCTACGGAAATGGGACTTGTGAATTACTCGGTGCAGTGGATTTGCATAATTTGGGTTTTTCATTCCTTTTCAATATCTGAGTTCCATTATCTGAGCTGACTTGGGGTCGAATGCCTGAAGCATTTCATGCACCCTAGAGCAACGTAAGGGCCATAGTTGTGATCCTTAGAGAAATCTAGTAACATACTCTCTGCAGAAGGATCACAAGTTTCTCTGCAGACCAAGGAGATGCTTGTGACTTGCCACAGGATAAAAGAGAGAGGCATGGGATAAAAATCTGATGAACTCAGGGTTGGGATTCATTTCTGCACTTCCCAGTGACTGAAACTGCCCATGAACCAACTGAAACATAGTTCCTGCTGCAGAGCAGGGAAGAGCCAAGGGACTTTCTGTTTCTCTTCAGTGTTGCAAGTGAGGTTTCTGCCCCTATAACTCTGCTTTCTTGGTTCTCCTAGGGAATTCTCAAAGATAGGTATTTCCTTGTATCAATCAGAGGGAATAAAAAAAGCAAGCAATCTCTAAAGGAAAATACATAAGAAAAAAATTACAAGCATCACAACAGCTTTGCAAACAGAATGGCATAGAGCCTACCAAGCTGTCATGTCAGCACCTCCCCAGAGGAAATAATGGGAAAAAATTCAACATGGAACATTTTTACATCTGAAAAGGGAATGTGGGGTAGAAATCAGAACCACTTTTTAAAGCAAGTGTATTCCAGGAAACTTGCAATATAAGTTCCAATAAAGCTCAAATAAAGCCCCAGTGAAACTGATTCCCTGTTTTACTTAATAAAATGTGGGAAGTGAACCTTGAGTTAAGGCAGGAGTTAAGTGACACAGCATAGCTGTGGATCAGGCAGCCCAGAGGGATGTTGTGCAGCTCAGAGGGGAGGGGAAGGTTGGTGAAGAAATGGTTAGAGATGTTTTTGGGTTTTTTTGGACATGCTGCATGGATGTGCCTTTGTAGAGAGAGGAAAGAGGTCCAAAGAAGATGGCTCCTTGAGCTGGCTACACACCAAGGGATTGTTCCTGGTGCCCTGAGTGCCCTGTGACACGGGACTGGGAGGCTGGCAAATGGATACAGGGCACTTAGAGTTGTGTATTTCCCCCCCAACCTTACATCATGATCCCTAAATTTATTACTCATTCACATCTATCTGAAATTTCCCAAATGAGGTATCTTTTGCAGGAGAAAGGAGATCATCTTCAGACTTCCCCGATGCAGGAAAGACCTCATGGTGTCCCTGCAATGTGGGAATGTGTAGGTAGATTTGGAAGGGGCAGAAAAGCCTCTGCTCCCTGTGAGATGCCTCTGCCCTGCCCTGCAGCACCTCTGCAACTCTCAGGTGCACAGCCCAGAAGCCACTTAACTGTGTTGAGAATTTGCAGGACGAGGGAGAAGCTGCAGCACAGCATAAGCTGTGCCCCTGCTTTGTCACCTGGTTTAAGAAAAAACAATATTCCTCTGTCCCATCCCATGGCAACAAAGCAGCTTCATCTGTGCAATTCTACAAGGAAACATATAACAAACTGATCCTCAGAAAGTTACACAAATGAGGTAAATGAACAAAAGAACTAGATCATATATTATACTGGCCCAATTAATTTTACTGAAGATTCAGGGACGTGAACCCCTATGAGGTTACATCAGCAGCGTGCATTTGTGAGTAGATAATAAATCTGTGCAGGCTAGCAACTGGGGACAAAATTGCTTTTTAATATTTCTGCTGCAAAATAGGCTTTCTTCAGTTGTGTCATGTTGTTCTTATGCTTGTTCCTATTTCTAAGAAAAATTACTGTAACATCTTTATTCAAAACCTTCTAGAGTTGATGTGCTTACGGTGCTGGAGAGAAACTAAATGCTGCCTAAAATGTTCTCTCAATAAAGGGTAAGAACAACACACAGCTGAAATGCTAAAACCCTGTTTAAAAATTAGTTTCAAGAAACCTCTTGTAAGGAAAACTAGTATTAGAAATGCTGTTTCCAAACTGATCCAGTGAACTGCTTTCTGTGGGAATGGTGATGTTCTCTGCTACAATCCAAGAGATTCCTGAGGAAAGGGGTACTTGTTACTTCCTTACATTAGGAAAAACAATCATGATCTGGATTTCCAGATGCTGACTTTCATAATAGTAGTGTGTTATCTGCAACTGAAAGATGGTCCTTTTTCATTTGGGCACAATATAGGGAATCTCATTCTGTGCTTTTATGGATGTGTGGGAATCAAGAGTGGAGGCGATCACGGATGTCCTTCTCTTCTGCACATACTTGAAAGACACAAAAGCTGTTTTCATATTCCTAAGAACATAATTTCAGATTTGGACAAAAATTTACATCAGTAAACATGAATTTCAAACTCCAGTGGCAGTGGCAGCATTTTTCTTTATATACAGTATTTTCTTAGTTTGTTATAATAACTCTATTTAATGGCAGTAAACTGAAGCATCCAACTTAGAACTCAAGGCAGTTATAGCTTCCCTCAGCTAAAGACTGTCAGATATGAGCATTAATATGTGACTAGTGTCGTTGATAGTAAAATATAGATCACCGTTTTCTTGATTTTTATTTTATTTTTGTCATTAAGAAGAAATAGTCTATTTAAATAAACTAATTTATGCTCTGTGTTGAATAGTGAATTATTCCACTACTGTTTTGGTTTTTATTTCCGAACAACTCCGAGGCCCTATATTATTTTACATTGGAAATAACCAGGAAAAAAAAAAAAAAAAAGGCGGCATTTTTCACAAGAAAGACAACCAGTATTCAGCTCCTTCCATTTTTGTTGGCTTAGTAATATTTGTGTGGATCAGTTCTTCTGGGAGGATGTGTGAGAGCAGGGTAGGAGGCTAGTGAGAGATGTGGAAATGCAGAAGCTTAGGCAAGCATGGCAGTGAGAGCACGCAAAGCTCTAGGTCAATGGCTGGCAGATGGCTTATGAGCTGAGGAGGCTGCTGGCAGATGGTATTGACAGTGTGGACAAGACAAAGATTTTGGCTACAGAAAGGGAGCTTTGGAAAGATGATAGAAGTTTATCTTTCCTGATAAGAATACTGTCCAATTTGGATGCACATCACATCTTGGGTTTTCTTGGGTTTTGTTTTTTCTTTTTTTTACCACAGAAAAGGTAGAGAGGCTTTGCTGCTTTTTGAAAGAAAAAGTGACTGAAACAGAGATTGTGAGGTCTGTTATTTGGTCTAGTTCCCAAATTCTGACCATTCAATAACAACAAAACCCCCTTACTATGTGTAATTGGCAAGTAATTATTTGTGATTACTAGTCTGATTCCTCCGCTGCTCTCACTGTTACTGAACTAATTACGCCTCTTATGCAACATTAGCAAATTAAATCATTCCAATTATCCACATTTATATCCTTGTGCTTTCTCTACTGCCACAGTTCCTTCTCATCACCCTGTGTGACGGTGCCTGTCACACTTTCATTCGCAACCTACTTTCTTGGTAGGCAATTAGTGGATGTTGGGGCTGGGCCGGCTGCGAGCCCCTTCCGAGCCAAGCAAGTGCCTGAAGCTGCTGCCCGTGCTCCCGGGGAAGGTGTGGAACTGTGCTGGGGGAGGTACACAACTCTGTGCCTACCCCTAAGTTCACATGTGTCAAAGAGAATAATTTCAAATGAAGTAAGAACTGGCTTAAAACATCCCTTTAGCCACACACACAAGACGGTTGCTACTCAGTTTGGAGTTTGTTCAGTTTAGGATGCCAAAATACACCGGGCAGTGAACTCTTAAACAAGCTGAAAATACGGTAGGAAAGTGCACGGTCTGCTATAGATGTGTTTGTCAGCAATGAACTTCTGAGCTGGTTTGGCAGCAGTGAGAACAAGGGATTTTAGAAACAGCTCATACCTTCTTTCTGGGCGTGAGATGGCACCTGATCAGGGTTTTAGCTGATGCTTTGTGGGATAAGTGGTGGTTCTCCATTAGGCGCCTGACAGCCCTTGATTGTCCCGATGAGCCTCACCTGGAGCCTCCCCAGCTCCTGCCCTTGGCGGTGAGGGAGCCGCTGCAGCTGGGCCTGGCGTCTTCACTCGGGGCGGGAGCTCTCCCGGAGCTCCACCACAGCCATGGACACTGCTGCTCTGCACCCTTCGGGGAGCAGCTGGCCTTCACCATCCTCTGACATGTGCAAGAGTGTGGCTTGGAGCCTAAAGCTGCGATCTGGATCTCAGCTTCTGTGGAGTTGAGTTGACTTTTGAGAGTGATGCCACATAGGAGTTGAAATGGCCGCGTCCGGCCCTCAGCTCCTCAGCGCAGGGAGCTGGCACCCTCGGGCTAGGGCCAGCGCTGCACCCTCTTCCGAGGCTCTGCAAGCAGCAAATGGACCCGCTGCTGCTGGTGGTGTGCTAGCAGGTCAGTCGGGTGTCAGAGAGCTTTGCTTACTGGTCAGGAATAACTCCTGTGCTTTTCCATTCTCTCTCTGAAGGGAGGTACTGCTGTAGCTGTACTACTTCATGCGTTGTCAAGTATCAGCATTACTGTTTTCATGGCTTTTGGGCCGCATTGCATACCTAGAATATCACCTTCATAGTATTATGTAGAAATTCACGCTCTGAAAAGCCAGGGTCCACAAAGGAGACAGAAGTTTTGTAACTCGATTGGCATGAAGGGAAAGAGCCCCCTGTGCTACACCCGCTGTGGGGTCTCAAGTGTTTGGAGGCCGCTGACTCCATTTATTGGGAGCTCCTGGCTGCTTGTTGCTGTCTTATTTTCCCCTTTGGCTGAGGTACCAGGAGCCCTCCCTTTAAAACGTATGGTCATTTCCCCATTTCGGAAGTTGAAATAGTCTGGGTTCTGTAATAAACGTGCGCAGACCCGTTTCTGCTGTCCCCCTGTAGTTCAGAAGTTCAAATAGTCTGGGTTCTGTAGCAAAGGTGTGCAGCTCGGTGTCTGTGCAGGCCCTCACAGCCGTCCCTCAGCACCCGATTGGTTTCCCATACCGAGTCATTAGTGTGGACATTAACACCCATTTCTCACACCAGTCTAACGAAACTTTATCATTCCGACCAGAAACTTCGGAGCAGAGCTGCATTCCCACTCTGCTGCCCAACAAATGCCTGTCGGGGCTGGGCAAGGAGCTGCAGTTCCTCTGTGGGGACAGCCACCCTCAGCTGCCAGCCCTGGCTGCTGCACTCACCTGGCTGAGGCTGTGCAGGGCAGCTTGGGGGCTGAGGACCACAACGGAGAGAAAAGGTAATTACAGTACCTCTGGGTGTAACTTCTGTCTTTCAGTTCAATATTTAATATGCTATATCAGAAATGCTGTCTGCTTACAAAATACTTAACTGCAGAACAGCTCTTCTCTGTTGCAGAGGATTTACTGTTACCTGATTAGGCCTCTGAATCATAAGGTCAACAGATGCTTTGAATATCTTGTTACATTTTTATTTCCTGCTGTAAGAAAATTTCCCTTTGTTACTGTGATAGCTGTTGCTACTGATTTTCAACTTAAAAACTTTCAATGACAAGTCAAAAAATTTTTTTTTTTTTTTTTAATTCTTAGCATTTATCCTTTGGAAAGGAGCACAGTATACTGTCATTAGGAATGCCTAAGTAGAAACATGAGGAGACAGAAGCATAAAATCAGTTGTCAGCAAGAATACAGTGAGGCCCAGGAAGCAGGTCGATTTCCTTTGCCTGGGCCTTTTAGAATTTAAAAAAGACTACAGAGGCAGTATCTCTCCAGGCTGGAGCATTAAAGAGTGAAGCAGGAAGATGGCAAGCACAGAACACCTCTGCACCTTTCAGACTTTTCTGAATTGTTTTTTTCCATGTGCAGAGCTGAGGGCAGGTGACAAAGGTTGGTAACTAGTCAGACAGGGGAGTTGTTCACTTTCTTAATAAGTAAGACTCTTGCTTAATAGAAGCAGATATTTACCTTGTTTTGTTTTTCTTTATGATATTTCCTCAATCAACAATGATAATGCTGTGCGCTAATGACCTAATCTGGACTTTTTAGGACAGTGCTTGACAGAATTTCCAGCATTGCTGAGCTGCCATGGCAGAACTATATTGTAGAAAACCCATAAATTCAGCAAAACTGTCTTTAGGAAAACCTGGCCATGTACTGCATTAGCACATGCTGCAAGTCCATGGAGTTTGTCCTTGCAATGGAGATCAGTGCTGTATTCCAGAGCAACAAATTTGCATGAGGAGCGGCTCAAACCACACCTGCCTGTATGGCTGTAACCCTGAAGAGTTCTGTATGTTTGTGATGACAGGTGAAATTTAGGATGGATGACCCATCTTGCAAGGATCTCTTCCAGATTCTCACGTAAGTTCATGTATGAATCTTCCAGCTAATGAGCAAGTGAGGAGTTTTCATCAGCCAAGTTAATTAGCTCTGCCAGCAGCCTGAGGAACTTCCTGGTTCCCTTGACTTCCTCCTAGAAGGCTCTAAATGATACAGAAGGAATTGCTTCTATAGCTTTATTTCTGAACTTTCTGCTTTCTGTCCTTTTGAATGTGGGCAGCAACTGAAAGATTTAGAAATTAGAGTGGTGAGGAACACTTGGAGGATTTCTGTTGAATGGTGTAGACTATTTTAATGCCCTCTTAGTGGGGACTGCTTTGGATCTCTGGCAACTAGAAAGTCTAAACACCAGCTTTTAATTACTTAAATGCAAGCTGATTGGTTCATTATGTGGTAATAATCTGCATCAACAGGTGAATCTCAGTCATTGCTCACTAATGGTGCTGTACAAGATGAGTAATGTTTTCTTAATACTAGTACCTAACCTCGTTTTGAGCATATCAGTGTTAGTAGCAGCTGTTAGTTCTACTCTTCAATTTTCATCTGTTTAATGGAAGATTCTGGCAGTTATAAAACATTTTTGCCAGTGGTTCTGTGATGATTTGGTATTTTGCTTTTGAAAAAGTAAAGTTTTGAAGTTGCATACTTATTAAATTTACTGGCATCTTCTTGACAAGATATGCTTGGTGTTAACTGCACTTCTCAGGTACTGCAGTTCTGGAAGCACGATTACAATGTTTAGTGTGATTCTGCCATCCATTATCACCAACACCACCTACTTCTGCAGAGCTGTAGCAGTGGGCGTGATGCTGTCTGGTGCACATTATTGGCCTGCAATTCAGTACACAGGAAGAAAATAAACATCCGACTTGCAATAATGTGGTTATACATTTTAATTTTATTTGGGGATTAATATTCAGATTGCTAATTCAGGAATAGTTTTTTAAAATGGGAAATTGCTCTCACCTGGAGAAGTGCAGCCTTTTCTCCACATGGCACGTATGGCTGCAGCAGTGTGGCAGCGTTTGGTCAGCAGGGCTTGCTGTTCACAGTGTATCAAAACCTCCTTACCTGGTCAAGATAGCATAGAATTTGGTGTAGACATCTGTTTGTGTCTCAGCCAGCTTAATTGCTGTGACCCTAATGAATCCTCTTTTCCAGTTCAAGGCAAGCTGAACCAAATAAAATACATGTGTCTTTCAGAATGACATGAGGGAGGAGAGCAGATGCTATCCTAGTGCAAGAGCTTATTTTATAGTCTGAATGGGATATGATAGAAAAATTGCTGGTAGGTTTTCTCAGGCATAAAGCAATATTCATCAGTCCAGTCATGTTACCATATAATGTTACTGTACACACCAGAGATGATGGCAAATGCTCTGTAACTGATGCTAAAAGATGCAAATATTTGCTGTATTTTGTACACAGTGATGAAAAGTTGTGACAGGGACCAAAGACTCCTTTTATGATAGCAGCCATCTGGTAAAATAGAAAGGCACAATATTTGTGCAGGATGGCTTACAACTTTAAGGTAGGCTAAAATGCTGCCAGACTTGCTCTTGTTGCTCCTTTCTGATCAATCAGAGTCCTGCACTGCTTTCTCTACACATCAGGATGACTGATAAGCCTTTGAACTGATATTCCTTGGCCAATATTTATTTTTAGTTAAATAATGAGCAGACTTTGTTGAAGTCATGTAAGGTTCTAGAGTGTCTGCACTGCAGGGTTTCATCTTGCTCAGGGATGAATATATAGGTATTTGGTTGCTTCACTGCCTCGTGACCTTTGTTGTTTTAGAAAGCATGAGGAGGGAAGCCCTTGTCTCTCAGATAGTTCTCATTCTTGAATTCCTCGGAGCTCATCCAGCTTTCATTATTCTCCCTCTGGAATCCCTGTGTGAGCCTCTCAGTCCCTCTGTCTCGTTCATTTTGCAGCCTTCCTCTCGCCTAGCCAGTGCAGGTTCCTGTGATGGCACGGGTCCTTTGCTAGGCCAAGGCAGGAGGCTGCTGCATGTGTGCTGTCCTGTCTGGACTAAGTCTTCCCTAACGAGGCCAGTTATTCTGTGACAGGTGAACATATAGTTATTGGAGAGAAGAATTTAAATTACAAAACGACATTAATTCCCTTACAGCTAACCTCAAAGGAGAACAAGCTTAAATAACCATGGCTAGATTTTGAGCTGTATAATGTGTAAATAACCTGCACTGCAGTACATAAACATGTGAAGCTTATATTCAAGTTCAGATAGTCTTATTTCTTGCACTGTGATTGAGGAGTAGTAAAAATAACAGGATCTCTTAATCAGAAAATTGGTTCCTCTGGGGGGAAGGGACTGTTTCTCTAGGCGGGGATTAATGTGTTTACTGGCTTTTCAGCAGGTTCTGTCCATACTACCAAAACACAAAGCAAGTGGTAGCTTCCTTTAACCTAGTACAACATGAGGATAAGATACCCATGATGACTTAATTAGATCTGTCAGCTGTTCTTAATTCTGTTAAGTATGGAACTTGGGGTGACTGGGTGGAAACAGCAGTTTTGGGTGAACTTTGTTAGACTCTCATGTTTATATGACAGCAATCTTTTAACCATTATTCCTATGGAGTACATCCCTGTAGTAACATGGAGTTGCTCTGGGATTCTGTGCTAGTGAGGGCTGACACTCAGATATACAGACACTACATACCAGTGTCTCTTGAATAGTAGATCTGATGAGGTTGAACAGGTTCACCTCTCAGTAAAGCAGACAAACAGCAGTGAGAATGGAGGAAAGTGGAAGATGATATTTGCAATAGTAGTTGTGGGTTGGCAGGAGCGACTTGCTGCAGGATTATTTCCTTAATTTTTGTCCTGTGATTGTCTTTAAGCCAGGCTGGCTGTAAGACAGTGACAGACCAGCTGTTACTCAGAGGGGAAATCCTACAAAGCTTGGCTGGAGGCATATGACCTTTTCTTCTCAAATGTTGACATTATTTTGTGTTTTGTTATTTCAGACTTTGATTGCTAAGACAGGTTTGACATGAGCTTCCAAGCTGATATTCTTCTCAGCTCTACCTTAGGAATTCAGGGTGCCTCTGATGGCCTGTTAGAGGGCTCCACACAACAGCTATAACTCCAATATTTCAGATTCAGCTAAACCAAAGAATCATGGCTTAGCTTTGCCTTTGGAACATAGGATGACTCAAGTCAGCCAACTCTGCTTTCCAAAATTATTTCTTCAAGTGGATGCAGCCTAAGGTAAATCATTCCTGTTGGAACTGTCATGGAACCCCTGGAAGGGTTGTCAGCAGATTATCCAGTTTAATACCTCCTCCAGACCCCATGTCACATCCTGCACTTCCCCAAAACTCAGTGCCACTGAGCTTCTGTTGTCTCCCAGTCCTTCATTGAACCTGAGGGTGAGTCAGCTCCCTGGGGCACGTACATTCCGTTCTGGCTGTGGCAGCCTGTTCAGGCATTGCCCCTGTGAGCTGGGAGGACGTGCAGTCCTGTTTGTGGGGCTGGCACAGCACCTGCCCTCCCCTTCGGGCGGGTACAGCCTTTGCATAAAGGATGAGGAGGCTGTCAAGACACTGGCACTGCACCTTGCCCTGGCCTGTAGGTTTTGGCCAATCTTGCCTCTTATCTCCCTTATCTCAAAGCATGTGGTATGTTCTCAGGGCAGCAGCCAGGTGCCGGGGACTTCTGGAGAGAAGAGGAAGGAAGGAGGCTGGCGGTGGTTCTGAGAGCTTCTAGTGTGCTGCCTTTCTTCTTTCTCTGCTCCAGGTTTGTCTGAAAGCACTGGAAGAGATGCTTTTCCCACAACTTTAACATCTGACTGGGTTTAGTAGCTTCTGGCTTGTTTCACTTAAACATGCAAGTGTAACAGCTGAAAATACTATGCGTGAATGATGTTAAATGTTAAATAGCGTAGTAAAATTTCGGGGAGCTGCTGCAGTAATTAGCAAGGCAGAATCAACGTACAGAACATTGGAAAAGCTGAAGGATGACTTTATAGAATCTATACAAGACACTGCTAGAAATGAATGGTATTGTGTGGAGTGCATCAAATATATTAATATCGTAAATAAACCTCGATCAGTAGATTTTTATCTGGTCATCTTTTGTTATGTTTGATGTGTTCACAGTGGGAATGTTTCTACTGTAGCAGCCTTATAGTCAGGCTAGATAACAAGCTTCTGGTGCTGTTTGTATGTTTTCAATTCTATTGGCATAATCTGGTCCAATACATTCAAAAGCTTTTTTAAAAGCTAAGATGCTGGGCAAAGCTGCAAAAATTTTATATTTTGTTCCATATTCATTTTCTAAACTAGAGTGAGAAAGGGGTTTTCCAGCTTTCCTTTATTCTCACTCTGGCTATTTGAACTAAAAAGACTAGTGTTAAGGATTATTTTGTAAATTCCTTTCTTTACTCAGTTCTTACTGAGAGAGGTAAGTGTCCATCTGAATTCAGGCCTGTTGGGCTGGTGGTACCACAAACATTTTAAGCTTTAGAATTTTTTTTTGGAAGAATTTCAGATACAAAAATTGCTTGAATTGCATTTTGATGCTAATGTTTGCAATCCCCCAAATAACAGTACTGTCATAAACTAGAATACAAGCTAGGTGACTCTTAGAAAAAAACTATGTTTCAGTAGATATTTGTTGCCCTTGAAACCAGTTAAAAGAAACAAAGATAGATATTTAGTTCTAACCACAAAATCAGCACATTCTATGTAAAATATTCATAATTAAAATTCTACTCAGAATTCAACAAAGCTTTTTTGATTAAAGCACAAATGGACTTGTGATAATGGACACTTCTGCAGTGGTGCTAGTACATGGACTTTTTGGGATAAGAAGGAAACTAATATCTTGTGAAATAGACAGTTCTGGTTATGAAAATGGTTGTATTTTTCAAGTGCAGGTATCTCATACCACAGGAAATAAAGGTCATATATTTTCTAAATTCAGATTGCAATATGAGATGTCTCTTTTCAAGTAATAGCAAATAAGCAAAATAGGACCACTGCAAAGGCATGTGAAATAAATTGGTGTGTATTGCAGCAGTATCTCAGACAAAACTGAATTTTGCAGACCTTTAATTACTAGTTAACTAGATTCAAGATGGATCTGTGTGTAAGCTAAACAATAGATACAGAAGAGCATTATGCGGAACACAACATGCCTCTAACCATTGTTTGTTCCACTTGATTTGAAGTTCTACATAACAAGATGCCATTTGGACTGAGATTTACTGCATGCCTTACCTTTAGCAGTTATGCAGAAATTTTTTAATCATCTATAGTCATTACTCCAATTAGAAGTTAACTATTCCTAAGCTTTATTTTTTTTTTTTAGAAACATATTTTAAAATATATATTTCATTATAATAGATGGGAGTATAAACTCACTGCTCTTGGTAGCTGGAACTGAATTACAGTAGTCACTCTGAACACCTATAAGCACTATTTACTTTATTGATTTCAGGCATAGCTTGAGCTATATATAGCTTTATGTATTTGCACATACATAGTTGTTTTGAAAGTGTCCTTCTGTCTAAATGGTCTTTGAGTTAGGTTGGACAGTTGTGCCGTTACTGGGCAGTGAGTACATCTAACCTCTTTGGGATGAGGACTTGGGGTTCATTTTCAGTGTGACTTCTGCAGGGCTCAGGTCGAGGACTGTGCTTGAACACATGGAAATGAAAATCCCTTTTTAAGTTTTCCTCTGATTTGTGGCTTGGTACTGTATGATGTATGGAACAGCCTGGATGCTGTCTGCTGCCTGTGGGAGGGAAGGCAAAATCCACTGGTCTGGCTTTCTGTCATCCCTTCAATAAGGAGTTCCCAACTTTGGCACTGCTAGAGCTTCCAGCTTCCAGATTAGTGGAATGTTTTGCCTCTTGCAACAGTCGGGAGCACAGCTGGGTTGGCAGTGGAGACACTTGTTCCCTGTGTGATCTCTGCCGTACAAAGAGGTAGCCCAAGGCTGTTTGAGGGTGAAACAGCGTTAAAAAAAGTAAAAAAAAAAAAAAAAAAAAAAAAAAAGAGAGAGCACCCTTGTCACTACATGTAAGTAGATGTCAATAATCACATGACTCTGGCAGGGCCCAAGTCATCTATAGGGGACAAAGTGGAGTTAATGTGAGTGAGCAACAGCAGCTCATCACAGCTGATGGGACCTTGGGTCAACATCATGCCAACTATTGCTGATAATTCCCACATGTGTTAATAAACACACTTATTATTTAATTAAATCACAGTCTATGCATCTTGTCCTTTCTCCTGAGTGTCCAGAACAAAGGAGATGTCCTAGTGTAAGTGTTGCACAGATTACAATATGGGTCTACTATTTTTCTGCTAGGAAAAGGTCTGCTGAATTAATTCCATGCTAAGGTCTACAGCATGTGTTATTTTTCAATTAAATAACCAGAGAAATGTGAGCTGTGTTTGTATTCCTGTGCAAGCAATTGTAGCAACATAATAGCAGGTATGAAAGAGCCGTATTGCTTTCTGCGATCAGTGGGTGTTTATTTGTGGAACAAATGGCACTGACAGTTCATCAGAACTTAAATTTGCAATCCACATTAGAAATTCAGTAATATCTTTCATCTGTACTTGCAAATATAAATTGCCCTCTGCAGAATGGCTTACATGAATTTCTGAGGAAACTGTCAGAAAGGGTATTACAGCATGTTTCTCAGGAAGAAAAATGGCTTCAAAAGATTCGGCCCCGTAACTTTATGGAGAAGCTGGAGCAGTGCTGCTTTGATTTGTTGTCCCAGCTTCTTCCAGCTTTTCTCACTCCTTTGGTCACTATCTCAACATGCAGAACAACAACAGAGTGAGGGACTAGAAAAGCTTTGGTTGTGAGGCTTTCAGCCCTAGGCAGATGTAAAGCTCTTGTGGCTGCACAGCAGGCCAGAAAGGACAGCTGGGCAGAAAAAAGGAAACAAGTAAACTGTTGGACTATGTTACAGCTGTAACGTGTCACAAACCATTGTAGTTGCTTATTCTCTTCTGTGCTCTCCACATTTGTGCATATCCTGTGATATTTCATCTCAGATCCGTCATCAGTAACAGCAGCATGAAATAAGTTTTCTTTTATTGCTGAAATGGGGTGGGGGAATAGGTGTCTATTGCTTTTTGTTGTGACACTGCTAGTGGAGAAGAATGAGCAGAGAAATGGTGAAATGCTTGTGTGTTTGTGCTGGTCCTCTTTGCCCATTCCTAAATAGGATGGTTAGATGGGTTTGGGGCAGTCTTTCAGCAACAGTAAAGCAAATAGGGGATCAGGAGCTTAAATTTCCACCTATTCAAGTGGGACTACTGAGCCATGTGTTATGTCATTGTAGACTTGAAAGGGTTTACTTTCATAACAGAATGGAAAGTAAAACAGGGTGTTTAATTGAAAGTAATCCATAGACACCTAATATGTATAAATCCAGGAATAACTGGGCTGTTAGAAGAAAGATCAAAGAGTGTTTTTCACCTTCACTCTTGGATTCATTATAAAAATGCATGATTCATTACACTTTAAGCATCACGTGCATCTACTGAATTTGCAGATTAAGCAGACATCAAGTTAAAAAAGATTCTATATTTTATCAACAAAAAGTATCAAGTTGTACCAAATTTGGAATATTAACTAAAAAAAAAAAAAAAGATCTCACGCTTGGATCTGATGAAAACATAATTGTGTTATGCTTCATATAAAACTTCATGTGTCATGTGTCATGCTTCATATAAAACAATGTGTAACAAAGGTCCCTGCTTTGAGCACCTTGCTTTCACAAATTCTAGTACAAGGAGAGGCAGGTCTTCTTCAGCAGGTGGGATTTGCACAGATGAAGTACAATTCTCTTGATACTGGTTCTGTGTTAGCCCCTCTATTGCCTGGAAGTTGGTTGTTTCAAGCCAGGCCACAGCCCCTGCACAGTGAGAAACCAAACATGGAAGTTCTGATGATTAACCCCGGTGACCTGGAATGGAGAACAGACATGACCATTTTCACTATCATAACAGTCTGGGAAGAAACAGTAAAAAAAAATAAAAATAAAAATCTGCCATCTGTTTCATTGTTTGTTGCCTGGCAAATGCTGTCAAGGGAAGGTCAGAGGATGGCCACTCATCAGTACAAGAAGGTGATGTCAGATAATATTTTGTACATGTTTCCCTCGTAAGCACTTTGCTTTGATGGATGTATGCTTATTTTAAAATTAGATGCATTGAGACACAAAGTATCTGTCTCTCAGCTGCTTTCTGTGTTTCATGAGACATAAATGTAGAGTTTTATGATGGGAATTCTCCGTGGATGCACAACCTTGAAGTGTATCACCATGAAAGAAATAGCAGAAGGGAAAATTGTCCTGCTTGTAATCAGTGAATTTTTGGCAGGCTTCAAAGGCATAGCTGTGTCCAGTTGTATTAACTTAAAGAAAAACTGTGATCTTAAGGAGCCTGTGAGATTTTCAGAGTGGCAATGGCTGAGTTTGAAGATGTGCTGTTTGTGTCCCCTCCCTCAGGCCCTGGGGGCCGGGTCCAGGTCTTGGCTCAGCTAAGGGCAGCCCTGTCTGAGCTGTGAGCTGCTGCTGGGCACTCACTCTGCCTCTGCTCAGGATTTGATCAGCACGTGCATATTCCTGACAATAGCATGTTCCTGACAGTCCTCTTGCCATGTTCTTGGTACTCTGGAGATAACCACGGTGTCTCCTTGCCAGAGTGGCTGTTGGATCTTACTGCACGCCTTGGGTTTGACTTGAGGAGGGGGGGCAAAGGCAGTGCCAGATGGGACTCTCTGACTGGTATACCCAGATTCTTGTCAAGGTGCAAATTAATACCTTTTCTAGCAGCTGTTGATAAAGTGGTCCTGAAGGAAGTGCTAACTGTGGGCATAGCTCAATCCAGAAAGAAAAAAAAAAATAAATTGGAAGTGCCTTATATAAGTAGTCTCCTGCATTTAGAAATAGGTAGGGTAAGGTAACTCATCCTTTAATGGATAAGTTAACACGTTTGTGGAAAACTTCTACACAGCACATTGGGAAAGAGGAGTATCACAAGTGACTTAAGAGACGAGACACCAGAGGCTGGATTTCAAAGATATGCAGTATTTAATTACTGTCCTGATAGCGACATAATCACAGTATCCATCCAGTGCTCATGGAAGCCAGTTCTGTTTTTAACAGTGTTCAGGGAGGTCTGGACCAGGATACAGCCTACGCCTGTGTTCATGTTTGCTTAACAATATTTGTGAGGTGTGACTAAATAACATTAGATATTTGCATAATGTCTCTTACCTGGAAAATTCATGTAACTGCTGAAAATTAATTTAAGGCAGATAACTGCTTTGACTGATCAAAAGCACAGAAATGTCAAAAGCTGCATGTCTTTCTTTCTATTTTGTTGCAAGGCATGTGGTTTTGGTGATGAATTCTTCCCTGGAAAGGAAGCTCAGCTTCCTTGTCAGGGTATCTCCTTGCATTGAGTGACAGGGTGCTATAATGGACATGGGCACATGAAACATTGAGAGAGAAGGCAGGGTGTGTGTTACAGTGCATTGGTTACTCTGCAGCACTTGCTGGGTGTATTCTTATCCTGCAAAGCCCCCGATGGACCAGGTTTCCTGCTGGGGCAGAGCCTGCACCAGTTCCATTCTCCAGCCACACCAGAGAGCCCCAAGTGCTGTAAGTTCACACCCCAGCTGACTTTGCAATAGTTCATTTACATGCTGAGTCTTGGTTTCTGGTATTTGTAACAGAAATGCTTTTTGAATTTCAGAGGAAATAAATTTTGTAGATACCCAGTTACACTGGGACAATGTTTCAAAAAGTTCTTTAAAAATAATTAAGCATTGTATACCTTTGGGGACTGATAAGACTGACAGATATGCTGGAAACATGTGCTGTGACTTCCATAATGTCTTGGCATATGCATGCTAATATACTTCAATGTCTTTATTTTTAATCTATTCTCACTTTTCTTGGCACTCTTGCACCCTTTCCTCCCTTTCCCTTGAACAGGAGCTTTGCTGTGCTACAGAACAATAAAACTTGTTCTTTGTGAGAGGAAAATATTTTCCTCTTGTGCAAGATAACCTCCTCATACTCTGGCCCTCCTGCTTGTGCCCTGCTTGTGTTACTGGAGGCTACTGGAAGTGAAATGTCTCCAGTAGCAAACGAGCTTTCAGTTCCACAGTTGTGGACACTTAGTAATTTCAGCTGAGAAACCTGGCTGTTGAGGAAATATGTCATCCTGGTGCAGGTGCAATGCCAAACTCAGTAAAAAGACTTTGCATATTAAAAATTGTTTTTAAACTTATTTCAAGGCCATTCATTTCAGTTTTCTGATGGAAGTACGCTGTCTAATCAGCAAGAATTTAAAAGAAAATGTTTTGCTTTGTGCTTTGCTATCATGACACACATTAGAACCTGCAAGACTTCTAGGGCATGTGTCTTGTCTATGAAAGAGTTATTTGATGTAGAAAAACCCATTGAGTTTGTTCCTGCTTTCTTTTTATTACAGGTAATCTTTCTATCACATGATTTGAACAAAAGTGGTTAGAGGATTTCTTTCAGTTGAGGAAGCTGCCAGCCGCTCAATGAATTCTGTTTCTTTGAGCAGTTTTTAAGTTGAGGATAGATGTAACAAAGATGAATTTTATTGTCCAAGTGGGACTTTATGCACAGCACATTCAAACACACAGAAATTTTCTGATATCATTAGGGAAAAGTGCTGGTCTTGGTGCAGCCATTGGCAGTCAAGCTGTAACCAGTATTATGGTCCAGGACTTGATTTATTTTCTTTTTCTGCTTGCTCTGATACTTTCTTTTCTGTTTTAGAGATATTTTCTGCCCCCACTTCTGAAAATATTTGTGCCTCTCAAGTAAACAAGTATGTTAACAGAATACAATCTGAAGGTGTAATTAGCAAGAGGAGAAGAATCCTCAGAAGTGCAGGCAGTGTCAGAGCAGCCAAACCAAGCTGTGCTGACCTTTGAGTGGGGAAGGTGCTGTTGGTGCAAACACCCCATGGGATTACTGAGCACTGACACAGACCACTGATATTCAGAGCTTCCATGTTAGTCATGTTGGGAAGTGGAATCATTGCTGTATGCGCTGTGGTTCCTTTGGCTGGCAGGATGACAACTGCAACAGACTGTCAATATCATGTGCTCAGCTTTACTTTTTCCCCCTTAGGGTATTGCATGTTTAGCTCAGCTGGTAAAGCCCAGCACATCTCTACTTGATCTCTGTTTGTCCCCGTAACTACATGTGCTCAGTAGGCTACTTTTGGACTAGTGCTCTCCAGCTGTATTACTCCTTTTACTACAAATAACTACTGCAGCAATGAATGTTTAATTCTGCTAGTTAAAAATAGCTTTTTAGATCATATTTGATTTCTTCTTTTTCTTCTTGCCTGCTTGCCAGTACCCTGCAAATAGACATCATTGGGTTGTGATGCTCTCTGATTTCTTATATTTAATTTTGGGTCCTACCTGAGGGGAAATGATTACTTTGTACTTACCAGACAAGGCAGCAGTACTTGTTCTTCCTTTGTTATACTTATCATGGGTCCAGTTTGAATTAAATTAATCATACTTTGTTTCTCATTCACAGCTGCATGATGAGTTGAATCTTTGTCTTTCAGTCTCCCTTTCCTGGTGCCATCACTTCTCCTGAAGTCTCCCATTCTACATGATTTATTTTTGAGTTTAAATGCTATTTCATATCATCACACTGCATCGTTCTGTGTTACTTCCTCTCTTGGAAACCTTCTTCTTGTGGTACAGAGTGTGGTGGGGTTTTGTGTCTGCCATTACTGTGCATTTTCCCAGCTGATTCTAGTCTGGGTTCTGTCTACAGTGTTTTCAGTCCAAGTGTGACCCTTTAATCAGGCTTAATAGATAGTCTGCACTTTTATTGGTAATCTTCTTGTAATCCATAACTGATGGCCGCTGCTAAAGTTGGTGATGTTACAGGAGAACATGCAGAATTTGTAACTGTTGTCTTTTAACAGCTGTAGTTTTCTCTCTGCTTCTTCCTGTAACTTGTTAGGTCTGCTGTGGATTTTGTTTGTATAACCAAATAGTGTTTCTACTTCTCATCCGTGGGATGAAATATCTTAGTTTAAAATCACATCAGATTTGTCGCTCTAATGGGGACAAGGCACTTGAAGGGTCAAAGACTCCTAGTTTACTGTGTGGATTGCAAATACTCAGGAAAATGTGTTTTCATTAATATTCATGGAACACTCTCATTCTGCAAACATTTGTGTGAACAGTATTTGTCAGAATCTACTTATTATACCTAAGCCTCCAATAGAAGTTTAACATCCTAGGCCAGCATTTCTTTCAAGGCTGTAACAGGTTATTCATTTCGTCAAGCAGGCTGTTTGCAACACTTTGTGTTTAACTCATGTCAGCCATAGGAAATCACGGATAAGCTACAAGATTGGCTTCTCCATGGGAATTCATGTCGGCTTGCACACAACTTCTTTAGCTAACTCTATTACTGTACAGTTATTATCAAGTAGATATATGTGGTGCTGACAGCTCCTGACAGGAGAATGCTTTATTACATAAAGTTTGCAAAGAAAAAAAAAACCTTACAGCATGACAATCTTTGATGCCCAGAAATCTACGTATTGGACAAGAATCCACATAATTAATATTAATTGTAATAAAGTGTGACAATCACGAAAGAATAACATAAGTCTGCTCATAAGTCAAGACCTCAATAGAGTGGAAGAAATAGAGCCAGCAAGAGATAGATGGTGGAAGAACACTGGTGCTTGAATAATTCATGGAAAAGCACAGTATATTGCATGTGAGGTCTGGAGCCTTTTAAAGGCCTATGAATTAGATGACAAAATTCACTAAGTTCAGGTAAGTAAGAGAGGAGAATGAGGAATTCACATGTGATGTAACATAAACTATTAATAAGAGTTAAAAGGTCATGTACTTCCCATGTCAAGTGTGAATGATTAGGAACAAAAGTTGCCAAAAGATGTATGTAATTTTTAAGGAAACAAAAGCAAATATGACCTTTGTAAAAGATTTGATGATTTAAGTACTTTTTAGCTGCATGTTTTTGGCATTTAAAAACCCCCAGTTTTGTGAAGAATATGTACAATGAGTATTAAAACCGAGCATGAAGTCTGCAGGAGCAGTAGGTGAACAGCACTGTTACATAGTTTGGGCTATAATTGGAGGTGAGTGTGAGAAGATAAATTATTGTGTGAATCACATCACTTGAGTGAATGTTTTGACCTCATGTAATATTGCTTCAGTAAATTATGGCCATGATCTTTAAAAAGATAAGCTGAAAATAAGGAGGTAATGCTATGGGGGATGGAATGGTAAAGACATCTTGTCCTGAATGAGGATTCTGCTACAGATGTGAACAAGGGTATTTTTGGGGAAAACATAGTTTGGTAGAGAGAGCATTTGACCTGAAAGAAAAATATGATTGAATTTTTAGGTTTGCCAGCAGGATTTAATAATGAAACTTGAAATCTGCTGGTTTTCCAAAGTCAATTAGTTTCACCATTAACCTTGTCACTGATCACCCAGGCCTGTCCTCCCTTCTGTGGCTATGAAAAGGTGTATCTGACATTTACAATGGTCTGATGGATGTTTCTGGGCAGTCCCTTTTCATTTGCTCAAACAGAACAAATCAAATACTGCAATGCATAGGTGGGAGAGAGTTTTTGTTATTGCTTTGTCTATGCAGTCATCAGTCTACCAATTTTCCCCTGGCCAGTGAAGCTGTTGATTTTGTTCTTACCAAGAAAGTAGAAAGAGGAATGTAAGGTTTGAGGGGAGAAAGGATAAGGAAGTAAACTGTGGGCTGCAGAGCACATCTGTGCAGGTCTGAGACTGCCAGCTCTGCTTCCAGCTCTGCAGCGTGAGGCTCTTATGAGGAGAAGACCTTTGAAGGCCCATTTCTTTGGGATCATTGCAGGATGGTTATTTTCCAGCACAATTATTCAAGAGCATCTGCCTCAGTGGCAAAAGGCAGAATCATAGGAATCCATTCTTAGAAACAGTAAGGACATAGTCTGTGGCAATGGATACACCTTGGGCTTGCTGAATGAGGTGCTGCAGTTCTGATATATCCTCTGTCAGATATTTGGATTGTAAACAGAGCTTATTTTGCACTGCCTTCTCTTTTTTGTTTCTGATGTGACAGATTTGTGTTAATGTATATAGTTGCACCATAGAGGTTGTCACAGGGAAGTGAGAAGTTCTGGCAGCTGAGTAAAGGGTGTTTGGGAACTATCAGTGTTGGGAATGGTGTGGGAAATAATTTGGAAGCTGGGTATTGAGCATGTTGTTTCTGCCTTCAACACTGAAGGAGCAAACAATATAGTTTCATTTTGCAATTCAACTGAAATGTATGAGCAGTTGACACTCTGAATTGCTATTGTTTTGACTTTCAACAAATCCAGTAAAATTGTGTGGAATGGGTTCTCATACAATTAGAGTCTTCTCGGTTATCTCTAACTAAAACAATTAAGGGTAAAATTTTTCTGTTCTCTCATCTGGGGTTGTAGCTGAGTGGGGCACTGCCTTGTTTGTGTGCCTGTTACAACACCTTGAAACAATACAGCAGAGTGTTCCTTTCAGCAGAACCTAATGCTACAGAAAGAGAAAACAAACATTACAAATATATAGTTCCTTTAGCTGTGTACTTCACTAGCTGGGATATAGAGGCTAAGCATTTAGAACCTGGTTGACTTTTTAGCAAGCATTTGTATTTGAGAAGCATTTATGACAAGTAGTAGAGTCCTTTACTGCATCATATTCAGCATTTTGCTATGGTCATTTGTACTAAGAAACTGAAACTTCAGTGTGTACAGAAATAGTACATCTACAAAACTGGGAATCTATCCCTGTCTAGGGAGTAGATATCTATAATTATGGCAAGGTGATCACTGAAGACACATGCAGATGTGATTGTAAGAGCAGATGGGAAAAGGCACTTAGCTGAAGAAAGTCTGTTGCTGTAACTGAAGTGTTTCAGGAACATGCTTTAATCCTAGCTTTAGGTGGAGTTAAGCTTTTGAATAACCAATAGGAGTTGGCTGGCAAGATGGTCTTTTACACGTGTATATGCTAATGTAAATGTCATAATGCAAATTTAAGCATTCAAGAACATTATGTGGATTTTGGAAAAATCCCTAAAATTTTAATTCCATAAGCAAAATATTATTTTGGCAGCACATGACAGAAATAATCCTGCTCCCAGATGTTTCATACTGTTGCAGTTGAGACTAGTTGCATGGTCGTCTTCAAGACAGCTCTGAAATAACACAAAAGCTTCTTGGAATATGAAGCAACTCAATTATACAATGAAGCAAAGAACCATGTCTGAATTCTTAACATTGCTCAGTCTTCTGGGGAAATACAATGGGGAACAGAGTCTTCACCAAGAGCAAAGTATGTCAGCTAGAGGACAGAGTCGAAGGAAACTCTTGAAACCAAAGAAGGGAGAAATCACCTTCTGCACATTTCATATGCCATGGTGGACTGTGTGCTGACAGCTGACTTGGGCACTCTGTGGCTGGCATAGAGGAGTCTGAGTATTCAGACTCTTTCTTGAGCATTAAGATTTCCTCACTTGGTTACATGCCTGTTTTGCCAGAAGTTCAAATGTAGTTAAATTTCTTACTCCAAGAATTGGGTCTTAGTGGAAATTGCCAGGTGCTGAAAAAATATACAGTAATACTTGGAAATGTGTTGATGTATTGTTGCGAGAGGTATGTATTCTCCATTTCTATTTCTTCAGAAACTGCAAGGAATCTTCAGGTAGAGAAATGCTTTTTAAAAGTAATTAAGCTTAAATGTTTGCTTTTATTGACCTATGTTTCAGTGTCATGAACTAGACCCCATAAGGAGTGTGTGTTGCTGTGCGGGTGACTGAGCACAGATTGCCCAGAGAGGGGGTGGAGTCTCCCTCCCTGGAGATATTCCAGAACTGTCTGGATGCAATCCTGTGCCATGTGCTCTGGGATGACTGTTGGAACCAGGAGGTTGCACCAGATGACCCACTGTGGTCCCTTCCAGTCTTATCTATTCTGTGATTCAGTATTCATCAATGTACAAGACACTTCTTTACTGTTGCTTTTGTCATTGGGAACTCAGGTGTGTAGATTTTATTAAATAAAGCTGTAAGAAGAGAGCTTTATCCTTCCCCCATCTAGGACATGCAGCGAATGTCTTTCAGACTCATTGTGCTGCCTTTCCTCAAGTTGCAGTGAGGACAATTACTATCCCCTCTGTACTTCTGTGGTGGCTTTGCAGAGCCCCTGCTGCCACTGCTGAGCTCTGCTGCTTTTTGGGGGGGTGCAGCAGTTGGACAGACAGATGGACAGACAGACAAGTGTGGCCTTAGCAGGCCATGTGTCCATCTTAGTGCACAAAGCAGAGCATGCAGGAATCTGTCCCTGCCAGGGCACACCTGCATACAGCCTGCTTAGGTGGACATCTATGAAATGCTGAATTTGACTTCTTTTCCCAAGAACCAATTGGGAATTAATTTCCAAGTACTTTGTTAAACAAACACAAAAATGAGGTGTTAGCTCAACAGTATATTTTACAAGCTCTAACAGAAAGTTATCAGGCCACCCCTGAAACCAGTCCCAGTTTGGTCATTGACCCATGGTGTGGTCTGCCAGGGCAAAGCAACAACTGTATCTTCCATGGCCTGCCCTAGCCCAGTCCCCCCTGTGAGGAGCAGTGCTGGGTCCTCTCTGTGCATCATGGCCTTGCAAAGTGCTTCTGTATGGTTATTTTAGTTTATGTAACTGTGGGGTGTGTGTTCATGATGCGCAGTACTCTGTTACCTGTCTTCTCATGGCTAACCAGGGCTCTCCTGTGGTTTCAGTAAAGCCCTGTTTAACAGCCTCATGACAACAGTTGTCCCAGGAAAATGGCAAAGTGTGACAAAGAGAGATCTATGCACAGGCAGGGGTGACACTAGCTGTAACCTGCATGTCAACATCAGTGACAGCCTTCAAATGGGTTGTCTTGCTTACAGCTCTCTTCAGCTACTTGCTTTCCTGTAAACACACTGGGGTTTTTTCCCTGTTGCAGGGTAAGGTGGATCTGACATCACCTGTGCAAGTGCAAGAGGGGATTTTCTCTATGGCAAGAGTCTTGTTAAAGTTGCAAGTTCTCCTTGTGTACAAACACATCCACCTTCTGTGAGCAGATTTCTCCTGGAATGCTGAGGATTTCTTTATGGTGAGTACAGTTGTTATAAGAAATATATGAAATAGAAGGATAGGAAAATAAAACCACAGGCTGGAAATCAAGAGAGGTAAGACTTTCTGTATTGTTTTATATAATGTATATTTTCTGATTTTGCTTTTCAGCAATATGTAATTGTGAGTATTGCAAATTTTAAAATTTACTCCATTACCCACTGAGTGAGGGAGGACAACTTGTTCTCGATGTGGTTTAATGGTACAAAGCCCAACAAATTCACTGTCACATGCAGCACGTTTTTCTCCTCATTCTTTCTGCCCTGGAGTTACCCTTAATTGTTTAATGTGTTGTCATGCTACAGTGCCTTGTACAATAGCTTTGCTTGGCTGCCTACTTGAATGGGGAGTGAGGGGAAGGAGGAGGATGGATTCCCCCTTCTGCATCTCAGTGCAGCAGTGGCGAGTCCTTGTTAGGTATGTTTGGGTTTGGGGGGGAGTGGAGCAGAGTTTAGAGTGTGCTACAGCTTTGTGGGATTAGCAGAGGCTTGAGGGGCCCAATTTAATTGAGTGTTCTGGCTGTACTGCTTCTAATGTCCTTTGCAATTATGGATACAGAGAATATCTGGTATCTAAGACTGGAGGGAATTTCGTATTTCAAATTTTGTAGTATTGACCAGTAATAAAATAAAAATACAAGTAGAGGGAGAGGACCCTTATAAATTGATGTTTGGTCATATAATAGTTACCATAAGGGAGGGCTGAATATAAGAAGCTTAGAGTGAGGCTGGACCTCTTCCAAACACTTTTTACACTCTTATGAAAAAATTAAGGCAATAGCATGTTGAGCACTTTCAACTTTAATTATGAAAAAATAAATTGTAAAATCAGACTGTCTGGCTGAAATCTCTTGGACTCTTTAACAGTAACATACCTTTCTGTGTGTCTAATGTCGTATGCAGTTACATGGGTTTTATTTTACACAGAAGCTAGAAAACTCTAGGTTTCTTTTTTTGAAAACTCTGTTAGATAAGAAGCTTGGTTTGAATTTAATGACATCCTATGGGCACTTTTCCCATGTCCTAATGCTAAATGGAGGAAAAGAGGAAACATTTTATTTTCCTTCATCACCTTATGATACCAGTGTACTTGTTAGGCAGTCCCCTGACATTCTTCCTCAGTAACATGCCCAGCCTTTTACTCTCAAGTTAACCCCCCTTTAATTATGGAAAGACACAAGTACCCAGAATGGGAAACTAACTCAAACTGTTAACCTCACTTTTGACCTCTGACTATACTTCACACTCCTGTTGAGCCTTCCATAAGAGGATCTCCACATGCTCACAACCATTAACAAATTTAACCTGCCAGCTGCCTTGGTAGGTGAGCACTGTGTTCCTATGCTGCCCCTTCAAATGGGGAAACCCAGACACAGTTTCTGCTTTATTGCCTGAAAAAGCACTTTGCAGAACATACGGAAGGATGTGCTTGCCTGGAGGAGATTAGAGCATAAAAACAACCACAACAGAACAAATGGATGGGGGAGAACAAAAGAGATTGGGGCGAATGAAAAGGGGAGAAAGGCTGCAAGCCCATGTGGTCACTTAGGGAGTAATATGCAAATCTTTGTGTTATGGCTGAGGATTTCATTTTGTAAGGCTTGAGATTTCTGTGTCACATTTGTAGAGTTAAAAACCAGGGACAGATCTGAGAAGCATCATGGACACAGGTCAAGCGGTGCTAAGCAGCATGTAATTCAAACTGGTAGGAAGAATGCAATTTAAAAGTGATTCTACCACAGACAATGAAATAAGGCAAAAAAGGGCTGGCATGAGTGAGACTTGGCTGACTTGGGTGCAGCTGTGGAAAAGCCAGAGGCACAGTGCTGCCTGTCCCCAAGGAGCACCAGCAGGTCACGGAGGAGCAGAACCAACCAGCTCCAACAGCTCTACCTCAAACTACCTGTTATGCATTTCCTGACTAATCAGCCTTGCATTTCTTTGACTAATCATGTAGCTGAGATGATTTTGGGGAAAAAGGAATGTTCTTTCTGTGAGATGATGTTAGGAAGATGCCTTTCCACTGTGGTTTTTGTTTTCACCTATTTTCATGCACGGCATCTTATTAGAAGATAGGAAGCCTTCAACACTGAAGAGAGGGCTGTGGCATCAACATGCATTATTCAGGATTCTAGAAATTGCTGTTACTGTGTTTCATTTTATATCCAGAAATATATTGCTGGTGAAAATGAAACAGATTGGTAGACCTTCATCTGTAGGATGAGTTTTGTAAAAAGTTGCATGCAGAGAAGGGCAAAATAGAGCTTGACTACTGCATGCTAGAAACTATTGGCTATATTTTGATTAATATTTGTCACTAGCACCACTTAATGTCAAATGCCTATTCAGCTTATGATTTAAAGTCATACAATACACTGCATAATTGTAAATAGGAGACATTTATGCATCTGGTATTTAAATGGAGTATGTGTACTTTGCATTCCAGAGCATCCCTAAGCACTGCTGTTAGAATTGTCATTTTAAAAATATGTTTTGTCCTGCTTTTAGAGCCCATTTAATCTTTTCCCCATTAATCTGCTTTCCCTAAACCTTTCTCTAATTCTTCTGAAGGATCCCCCACCTGCTGTGTAGGCTACACAACACAGTGAATCTAATCATGTCTGGAATTATCATTTTTATCAGTTTAATCCATATTTTTCTGTTATTTGCTGTACAAAGCCTTGGACATTTTATGCACTGTGGTAAGTAATGGAGCAATTGTGGTGGTTAGTGTCTTTTCAAAAATACAGTGACAATACAGTTAAAATAATCAATTTAGATTATTTTCTGGAATGCAGCATTAGTGTTCCATGGAAGTTAAGCTTGATCCTTAGAATTATGGAATATATTTTAGACTTCAAATTGTAGATGAGTCAAGAGATGTCCCTGTGTTTGTTCAAGCAATCGTTCTCAATTGTCCTGATCAATACTTGCATGTTCTTGATTGCACACTCAGCATTCTTCTACCTACCTGAATTTCTTCAAATACCTTTTTTTTTAAGCAGTCTTATAGATGTATTTTCTTGAACGCTTTTATGAAATAATTACAGCTGAGATAGCAACTCTTTTCTTTATGCTATAATTTTCTGTTGCGAAGAGCAGTTTTCAACATTTGAAGAGACAGTTAGCTTAAATCAAGCAGGTGCTCTTTATGGAGCTCATCTAAATTTACAGTGGTCTAAAGAAAAGAATTTTGTTTGGTGTTTCATCCTCTTACTCCTGTGTTGCTTAGGGTCATAGGCAGATGCTGGTACTGGCAAGGCCCTCATCAAAGAGAGTCTCCCAGCAATACCCTGCACTAATTTGGAAGAGAATGTTTTGCCACAGATGCTTAGGAGCAAACTAGATGACTTCATGCAGATGCTATAAGTGAATAACTGTGGAGGTGCTCTCCTGGTTTTCAGATTTTATCCTTTGCCTCATTTATGTCAGAGCTGCTTTTTCTCTCCTGCTCCTGCCCTTCACTTCTTGTTTTGCTGTGAGGCTCTGGGATGCTTGGCAACAGCTTAGCTGCTTGTCTACGTAAAGGTCTGGTAGTGCTACATTGGTGAGGCTGTTCAGTAAAAATGTAATTTAGCAGAATTTTTGCATCAACTCTCAGACTGTAAAACATTTGCAGAAGAGCTATGGTTTGTACTATTTTCATTCAAAGCAGGACATTAGGGCTCCAACCACATTTCATTATCCATTTGAATAACATTTTTTCAATTTAAGGCTCTCTCTCTAACCACGAGCACTAAATTAATACTAGATTCTCTCTCTGCCTAGTGGGAACACTAAATAGATAAATAAAAATCATTGCACGATAATTGTAGGTGCTGTGGGCTGAAAGCCAAACCAGGCCAATTCAGCCTTTGAGCCCTGTCTGTCTGTCTGCTTTTCTTTTTCCTTTCCCATCAAAATAGGGTATTCAATTATAATCTTTTTTCTGCATACAGTGGCCCAGAGGCATTATTAATCTCAGTGCATTTGGAGAGTGAGTGAAAAGACTAAAGGTTTGGGGGGGGGAATCACTCCCCCCTGTAGCTGTATTCATCACTTAGGGTCTTTGTCAAAAATGTACTTTTCTTTCTCCCTCCCCCCATTCCTTGGAGCATAAGCTGGAATTGACTCCAGAAGTTAAAGGACAATGGAAGCATTAGCACAGGGATTATGGATCTTCTTGTGCAAGATGGGGGCTGGGGGGAGAAGGTAGAGGCATACTACTGGCAGGATAGAAATTTAAAATTTGTGGCTAGAACAGTGTGTACCACTACATAAGAAAAAGCAATAGTGCAATCTCTATTCACAGGAAGCTTTTCAGGTACCTGAAAAGAGTATGCAAGGCTTGTTTCTGAAGCTGCTACGTAAATACTTGGGTCGCAAGTTTAAATGTCTAAAGAAAATTTTAAAGAAAAATATTGTATATGAGTGTGTTTTCCAATGAAAGAACAATCTCTGGTAGCTTGTGACTTTCTGTAATTGATTAAATCCAAGTCCTTTGGATAGGTTCTATAAATGTTTTGTGACTGGTTTTAGTTTGGTTGGTTTTGTTTTTATTTATAATGAGCGCTTACCCATAATATTCACGTGGGGACTTTCAGGTTTGGAGAAATTGAATGTTATGGCTGCAGTGCAAAGGGTTTTGGTGGCATTTAGCTGTATTTGTAGCCATAAACTTAAATTGGGTGTTCAGTGTTGTCAATCAATTCAACATAATTTTCAAGGCAATTTTCTGCAGCAGGAGGGGCTTGGATCAGCCATGGACCACGATGGGGCAATGAGCCAAGTCACTAAGTCATAATCTCTATCTGATGTAGGTTAATCATGAATTTTAGCAGTTCAAATAATCAAATCGATAAATGTTGCTCTCTCCTAGTGATGACACTAAATTTTTGTGCTTTAACTTTGGTAGTCAAGCTGATTTGTGCACCACAAATTAAAGGAGCATTATTGCTTCCTCTGCTTCAAGGAAATTAGTTCACCCCATCTGTAGTTACACAGTTGCTTACAGAGCTTTTCCTGGTCTTCCCACGTGGGTCTAGGAGAAACTCTTTGACTGTTCTCTTTAAAGCAGAGGAAAGTGTTTATTTTCTTTCCATGGTATTAGATCTTTTCCAGAAGTTTAGGTGCCAAAATATTGTTTGAAATGGCTGGGCATATCTAAAAAGCAATTTTAGAAGAAAATCTAGTATGTTGCCCAACTATACTCTTAGTGATGCCTGCCTTTCTTATATCTTACTGGCCTAATGAAAAAAGGTGAGAACTTCTTTTAATGACAAATAAGGAAATGGCCCAGCTTTGCCTTGTTCACCCTCCCCTTTTGCTAGAACTGCTTCAATGACTACTCAAAATTTAAAAATCCCCCAAACAACAGAAAAGCCCAACTAAGTTATCTGTTAGCGTATTTTTAAGACAAACAAAGAAAAAAATTCCCCAGATAAACCAAGTCTCCAAACTTGTAGAATTCCTCAGTGGAAGACTTCACGCCTGCCTAGTGGTAAACTGGTATTTTTCAGAATCTGATTTAACCTGGATAATGCTTTAACAGTGTCTTCCAGCATAAAAGCTTTAACATTTCACATCAGGACCTTGATTTACTTACCATCTGCTCAGAGGTCTGTCATCAACAGAGATGATTTCTAGCTCCCTTCAGATAACTGGCGTTTGGCAGAGTTCTGCTAAACAGTCTATAACCTTGAAGACAAGGAGTATATGATAACCCATGCATATCAGTTAACTTTAAAGTGGCTTAATAGTCTCTTTTCTTAACTAAGTCTGCCAAATACTTCAGTTTAGTCCTGGTTTTCCCTGAATTTTCCCTATGTATCCTTTAAGTCAGTAAAAGTCAATGAGACCTTGGAGGCAGTGAAGAAATGATTTTTTCTGTTTTGTCTTTATTTACTATTAGCATCCCAAACCTCGCTTTTCTTCTTGTCTATTTTTTTTAATGATCCTTCCAGTGCTGTTTCTATCAGAAGAGTTGATGCGGAGATTTATGTATTTGTGGCAAAATAAAAAAAAAAAAGCTTTTTTTTTCTTTTTTTTGTTTTTATTTTGACCAGTAAAGTCAAGATAATTATTAGGATCACTTTGTCAAAAGTCAGACAGTCAAAAAAAAAGTGACTTTAATTTTAGCTTTAATAATAAGTTTGATGTTTCAGGAGGTTAATAATACATTTCTTTGGCTGTTGACTTAATGATAGCATTGCTCATTAAATTTATAGAGAAAAAATATATTTCTGTAGATGCACTGCCATGCTTAAGAGCCTGCTTAGATTTAGATTTAGATGCTAAGATAAGCTTAGTATTTGTTATATACATCAGACCTAAGCATGTAGACCAGAGTTGCTGTTAGATCAAGGCCAAAAACTTTTGTGAAGTTAAGTCTTTTAATTTAGCAGATAATTATAGAAATTTGGGACTACATCATCCAAAATTACAGCAGCTCTTGAAGCAGTGGGGATTCTGCTAACCAATACTGTTAGGGTGCATGGTAGACTGCCCAGCTACCAGGTGATGTCTCTCAATGTATTGGAGTGATTACAGCACGGATGGGTGGTTTCTTTCTGTATGTTTTATTTTTGTTTTTACTCTTGGTTCAAAATCTGCTTATTTTCTACATGCGTTTTTTTGACTGATTAGGTGGGGAGGATTTTTAGAATAAGCTGGCCAGTTATCTTCAGACAACTGGAAAGAACTGAGTACTGCACTTGGGCCAAAATCAACTAGGAAGAGTTTGTGTTGTGACCAGGACACTGTATTCTACCTAGTCAAAATCCTCCTCTGCTCTTTTATTCTGGGAACAATTCTGACTTGCTCCCTCTTTCTAGCTATAGCAATAACAAGCAGTGTGCTGCTGGACAAAGAGTTAAACTCAGATGAATTTGATCTCTACTCTCCTTCCTGATCTTTTAAACAGGCAGTTTAAACAGTTTAGCAAAAGTTTTAAACAGTGCCCAAATCCCTTGGCCACTTGAAGAACAATTGCTGGAACCTTTGTCTTCATGGACAAATTCTTCTCAGCAAAAATTCCTTATAACATTTTTAGTCTCATCTCATCAAAAACTGTCAAAAATAGGTCAGCTTTGCTTCCTTCTGTCAAAAGAAGCAGCAAGCAGTTAGAGAGAACTGTGGTGTGAGCCATACTTTGGGACAGGGAGGTACATCCCAGTAGGCACTCTGCATCCAGAGCAAGGGGCTGTGTATTTGCTCCATGGTTGTGGGTTTGCATTCAATGTCACTTTTGGGTTTTTGGGGAGGAGGACTTGAAAGGCCAGTTGGGAAATCTACCACAAACTATTCTTCAGTCTTTACTTCTAAAGCATGTGAGTTGCAAAAGGAGACTTTTAATGCTTAATTTGTCAAAACACTCTGCAGTAATTTCTTGGATACTTTGGGTATCAATTTTAATGGCATTATGCCTGATGTGCTTTGTTTTCTCTAAGATGAAAAATTGAATAGCAGAACTCTGAATGGTGTCCAGGTGCAGCAACACCTTTCTGTATTGCCTTTCGAATTCCTGACTGTGCACTAGGACTGCAATTAATTTATAATAAGGTTTGGCACAAGCCACCATAATTTGGCTCTGAAAGAGCCAAAATTAGCTTAGCCATGATTAGCCTATGAATGTTTCTATACTGCTTGTGATTGACAGGAGTCCTGTGGACTTTGTACTACAAATAGATGTGATTTATCCCTCAATGAAAGTTGCTTTGTTTACTTCTAGGCACGTTAAAATAAGAAAAATCACTCTGCAAATGTGTTGTTCTCGAAACCCTGATGCTTGTTGATTGGTGCCCAGGCAGTATTCACAGCATCTGTTTGTATTGTGAACCTCTGTCAGCTCTGCCTGTGCACATGTTCCTTTTTGTTTGTGGCTGTCTATGAGAACAGGCTGAGAACATCTTCTGGCTGCACAAGGAGGGCCATTTGCTATGCATGAGATGAGTTTCTGTGCCCCAAAGTGCCTTGTGACACAGGTCAAAACCAGTGTGTTTTTTCACTTGAAGGTATTTAATTTAAATATGTATCCAAAAGCTAGAAAGATTATATATTTCCACAGAAATTGTAGTTGTCTGGTTTGGCTCTATTGTGGCACGCATCAAGAGTTTATTGTGACCAAATCTGTCATGTTCTTGGTGGGATTTTCAGGAGATTTAACATCTGTGTGGCACTGACCTACAATGCAGGAGCTGGAAGGGTTAATTCTGAAAATCTACATGAGCTTGGAGGAAGTTGGAAAGAAAACAATATACCATGACCAAACCTACTTCTCTTTGAGATTCGTAGTTTATTGGCATTAGAATGTTGATTTTTATAATGTATATTTTGCTAAATTTCTGTCCCTGTTTCCTTCCACTATTTAATTTTCTTCTTCTGCAGCTCTGTTCCATGCTCTATTTTTTTTTTCTTTTGTGCTCTGTGAAACTCACCTCTGTGTCAATCTTCAGGCAATTTCTCTATCTTACTTTGACCTTCTGCAAGGTATCTCTTCTGTTTCCAAACATCAGCTGCACTAATACCTTAAATTGCTCTGACAGTCTTTTGCGCAAGTAATGTGTTACACTGAAAGATCTGTGTATGTAAACCTCTCCAAATGCTGTATTTTAAATAGAAAAATCTCTCTTATGGTAAAAAACTGAGGCATTTAGAGGGAAGGTTGGATTGGTTACCACATTATCAGCCCTTTTGAGCTGGTGAAGCAGCACCAACAATGAGATTTTCATCTGCAAATGCCTGAAAGAAAGAAAGCAAGCGAATTTTAAGTGAACAGAAATTAGTTTCTGCTTGCTGATCCTTGTCTGGCCTGTGATTCTTTAAGTCATTCATGGATGGCATAAATTAGAGTAACCTAAAGGAGCCAGGATAAATTAGGGCAACCTGTCTCGGAAGTAAGGAGCTGAAACCAGGGATGTGACACCACTCCATTTTCTCATTCCCATGTTGAGTGGTGCTCTGGCACACAGGGAGGGTCTTCCCTCTTCTCTTTTTTTGTTATAATAATTTTAGGTGCCAGAGATTTCAACATCTTTAATTATTTTTTTAGTGTGTAGTATTCTTTTGATACACTTTTTGTATTTAATTCTCTAAATAGCCAGTTTTTCCATAAACGTCCTGGCTATATTTCCCTGATTTACTTTCTCATTTAAGACTCTAATGATCTCTGGAGCTGCCAGAAGTATTAGATGATTCTGTTAAACATTTGGAAACTGTCCCAGTTTCTGCTTCACCTTCAGAGGGGGTGATCTTCTGTTTAAAGTCCTCCATTGATCTTCTGTCTTTCAAAACTTTTCCAAAATGCATGAGAGCAGACTGCAAACGTAAATCAGGCTTAAAGAAAATGTATTCTGCTATCCTCACTAAAAGTAGGTAAGTAGAAGGTAATGCAGTCTGGTCATGAACTACCAGCTAAATGAAAGGGCCTGGATCTTCTGTCATCCCCTCTGTTACTGTGGATCCAAAATCTCACAGCTCCACTCACAGCATGGTTTCTGTCTGGAGATTTACTCTTGGAGCAAGCAGACACACTAAACTTGTGTTAATTCAACCTGATTTGTTTCTTTAATAAATAGATATTCTTTCTTTTTCTATTTTTCCAAGTAATTCTTACAGATCACAATCTTTTGCACTATTTTCAACTTCTGGGAATCCATTTGCATATAACAAATATTAAAGAGTTTTTAATATTTACATAAGCTTTGGGAAAACCATCCTCATTCTGAAGGCAGATGAAATTCTGCAAGATACATTTTGGGCTCAAAAAATGGGCCCACCTTCCTATGAATATTTTGAATGTTTTGATGGGTTTTTGTGTTATTTAATATATTTTCAGTGTGATCAAAATCTGTCCAGAAAGTATAGTACCATCCTACTAAAAATATAGTCTATAACATGACAATTTTGCATTTATCATGTCCTCCTCTCCAGAGTAGATTAGGTAAGGGAGTCTCTCCTCTGCTTCTGGCTAAGGAACTTCAGTGCTAATCTCTGTGTGCCTTAGGGATGTCAGGAGAAAAGACTTCAAATAATGTTGATTCTTGATCAAACTTGATTTTAATGAAAGTGTCTTTTAAAAAAGAGTATGTAATTGACCTGTCTTTGTTCAGCCTAATGTGATTGAGAGGAGAATTAAATAATAACTGACAGACACATCACTTTTTTAAGCATACAGAAACAGCTACTGTCAAATATGCAAACACAGAAGGGAAGGAAAAGCCTCACACTGCTCTGTAGCTTCAGCTGAGATGAATTACATCAATAGATCTCCTGCAATTCTAAATCCGTTTCAAAGAGTGTTTTCAGTATAATAAAAATATACTTTCTTACTACAATTCTGAATGTCAGGAGTGGCTGGGAACAAGTCTGACTAGAATAACAAATTGTCACTAGTCAACTTTCTAGTGGGTGTCAGTGGGCACCAAGCCTATTATGCTGCAGGAAATTTTCACTGCAAATGTGTTAAGAGGCCCTTTGAGTCCTCCTGGCTTGCTCAGTGTTCCTTGCTATGCACACCAGTGTGCTATGCTTTGCTAACAGGACCCCATTGTACAGAACTGAAGATGTAAACAAGAAAAAATACAAGCAGGGAATCATGAAAACAAATTTTGAGGTAGATGTCTTGCTGGAGTTCTCTCTCTGTTGCTTTATCAAATAATGAAAAACATTTAAAGCATGTTATAATGAATTAGGAGGCATATGGGCAGGAGAATTCTGTTACTCAAACAAGGAACCAGACCCAGAAGAAATAAAGTTTGGAGCACCTTCTGGGAAATGATCTGACATTCTGGGGACAGGAAGCAGAAACCAGTGCTGGAGAAAACCCTGTGGTGAACTTGGAAAGGCTAACTGCCAATCAGAGGTTCAGGTTTGATGAATATTCTCAATACAGCCAATATATAGGGGTGTGTGTATATGTATACATGTATGTATGTATGTGTATGTATATTTCTTAATTAACCTGTCAGTTCTGGAGAAATGATGCCTTGCTGGGTTTAACAGAATGAATACTAATAATACCAAATCATTTGAGAGCCAGAAGTGGCTAAAAACTTGTCTAGGACAATGAGTATTAACTCTAGATTCTTTAGATGGAAACAGGTTGAGCTTGAGTTGAGCCATACTTAATTTATAGGAGTAAATGAAGCATTACTTGAATTATCAGAGTGAATGTGAGTAACAGTGTGATCTGTAAGGGGTGCAAAGAGTCTCCTGCTATATGAAGTGCAATTGTCTGTTTTTCTTAGTAGACAACAGAGAGGGTAGAAAATAATCCAAATCCTGCAGTTGGAAGTGAACACAGCAAACAATCAAAATCATGGCTAATAAAACACAGAAATCAGTACTTTGAGTGAAATAGCCCACCATAAAATCAATTTTAACACCATGAAGTGCCAGAAAGTTTTTTCAGTGGGTTTTTTCAGCTTCAATTTTAAAAAGATAAACCCCATTCATCCTGGGGGGTGTAGAACAGTAGGTCTTAAGAGCTTCTAGTGGCCATATTTTGCTTCAAGCAGCTTTTGAGCACTGCTGGGAAAAGAGAGGATGTGGTATGTCCCATAAAGTACAGGCTTTCTATAAGGATTCAACTAGTTAGTTCCAATTAGACTTGCCAGCTAAAAGGCAGTAACCATAATTTGTGCTCTAAGTAAACAGAACAATTTTATAATCAATTCATTGACTTTGTTGCCACCGATGGAAAGGCTTTCCAATCAGCACAATATGTTCAAATCATCCCTTTCTCACAAAAAACAGAGCAGGAGGCTGTGCCTGCTGGAGGTTGTGCAGAGCCCTGTTGTGCAAGGCAGTCAATAAAGAATTACAGTAATCTAATCCTGAAGAAAGACAAAAGTGTAAATGGCCTTTCCAAGGGCTTCCTGAGATGGAAGTGACAACTGCTTGGCAATAGCCTTTGCAAATGTTGCAGAGATGATGTAGTGGAGATGAAATGCTTCTCTGCGGTCTAACATGATTCTCAAATGTTTCCATCTCCCAAAGAAAGTATTTGATTGCAAACCTCAGAAATATGTGGTGGAGGAATAATCTCCTTTGAGCTTCACAGCCAAGAAGCAGCATGATGGCCTTGTTCAAGGAAAGTTTGACATGGAATTGAACATCCACCAAAAATGCTACTGCTGTTGTTATTCAGTCTGTGTCTGTAGGAATTATGTGAATTCTGGACAGAAATACTAGAAATAAGCTTAATGCTGTCCCTTATAAGAAGAGTTTTGCTTTTGCCTGGAAAGAGCTTGCCTTTTTCGTGGAATAAGCATGTCCCTAGAATGTAAGACTTGCATTGGAGTCTGCCAGAAAGTGGTTATCTTTCCCATTATCAAATATAGCAGAAGAACCTTCTTTTTGATCCAGAGCTTCCTGTGTTACTTTATGTACCCCCAGGGCTTGCTCTCTGAACCCCAGTGGAACCTTGCAAGGGAGAACTTGGAATCTGTGAGCATGCCAAAGCTGCTTACAGGCTCCTCTGGATATCAGAGAACAAATCAAAACAGATCAAAATGCAGTTGTGCATACACTTGAATTTCAGATCAATTTCTTAAGGTGTTGCTTCCACTAAGCAGCAAATTCAAGTATTCAAATGAATTGTGGGGAGATCTTGCCCACAATTGAGACAAGGATGTGTCTGTTTCAAAGGGCACAAGGCAGCTGTGGACTTTAGCACAAGCAATGGATGCTAAAGTCTAGTATTTCATTTTATATAGGATACAAGCAGTGGACGTTTAAGTCTAGTATTTCATTTTATATAAGATCTATGTGTTCCTGGGGTCTTCTTGTTTCTCAGCTTTGCCTCATAGCCAGAAAATTTGAAATAGATATGCAAACCTACTCTTACAAGTTAAATTTTGTAATATTTAATTGTGTGCTCCCTAAGTTTTGATGAATCAGGGAAAAACCACCTTTCTGTGTTTTCCTTCTTGACTTCTTTTGAGAGGAAGTAAGAGGAGAGCGGCATCTCTGACTTGGAATCAGAATACAGCACTCCTTTTCAAAGCCTTCTGCTCAGAGAAACAATGAAAAGTGCAGGGATCAAAAGGGTGGGAGATGGGTGCAGCTGAGATTATGCTTGATCTGTGACAAACTCTATTGTGAACATGAGACAACTTGGAGCTTCAAGGCTGAACCAGAAATAGGAGACAGGGAATGAAGCTGAGATGGAAAAAATACTCCAGGAGAATAAAATGCATTAAAGATAACTGGGGAAGGAGAAGGGACAGTGATAAATGGTGAGTGACAAAAGAAATTATAAAAAATAAAGGCTAAACCAGAAGGACCAAAAAGGATATAGAGTGAAGTTCAATTTCTTGAAAATAACTGGAGTAATTAAACTGTATTGAGATTTGGAAGAAGCATAAATTCTTAACATAGAGCTTATCTAGAAAATAATTTTTTCAATCCAGAAATTCATTACAATTTTGCTGGCTCTTGTTCTTACTGCACTCTTGTGGTGCCTGTTTGCTTATAGAGTTGTATATGTGCATAGGGATGTGCTTATACTGCTACCAATCTTAATTAAAGCAGACATTGAATAAAGCACTGATAATGTTATAGAGACAATGGGTAAAAAATAATTTTGAAAATAAGGCAAAAATAATAACTTCTTTAAAGTTTGAAGATTATAAGGCGGGAGTTACACTCATGGAATGAAAACCTACATGGTAGTGTTATTGTATAATCAGAGGTTATGATATTTTCTCACAAAGGTGTAAGAGTAAACAGATGGCTTGTTATTCTTTTATTCTCATGTTTCTTTGATTTATTTGCCCAAACTGATGTTCTTCATTTGATCTGCTTTTTTCTTTCCTCTTCTTTTTTTTTTTTCTTTTTTTTTTTTTTGTTGTGGGTGAGGTTTTTTTTTTTTTTTTTTTTTGCTATCTTTTTGGTGTTACAGCCCTATTTTTGTAATGAAAATGGAGTGTGGCATTTTACTATAGATGAAGATTCCACTTGACCTCAAGGTAAGCATTTGCTAGAATGGAATTTGGAGACTCCTTTAAAAAGGAGTCTTGTTCTGAAGGAGCTGCTGAAAATAAGTGCTTGTTTGAAGCATTAACAAACCAAATACTGAACTATTAAGGACTCCGAAGAGAAAGCTGATAATAAACTGCTACTGAAATTTATTATTTTTCTGAAAACCTGTTTATCTGCCTTAGTTTGCTAAGAACAAGTTAACCAACACCAAGCAGTGTGAATTCGATTAAATGGATATGTGTAGAGTCATGTCGTTGTGGCATAAGAAGCAAGTAAATCTAAAAAAATCCCACCCTTATCTAAGTTTATGTTGATATAAAATGTGCATCAAGATTACATCTAAATATTTATGCTACAATTAAGGAATTTGTTTAAGAAAATCTGAAGAGAGCTTTAAAACCAAAAGGATGATGTATATTAATGAAATTATTTGTATGGTTCAAGATTTTCTGGGACTGCTTTCTGTAGGCCTGAATTTGGAAGTCATTATTCATTGTTATAGGGACTGAGAAGATTTTCTTAGAAGTCTAATCAGTAAAAAGTTCTTTCAGGAATTTTCTTGTCTATACTGTACCAAAATCACATGGAATTTAATTTTGCAACAGGGAATAGAAGATGAAACTATGATAACATGGGAATAGAACAAATAAAATTCTTGCTATGCATGCTCCTTAAAATCCAAAAGTGAATATGTTTGGGCTTGATCTAAAGCCTGCTGTTATGTGAAGTGTCTGGTAAGTTTTCCAGTCTGTGAAAGTTATGATGAGGAAATGTTTTTGCACAAGGAAGAAGAAACATTCATGTCTCAGGGTAAGAATGTGAGAAGTTTTGTCTTTCTGAGGCTCTTTGAAGAATATCTTAGATGAATTGTAATGTTTGCACTCCAGTTCTAAAATACAGAAAGCCTTAGTTCTTGCCATGTGTCTTTTAACTGGATGCACTCAAATAATTCTCTTTGGGATCACAGCAATACCTCTTTTTAGAGTCAAATGCATTTCCATCCATGTTTCTCCACTAAAGAACAGGATAAGCCATGAAAATTATGCAACATGTAGACATTTATCTGTTCAGCTTATTTGTCTCTGGGTTTAGAAAGAGAAAGGAATTTAGCTTGCAGTTAAGGATAAATTAGAGGAGAACTGTCATGACCTCTCTTATTGTGTATTGCATTAATTTCCCTAAAACACTCTTGAAGTTTGAAAATCTGGTACATGAAAATCCCTTTTTTGCTTTTAAAGAATTCTCCAGTTCTGTAAGCACATAGTGTCTTTGTGTTCATTTATTTAGTAGTAGCAGAGAGTGCTTCCTTCCTTGAAGGCTTGGTCCCAGTCTCTTTTTTTTGCAACTGGACTGAGTGTGTGCAGTGTATCAGTTCAGGGTAACACCTATACAATCTCTGCTTTCCTTACACTCTCAATTGAACTAAAGGAATTGTGAATGAATGGAGCAAGAGGTCTGGGCAGTTTTCCTTCTCCATTCAGTCAGGATTTAAATGAAAATTCAAGCCTTTGAGAATCGTAATGAATAGAACTATGAGCAAAGTTTCATGTTATATTTTTGGAATAATCAGTCAGACATATTTATACTGTCTGGTGGTGTTAGTTATTGTTCTGGTTTGTAACACAGCTATTCCTGGAATAACATCAGACAAAAATGTCCATAATGAAATGGTAAAACTCTTGGGCACAGTTTAATAAAGGTGGCTTCCTGGTGAAAATGTCTGGTCAAGAACACTGAGGAGCGTGGTTGAAGGGGACAGTGAAATGTCAGGGGTGTGAATACTGAGAAATAAAGTGTTGCAAGCATGGGTTGTGGCTGACAGCTTTGTAGTTCTTCCCGGTTGTATGGGAAGAGCAGGCGAGCTCATTTGCCTTACTCACAGACCAACCCTTTCTGACAATTTTCAAGTCAGTGGAAGTTTGAAATTACTAAGATGGGAGCTGAGACAAGGCCTTTGTGTTTGTCAGTCTTTCCACCTCAAGCTTTAGGTCGAAACAATTGTGAAATGCTGCCAAGGCTGATGTGTTTCATATGAATTGTCTGTGTGCCCTGGGAGAAACACCCACAGGTCAGTGATTCCTTCCAGCACTTTACCTTTGCCTCGGCAGCTGCTTTTACAGACATGATAAACTGAACTTTTGTGCATGATTTTCAGGTAGACTGATACATCTGGTTTCTAAGAAGTTAAGCCTTTTAATTCTCTGTAGTTCAGAAAAAGGGAAGATATTCAGTCTCTCTGTCTCCCACTGCTTCTCTGCTACCTTTTCTGAAGAACACTTTCCCAGTTTTATTTTGTGCTAGTTTGGTTTTTCCCCCCCCAAGACTTAGAGTAGTTGCAAAAATATGTGGCAGCCGGAGCTTTTTCATCAAGCATCCGTTTGGGACAGAACTCAATCAGATGACAAACATGAATGGCCAAACCAGATGCACCAAACTCTAAATATTTTCCTCCAGGCCTGAAAACTCTGCTGACATTTGCCTAAATACAGCTAAGTCCTAGGCAATATTCTTATTTTGACAAGAAACTTAAATCAAGTTTTAATTTAAAAACTATTTGATTTTTTTAGAGTGTCTGTAATTAATACTATTTGTCTGACATTTCAAATACTTTTCTCACTATAATTTTCTCAGCCAAAAGCGGTTTAAGGCATCAAGAGTGCAAATTATATCTTGTTTTATACTATAAATGTTGAGGTGAGAAAGTTCTTCCTAACGTAGCTTTTAGAAACTTCTTTTGTATGTGAAAAAGTAGCATCAATATATAGCTTGAGTCAGAAAAAAATAATGCTGAACATCATACTTTAAGCATAAGAGTTTTCATTATAAATGATAAATGGATTTCTTTTATGAATCATATACCCTTTTGTTGTGCATTCTCAAAATAAATATTTTCCACTGCAACACAAAGCAGTAAAAAACCTCAAAGACTTTCTCAGATACAGGTGTGTCTGTAATTCTTGTCTGAGCTTGGCAGTGCACTCTTGTACCAGTGGCTGCTGAAAAGTTACAGGAAGCTTCTAGGCCATGGTGACATCTGAACAATTTCAGCAGGAGCAGCCAAACCTTTTGGCAGTGAAGATGTTTTGTAGGAGCTGCAATCACAAGGCCAGAGATGGAAGCATTTACTGGATTGGTATTGTATAGAATTTATGAGGAGCTAAACTGGAAGTTTTGAGTGTGTTTAGAAGTCTCATGACAGTTCCCCAGATATTGAAGGGCAATGAATTGAAGCTGGCCCCTTTAATTTAAAAGTAGAACTAAGCAGTTAACCAGTCAAGGACATGTTCATTAGATTTGGGCAGAATTTTCCTCTGCTCACTGTGACCCTCCTAGGATGGCTGAATTATGGTCACACCAGCACTGGTTATGGGTGTAATGCTGGGAGATTAATTTGCATCTACGCTAGAGAGGTTCTCTGCCCTGGAACTTGCCCCTGTAGATTCCCAGCTAGAATCAGTGCACCATGGGGCTGTCATTGGGCTTCTCAGCATCTCTGCTTCCCCTGTGCAGCTGGTTTTGTGAAATGCTGTGAGAAAGTGTCTCCTGGATCCCAGCTTCTCTTGGAATTTAGCTTCAACAGGATGAGGACGCCACTGTCGCAGAGAAGCAAGTTGTTAATTTGCTTCTGAAAAGGCACTGTCTTCCAACTCAGTTTCTGTTTGTAAGAGTTCAGCAAAACCTGAGAGGTCCTGTCACAATGATCATTTACAGTTGTTTTCAAACATGGAAATAAAGATCAAGTTTGTGATCTTTGTACACTGGAGATCATGTGTGATGGTGCCAATCAGCAAACTCGTGTCTGTGCAAGAAATGTCTGTCCTTGAGCTGTTTTAGGTGTGGAAACCACAGCCTGATGATGATTTTTGGTATTGGGGAGCAGTGGTGGAAAATCTGAGCATGTTCTGGATGTCTTTCTCCAGAAGGGCAGGTATCAGTGACAGTGCTGTTTGCACCCTAGTTTGTGTCACTCTAGCAAGTCCCCTAGCTAATCAAGTCTGTTCACAGCCTCTAGGATAGGAAACTGTGTAGGGATATATCTTAAGGAGCAGCACGTAACTGTTACCTTATAGACTCATACCATTCTCTCCCTACTTGTCCTCTGCTGGTATCAACAGCAGAAGTTGTGAATGTATCTACCTTAAGCTCCCTTACCTTAAGTATAAAAGATGTGGACCTTAGCTGGGGGAGGAATTAGAACTGTCCTAAAACTTTTGTGAGAGCTCTAACTGCTGAGCTATTAGATGAAGAAAGAGTTTTCCCTGCAGTATTTTATAAAAGACAGGTGTACCCTCTGGTTTATGGTAGAAAAAGCCTTTGTATTGGAAGTTGAGAGAGTGGGGGCAGCAGTCTCCCTGCAGTGAGGATTTGCTCACTTGGTGTCTGCAGCCTTAAGACATCTCTGCTGCTCTGTGTGAACCTCATGTCTGCCTAACCCTCCTTCTGCATTGAGGAGCAGCCCTGGGCACCAAAGTGGGCCCTGGGGATTGTTTTAAGCCTTGTTTGACTGTGAGTTAGACGTTGTGAAGCTCAGTGTCATTGTGCAGAAACCCTTCTGTGAATTCTCTTCCAAAAGCTCATGAGTGCTTTTGAAAATACTTAATTTTTTTTTCTAAACCTAATTTTCAAAGGTGATACAGGGACCCTATACTGAAAAGGAACTAGAGCTTCATGATGTGCAGACAATCAGCACTATCCAAAAATAATTCTCAGGTTGTGCTCCAGTGTAACCATTCTCAGTATTACTATGTGATATGCTGTCTTGATATGACCTCTGCAAGTAGTCTTTATTCTCAAATTCCCATTTCATACATTGTACCAGTGCCTTTGAGAAAAATTCTGATAAATCAGTAGAGAAATCTACTAAATAATCTACTAGTTCTGACTAAAGGAAACATAATTTAAATTTGTTGGAAAACTAAATACTCAGAACATTCCCCTGAAAAACAAGTTTCAGAACAACCCTGTTTTTAGTAGACTTGCATAAACCTGGGTGATATTTATGAAGATGTGTAACTCTGCCTGATTGAAAACCTGACTAAGTATCAAACCTCATTTGTATCTCTAGATACATAATGTAGCCCAGTTAATACAAGGTTGTTGACTACAGTCTGTTTTCTTGTGTCATTTTAGTAGAGCTGAGATGGATGCAAACTAAGAGTTTACAGGTACTTTATCAGTGAGAAGGGATAAAAGTGAAAACTGGAAAATGTAGTAAAATGAGTGGTTTATGAAGATTACTAGAATCCAGGAACTGGCATTTAGTTTTTCATTTATCTGTTGTTCAGTAAATCCCTCTCTCCCTTTCTGAAGACTAACCATTTTCCCCTTAGAGACTCCCCTAAGGCTCCAGGACAGAATGGAGTTCTGTTTGCCTCTTCTGGTTCTTTAATGGTGCATAGAAACTTGAAACAGGAGATGATTTTTCTTTTCTGGGAATTCTCACGGATTAGTATATGGCTGTTATTCTAGCTTGTGTTTGCTTATTTTATCACATCATATAAAAGACCCTGACCAGAAAAGAGTAAAAGCTTCCAAATCACTTAATATGTAGAAATAAGTTGAGAAAGATCCATTTTTAGCTTGTGCAGCATAATTAAACCCACTATAGAGTTAAAACATTAATACAGAAGATGTTATACTCAGTATTGAAGTGTCCATCAGTCTGTACATCCATAGCCCTTTACTTTGTTAGACCCCATTGAATTCCAAACGTGATTTGAAATTGCTCTTCAAAGTCTGTAGCTTGAGCATCCTTCTTCCTAATGAAACTGCAGAGATGTGCCCAAGTTAGTTCATCCAGAAATTGCCCTTTCTGGAATTAAAACAGGAAGGGAGGTAATGCAAAGCTTGCCAGTTTTCCTTTTAATCTTTTTGAAGAGTCCAGAAGTGTGGCTCTTGGTCCATAAATTAGAACAACTGTGAGGAACATTCCAGTAAATGGCCAAATGTAAATGCTCATCTGTGAATAAAGCCAGTGGCAGTGTGGACCCATTTAGGAATCTACAGGGCTTCCTGGGGGCAACTGCAGAAATGTATTATTTCTCTTTGTCCTTCCAGTGCATGGAGAACATTTGGCCATTAGTGGGTTCCATAGCACTTTGTGAACAGCACACCAATCTGATCTTTTCTTCTTTTTGGAGAGCCAAATGCTTTAGCTATTTTCTTGAGCATTTAGAGGTTTTGCTTTTCAGAGTGTTCATCAATTGCTGCTACTCTAGTTAGACACAGGCAGTACAAACACAAAACTCCCAGTCTTGCTTGGCTGAGCCAGCATAGCAGCGTATGAACTGCTTGCTTTGGGAACCTGCTGGGATAAAGAAAGTAGCAGTGACCAAACAGTGAAATATCTGGGATTCTACAGAGGCAGTGGCACTAAAATTGAAAGCATTAAACACAATCTTGCTTAAATATGAAATAGCTGCACACTAACTCCTTCTACTTCCTGGCAAGAATAATAATGCTGCTCTAATTCAGAATGAAATTAAAATCAAACAAAACAAATTCTCTGTACCCAAAAGCAAGTCTGTGGCAGGGATGAATCAGGACTCAAGTTCTGAAATTACAAAGTGGATTTTATGCAGGAGCCTCTCTCCCTTTTCCTGTTGCCAGGGAGGGTTCATAGGCAACAGACTTAATGGGTTAGGCAGACAACTTGTTGCTGACTAAGTCACGAAGAGCTGACACTTCTGCATCTTGGAAGGCTGGTATGCTCTTTGGATGATTTAGACCAGTGGCGTGCTTTGAACTCTTTTCCTAAAAGGAATTTTTTTCTATAGCTTTTTATAAATTTGGGGTAAATCACTTGCTTATTTGAGTAACTAACTCATTTTTTTCTTTCTGCTTTTTTAAAAGTAAAGCACACTGTTCTTTTAGCTGTGATATTAGTTCCCCCCAGTAGCAGGGAGACCTTGGGTCAGATTCATCAAGAGGGATAACAGATATTTTCAGGTATTGCATACTAATGAATAGTTGGCTCTTATTCATTATTTATCTACACCAGAAATTTAATGAAAACCTTGAAAGATATTTATTGAATTCTGTGTTTCTGGACAGCAGTGCTTCACAAAGTGCAGATCACTGAATACCATGGTCAAGTTTCTATATGTAGGCAGTTAAATTAAGTAAAAATTAGTTTGTTTCAACCATGTACGTCCTTGTTCATTCTTCTATTTACCTTAATGGCTTTCTGCCACTATTAAAGCACTTTAGAAAGTGTCCATAGTGTGAATTTAAGACAGTCACAAACCAAGGAGCATTTGGATAAAAGCCTAAATATGTGCTACTACTACTTTGTAGTGTCATGCATATAAGAGAATGAGGATTCTGAAAAAGCTGACAGGTATGGTGGTTAAATGATTGCTGATACGACTGGCTTCTATCAGGAGATAGCTCCTGAGCTTTGGCAGTGCTGAGGTAGCTCCCAAAATTCTCCAGCCATAGGTCAAGTCCTGCTTTTTAGAATTCTGGGCATGGAGATTTGAAGAACTGGAGCTGTTTCCATTGTGAATTTGTGGCTCTGGTGACTGGGCAGCTCTTCTAAACCAGGGTGTTGTTTTTTAAAAGCAGGACCAGAGCAAAGCAAAAGGGGCAGGGCAGAGGGGGAAAGGTGGTGGGGGCGGTGGCAGGGCTGTGATAACATCCCTGGGTTTGCCAGCTCCCTGCACCAACTGCCTCAGAGGCTCAAGCAGGTTGCTGCATCTGTGTCACTCTGCCTGACAAGCACAGAGGGATATTGTTTAACTATTTGTGGTTATTTTGATGTCTTGCTTCCTGGTACTGGCAAAACAAGTACTGTAACTTGGCTTAGGCTTCCTTGGAGCTAATTCTGAAAGCAGGAAATCATTCCACATGTGTTTTCAGCAAGGGGCTTGTTTTGGACCTCTGTGTTGTTTCTTCTGCTTTGCTGATACGGTCCAGAAACCAAAGCACCAAGTACATGCAGTAAACAGTTTGATTACACAGGGTATGGAAATTTATGTCAGGGTGAACACAGCGATCATAGAGAGGCTTGTTGTTGTCACGTCTTCTTCTAACTCTCCTCTTGATAGCTCCAGAGATGCTGTCAATGGAACAGAATTGCTACCACTCAAAAAAGACAGCTTAGTTTTCCAACAGTAAAATAGTTTATTGTAATTCTGTGACCACGGGTACCACTCAGTTTCTTGAGTGTGAATCAAAGCTTCAAAAAGAGGGGACATTTAAAAAGCAAAACCTGACAGACCTTGTATTTTAGGGTTTTTTTCTTTTTTTTTTTCCCTCAGGAGGAAACTTTACTAATTTAAAAATATTGTGGTTTAATAGTCCATTTTCAAATCCAGAATATTAAAGACGCCAATTCCTGGTATTTACGAGGTCTGAGTTCAGCAAAGTGCTTAGGCGTGTATCATGTAAAGCATTTTATTAGTTTTACTCTTCATTAGTTATATGCTTTCCCAAGTCTTACTTCTCCAATCTTTTCATGTATAAATATGTATAAATCCATTGACACTGAAGATTTTGCTTTCTGGATGTTCTGCTTGCCCATGTAGTCCGAGATATTCATTAACTATTAATTGTGTGTAGCCAAAAGGGGCACATAACTCTAATTCCCAGATACAGCAAGTCTTGACTAAATGTGTGGTAGTCCTGTATCTGCATGTGCAGTCCAGAGCATGCACAAATTTGCTTATAAAAGGATTGTATGTAAGCCTGGTCATTTAAACAACTTTTCCATCTTTGAGTATTAAAAACAATTATGGGCTTTTAAAAAATATTGTTGGAAAGTTTTTATGATTGTTTCAGAACTATTCACCTCCCCCATCGCTTCCTCTCTCAGGGGGAAACATTTGGAGAGTTGGATTCTTAAAAATCTCACATCCCCAGACTGAAGTTCTGCAAAAAAACCTACTGTGGTAATCAGTATGTTCATCTGGGGAAAAAACAGAGCTGAGCTATTTATTTATCTTTAATTATAAGTGGTTAAACAAGGAGAATAGACTTACAGTTCCTACTGAACTTAAAAAGACTCTGATTTGTGCCAACTAAAAATTAATTAGTAAGGAATTTTTAATTTCAGCATCCTAGGCCAAGAATCTCTTCCTTGATAAAGATGTCCCCATGGAATACAGTTATGAGATGAGATTAGAAGGAATGTAAACTTTATATCACATGAAGCTTCTACTCTGAGCACCGATGCAAAGGGCGTTCCTAAATTTTTATTTTTTTTGGTGGTGGAACATAAGCTCAGAGCTGACCAGATGGGGGCCCAGCATGCCAGATGAAAGGACACAAGGTCCCAAAATGTAGCTGGAAGATTTTGAGGTGGAAGACTATTCAGGCTTTTTAATCTGAAGTAAGAAGTTGCTCTCCTGGATTTGTGAACCTGAAATGATAGAATAGCTAATACCATTCATTTTGGAAAATCATCACATGCTGCTGCTTGCCTCATGTCTGCTTGATGCAGAGGGGCATAAAGTACTTGTCTTATTCATTAAACCTCTTTCTCCTGGTTTTGTTAGATTTTGGCATTTTTTGAGGCGTGGATAGAAAGTAGGGAAAGATTAAAATTCCTGGTGGAAATCAGGCGAGCACTAGATATAAAGTATTTCAGGTTGGCTTTTGCTTTTTGTGAGAAATATAAATCTTTTGGCCCTCAAAGTCTAAACCAATTCATTTCAAAGAATTTCTCAGACAAATTTTACAGCATTAGGAAAAAAGAGAGTTTAAAGATTATAGTTGTTAGCAGTACAGTTTTACATTCTGACAATGAAAAATTCTAAGTAGTGTGTTGTTCTTGCCTGTTTGTATTGATTTATGAAAAGCCGCAAACATTTATAATGAACTTTAAAGTGAACCACTTGTTTTTCCTTTGAAAATTGTTCTCTGATCTCTCAGTTCCTTATGGTAATTGAAAATCACAATGAAGAACTTGTAAAGCTGTGAGTCTCAGTGGAGGGGAGGCACAGCAGTAGTGTTCACTGGTACATGTACCAGGAAAATATCAGTGCATTATAATGTTAGAGAAAACATATAGAAAAATTGTGTTAGTGTAAAGCTAGTGCTGTAAATATTTATTTCCTTGTCTCCTTGAGTTGGAGACAAATGATTGCCATCATGCTAAGGTGATAACAAGCACACTGTGAATCTGTGTGGATTACTTTGGGTGAGTAGTGGCAGGTCTGCAGGGATGAAACATGGAAACTGCAAAAAGAATCTGGGAAAAGTCCTGTGGACTTCATTAATATCTCCATAGGGTAACATTGCCATGAAGCATGTGGAAAAAGAAAATCTCTTTTCTGTAAGCAATCTGATTTTCATGTTAATTATTAGTTAGTTATTAGTTACCTAGGATTTTGCTTTCGTAATTTTTTTTTTTTTAAGTCTTTGGTGGTTTTGCCTGGGTTTCTGCTTTATGTCATTTTCAAATGGTGGTTAAATCTCTACAATAGCAACAAGGGTTGCCATGAGGAATTATGAAAGAATCCTACATACTATGGAAGGTAGTAAAGAGAGAAAGAAATGTAACAAAAAATTTACTCTAAGTGGCAAGCTGAAGTGGAAGAGTACTCTAAGAATCTATGGAGTACAGCAGGTTTTACTTTTGCTTTCAAAATAACTGTGTGGGTTATCATGAAGTCTCCCAGTCACAAGATTCAAACCTCAACTACTAAAACAAACTTTGTGTAGGAAAGAGCTTTCTATTTTTACATGAAACCTGTAAGGCAATTTTTTTCTAAATGAGAGCATATAGTGTGTGCAAATACATTTGTGAGGCTATTTTACATAGCCTGTTTTTGCTTTTAGATAATGGCTCTCCTGTAAAGAAAAATTATGAATCTTTCAAAAAGGAAAAGAGGAGAGATGCATTAGCAGTCTCAGTTAGGGCTGAATTCATAGGCCTGGAGAGATTCAGAAAAAGAGAGCTGGCATTTTTCATTGCTAGGCTTACTTAAGCTGAAATTTGATTTGTGGGTGGTTGAGGCTCCTAGTTTGAGATACTGAGAGTCTCTCTCAGGCTGTTCCTGAGCAATCTGTGTGCACTTGTGTACTTGATAATGTGTAAGAATCCCCATGTTCACTGTACAAAGGCAGCCAAGGAGCTCTCCAGAGACGGACCCACATCAGAGTGATTTTTTTTGGCCAGAAAATTCCATGGTTGGATTAATTTAATGAACTCTAATTTCTGATTGACTTACTCAATTGAAGATGAAGAAGAAATTGAAGAATATGCAAGACCTGATGTTCCTTTTTAAATGTGTTTCTGGAATTTGGTTTGGGTTTTGTTGGTTTTGTTTGGGTTTTTTTACAGAAAATATTGTTTTACTTTGAAACATATGTCAACACCATTTTTATGAATAATTTTAAAAATCGAGGCACAAAACATCTTTTAATTTCAGCTCTAATTAAATATTTTGTTTGGTTATAAGGTAGTTATTTTTCATTAGATGAAAAAAAAGCTGAAAAATTGCAAGGTTTCTTTTGGGTTTCAGTGCTTTATAGAACATGAAGACAACTCTAACAACAACCAAATTTGTTTTTACAGTTTTAGAACTGTCAGTTGGGAAAGCTAAATAGTTCTGCCCTCTTCCCTCTCATCTCCAAAGAGAGAGAAAAACAGATCTCAAAAACAGATCTCTTCTGTCTTACTATGCCTTTGTTCCATTTACATGCTGGAATATATTCACTATGAAATTCTTCTTCCAAGGATTCTTTTTTCAGCATAGTACTTGAAGCTTCGTATTAATCTTTCTAGTCTGTACAAAATATATAAAATTTTGGACTTACTATTCTAAAAGACACAAGCTGTTCTATTGTGGAGCTTGAAGCTCTCAAAGAGTTAAAGCAGACAGCAGAATATATGTTTTCTTTAATACAAGTTGACCTTTGCATGCAGTAGACAGCTTTCCATTTTCCTTGAAACAAAAATATTTTACAAGATACAGTCTTTAAATAAATCAAATGAGTCTTCAAATTATGTAAAACCTGACCGTTTTAAATAAAATTACTACTTTCTCTTCTGCATTTCTAGCATAATTCAGTTTTAATACTCATCTAAGCTGTAATGTCTCTGCTATGTATTTGGGCTGCTTGATTATACTGATGGGTTGGGTAATTTTTTTGTTCCATGTACAATGAAGGTAATTTTTGTGATTCTAAGCTAGAAGATCAAGTTCTGTGACCCGGAGAAAAAGAAAGCAAATCAGAATGGGTACAGGTGCAGCTCCTTGCTGTTGCAATGGGAGCCCTGGGAGAGCTTTCCATCACCTGTCCAGAACGTTTGAGATGGCTGGGTTGGGATGGAGTGGGAAGGGGCAGAGAGTTTGTACAATAACTTCCCCACTTTTTGGAAGGTGTGCTGTTGGAAATGGTGAGCTTACTGGTGGTAATTCGTTGGGAGAATGACAGAGATATATGAAGGCATGTACAAAATTATCACCTAGTCAATAGGAATATTTTTTATTATCAAGGACAAGCTTTATTTTTTTCTCCTTGCTTTAACCTATTATTATTTTTAGAGAGGTACATCTTTTTGTACAAGTGTGACTTATCAGTTTGATATTATAGATGGATTCTATAATAAATGTATTTGAGGAAACAGTTCTTGAGCAAAAACAGAGTGAAGAAGGTAGCACTGAAGCAGGAGCTAATTAGAAATCAACCACACCCACTTTGGACTGAAGTGATCCAAGGTTTCAGAAATGGCATCTCATTTACTGATCTTCCCTAAAAAATTCTTCCATTTTTTTGAGGATAAAAATGTATCTTTGGTTTGGATTTTTCTCTTCCCTGTTTCCCTTCAACTCTCCAGAGAATATGGGCAGGCTGAGTTACTCCTCTAATTCAATTAGCTTACCTTTGTGAGAGGAAGAAGTTGTCTGCAAGCATGTGGAAAGCAAGAAAAGTCTTCATCTGGCTAAAGGAAAATATTCAATAATTTTTTAAACTATCTGCAAGAAAACAACAGCAAAACCAGCTTGCTGAGAGAGGTGGATATCTCTGGGCCTTTTACCTTAATTCGCTCACAGAAGGTCTTGAATTTTTAAAAACTGACCTGTGCTACTCTTTATATCTGGAGATGCTGATCGTGGACATTGTGCTGTACAGACAAGCACAAAGAATTCTTTACTTTGTGTGTTGTGTGCTTCTCCACTTTCTTTCAGAAACAGAAAATCCAATAAGGAATGAATCCAAATGCAGGAGAGGAAAGTGGAAATAGAGGCTTAACAAACAATGAAAAGCAGCTCATAGTTTACACGATGAATTTGCAGCAGGAAGAAGGAGATTCCACTGAATCTGTTCTGTGCTAGCTGGTTAACAAATGCTCCTCAGTCTTTAAAACAAACAAAATTATGTCTGTGAGTGCAAATTCCAGCTGAATTGTTTGATGAGCTTTCCACTTTGCTTAGAGATAAAGGTTGTGGGAAAGGGTCCACTGAAGCTGCATCTAGTCTAAGTGCCTCCAGCAGAGTTGTCTTATTTCTTTCCTATTTTTTTTTAATTTTGTTTTCATCTAGGATATGAGAGAATGCCGTTCAGGTAGTGTTTAATTTAATTACTGCCAAATATTCAGGTTCCATGCCTGTAGTTTATCAGTCTGCCTGTTTTTGCTGAAGCTTAATGGGTTGTATAATTTTGAGGAGGTTGCTGTATGTGTTTTCAGTGGAAGCAGCTTCTGGACCTGCTGCAAAATTTAATTAACTAAAATTTTGTAAAATATTAAAAGATATGCCATAGAGTGCAGTTACAAAGAATAGATGTATATATTTTAAACTCTTGGAATATTGGTATATAAGCATAATGACATCAGAACTGTACTGAAGACCTTCTTGGTTTCCTATGCCTTGCTTGACTCTGATACTTGCTCTTCTGAATGAATTTTTGAGTTGTTTTTTTTTTTCCTGGAAAAAAAAGGATGTGTCCAATGGAAGTAAAAGTGCCTTACTCTTAGCAACTTGTAGAGGAGGAACAGTTGTAACTCTGCCATGTTTTTCAAGCTTTGCCCTCATGGTTATTCATCTCTGCATCAATATGTCCTGTACAGCTGCTAGACTGGAGCTGACAAAGCTTCCTAGGAAGGCTTGACAGGCCCCTTTGACATGAATGTGGTGTGGCCAGGGGCAGCCCAGACCCCAGAACGTGGGCTGTTGTTTCAGGGTTGTTGTCCTGCCATTGCTTTCTGTGTGTCTGGTGGCTGTGTGCAGTATAGCTCTTCTGCCACTTCCTCTGCCACTGAAAATGTATCCAGATGATCTTTATACCTCATTCTACTCTAATCACATAAGATTGATGTGACTTTTTAAAATTGGAATTTTTAAAAGTATTAATCATTGTATCTACGTGAAATCAGCTGAGTCAATAGGAGATGTTTGGTGATACTTGTTCCCTTTTTGTTCCATTACTGTTACTTCTGGTAGGATCTGTCGCAGGTAGGATCTGCAGCAATTTCTAAAGCCCTCTTTCATCTAGCTAAACATTTATCCTCAAGTTTCTCAGCATACCTGTCTTTGCTGCTAATGCCATCTCACTTGTTGAAACAAGCTTAATGATCAAAGTTAATGAGCCATCTTGGTAGGGATTGGAATCTAGAAATAGACTGAAGAACGAGGAAGACCTTTTCTATGCCCAGGAAAAGTCTTAGCAGAACAGGTTCACAGAGAGGGGGTTTTGGACAAGTCATGATAGTTTTCATGCATCATATAAATCTTAAGTGAACTGTCACCCTATTTCCTTTGCTCATGGTGCTTTCATTTTGTGGGCACCCTCTCCTTCTGCTAGAGCAAAGCAGCTTTGTCTTTTTGCTTGTGTAGGTGCTCCTAGATTGTGGCCTCTACAAACATGCTACAAATTTGTCTTGCTTTAGCTGGTTCTAATTGCTGGTGATTTATGAGAGAGATGTTGTGAAACAACATAAAGTTAATTTTTCTTCTCCATTAATTCAGATGTTCTAAGCATTTGGGCTTACTCCTATGATTTCCACTCCCTCACAATTTACTCCAAAAACCAAAGCTCTACTGTGTTGTCCTATTGTAGCCTTCAGTGTTTCCTTCTCCTTTCTCTTCTAAGTGTATCGAAAAATTGTTTAGATTTAGAAAATAGGGAAAAGGATGCACTAAATGACAATTGAGTAACAGAGGTAGGTGTACAAAGTATCAGCAGCCTTTAATAGATAAAAGGAGAACAAACCCACTCGACACTCTGATAATTTGAAGAAGCTGCAATGCTAAAACCAGTCCTGCAAAACACTCATGTGAATAATCCTTACTGTGGCAAGTAGTCCAATTGTTCCCAGCACTGGTGAAAGGCAGTGGTCTGGCAGCTTTGAGGAATGAAGTTCTTTTTTTTATTAGTCGGGCAAGTTTCCCAACACACATTGCCTGGTCAGCCTGCTAAAACCCCGATCTGAAGAGGGAGGGATAAGCTTTCTCTCGGGCTAACAGGCTGTTTGGTTTCCACAGATCGTGTAATTCTTACTTGTGTTTGGAGGCTGCCAATTAGCAAAAAGTAAAGGGAGAGACTTTGCAGGAAATTGCAGCTCTAATCCACCAAACTTCCATCAGAGAAGGACCACCTTGCTGCCCTCTGCAGATTTTGCAGAGACCATGCCCAAAGCCTGTGCCCCTGCCTGTGCCAGCATGTGTTCCAGGGATACTCTGTCTCCACATTAGTCCTCCACCTGTGCTCCTGCTTTGCTTGTCCACTTTCACTTGCTCCCTTCTCAGGCTGCTCTCTAGGAACAGCTTCCATCCAGTTTGAGACCCTTTTACTTGATGCTGCTGAAAAAGTAGCCTTTTGTGTTCTTAACCTTTGTGCTCCCAGGCCTGCCCATACCCAGTTCTTACCACAAAGAACAAGACCTGGTTTTACTCAGATGGCAAGGTCTTTAAGCTCATCTCTGACCACCTCAAATTTATTCATGCTCTGAAAGGGAATGCAGAATAATTTTTTAACGTTAATCTGTCTCTTGCAATTGCTGCCTGTTCCTCTCAGATGGAAGCAGAGAACAGATAATCAGAACTATTGTGGTATTTGTTTTCCAGACACAGGTAACTGGAACTTCAGGACTTCCAAATCAACTGACCCAAGATTCTACCCTTCCACCAAAAGAACTAACAGCAGTGCAAGATGTAATCCAATTTGTTGGCAGGCTCCAGGGGCAAGTGGGACTCATGGTACGTTTCACAGCTGTTTGAGCAGACACCGTTTGTGGGAAAGCAGTGCAGTACTGGTGATTATACTGCAGAATGTGGAATTGCCCAGGGTTTACCTAAAAGTTTTATCAGGTACCAGCACCAGCAGTGTTGAAAACTGTAGCAGCAGTCCTCGTTGGCAGAAGGTGGCATATCAGCTGCTTGCACATGATCCAGTGCCATTTGGAAAAAGCTTGAACCGCTTTCAGTAAAAATATCATGATTTGGTCTACTCGGGATATGCTTCTAGTCAGAACAGTCAAAGCAGGCAGCTTTAGCACCTTCTGTGCAGGAGGCAGTAGGGCTGCATGAAACATGGCCTCTGTTGTACAGGAGCGATGTGTTCTCCAGGGTGTGTTTGTGGCAGCTGTTACTGGATTTAAACATCAGGTAGTGGACAAGGAATTGCCCGTTACTGAGACTGTGAACTGCACAAGGGTGCTTGCAGAAGTCAGAGCAGATCTGGAGATTTTCTGGCACCTTGCTAGTCACCTTTTGTTCTATGTTAAAGCGCACATCATTGAAAGAGAGGTATTGTCTGAAATGTTGCCTTCTCCGGCTGCGATGCTGCTAAACATATGGGTCTTGAGACGCTTAATACAGCTGGCATCTTCTGATGCGGCTCCAGCTGAAACAGTCATGGGGGAGGGAAGACAGCCCTGCGTGGAAGCTCTTCCCGCTGGTACCGGGGCTGCAGAGGGGAGCTCCTCGCGGGCCCGCTGGCCCTGTGGACCGGGCCCCACCACCGCGCCGAGCCGTCGGTGCCGGCCCGGGCGGAGGTCGGGCTGCTTCTCCGCCAGCTGGGCAATGGGTAAGCACCTTCTGTAAGCCATCGGCGCCCCTCGGGAGGCCGCAGGGGACCCCGCGGCCGCCGAGCCCCTCCCGATCGCGCGGGCCTCGGCGGGCGGGTCCCGCGGCCGGCGGGGCAGCGCCGGAGGGCGGCGGTTGCGGGGCGTGGGCGCGGGGCTGGGGCGGAGGCTGGGGGGTGCGGGGGCGGGGGGGTGGCAGCTCTCGCTAGCGCTGCTTGTGGTCACAGCCAGGCAGCTCACATTCCATCTGCGATCACGACTCGCTCTCTCATTCTGCGTCCTACATTAGAGTGCGAATGGAAACAGAAGATAGGGGAGTGTGTAGGGGGCTCGCAACGGTCCAGCGATCACATTGGGAACACCATGGAGTCCACCGGTCCGGCAGCCCCGAAATCAGCAGCCAGTGAGCCGGGCAGCAGCGTCTCGAGGCGGCCGCGGCGCCAGGCGACACCCCGGTGAACCGAAGCCTGCCCGGAAAAGCGATTGCGCCGGGCTCCCGTCCGAGGCCGCGCTACTCCAGCAGCCAGCAGCAGCAGAGGTAGGGAGAAGACTTGGGGGAAGGGGAGGGGGCCGGTTGTGTGTAGTGGGCTCGGGGGGGTGGGTGGGAATCGGGAAGCGGGGGAAGGAGAAGGCGGGACATCTGCAGCAATTTAATCCATGGTTTATTGTCGTGCTTTCTTGAAGCCGCGCACGCAAACAAGCCGGGTTCTTCCCCTGCAAACCGTTGCACACTTTTATGCTTCTTTATTGCTGCAGGGAGGAGGGACAAGATGCACTGCAAAGGAATTGAGGGTTGTTTGTGTTGAGATTGCTTTCCGGTCTCTCTGTTATTGCTGTGGTTCGGATGGGTACTGTGCCCTGAACGAAATACATAATGTGTTTATACTATACACGCAACAGGGGAGATTGGGGATCAAGGGAAAAAACTCTTTAAAGCTGCAGTGTCCTTCCTCCCCGCCGTTTTTTACCCCTCGCAACGAAT